>CM072518.1:11654524-11984524 GCA_036898135.1 Oncomelania hupensis | reverse complement strand
ACTATCACACATTTCACTGTCAGAGTTCCTTTTAAAATTCACACTGTGCGTTGCTCCACTGTCAACACAATAACATTTTAAAAAGCTTTCAAAAATCCATAAAGTCCTTATTTTTATATGCCTGTTAATCAAGTTCAAGTTCAAGAATACTTTATTATCTCAACAGAGAAATTATAACATACAATAATAGCATCAATATTGGTTCTAAAACGGTAATACCCCTCGTGGGGGTGCCGGGGGTTTCAGTATAAATAGTATCCCCACTTTCTGGAAATTTAGTGCTTTAAATTCCCACTGTCGCTGTCTTTCTCATTTGCTCTTTCTCATTCCTGCTCTGTTCTATCAATCTGCTATACTATTTTCTTCTTCGCTAGACCAGTCACCTACCCTTTTTCTTGAAAACTCTTCCGGGACAAGACTCCTTATTTGTGTGTGAGGTCTGTTGGATCAGCTTGGGAATATTGGACGCTTTCTGCCAGGTGGTCACTAGGGCTTCCTATGATATTATTATTTAGCAATGTAGGCATTTTATATGTATGTGTTTTGTTCAAAATTTATAATGATGTTTGTATTCTATTTTGTTTTTGTAAACGGGGGGGTCGATAAATTAGAGTATAGCCTCAGCGTTCCCTGCGTGGGATGTCTTTATTGTAAAGTGACTGGCTGGTGGAGAGCTTTCAGTTTTACCACTAGGGTTGTTTCAGCAGATCTTTTATGCGGATCAGGGGTTGTCCGGTCCTGATTTGGCTTGTAAGAGTCCGCTGGACCTAACGCAATAATCATGTAATGTAAACGGTAATAATAATAAGTTGTAAAATAAATAATACAATGCAGAGAACTGTGTAGACTACAGGACAGTCCTTTGTTGACATACCTTGGAAGAGAAGCTGAAAGTTCAAAGCTCAGCGGTCGGTCTGAGTAGTGACTGAAGGGTTGTCCACTATTTCATCTTTTGATGTGACAAAATTGCAAGTTCCCAGGTAAACTCATCGTCACGAAAGATAAACGACAATTAAGTTGATCGTTGAGCCTCTTTCTTTTCTTATGAGGATTTGAACTTTGACGTCTGGCCTGTTGTTTTGATGGCGTCAGGTTCCCAAAGAGTGAGAATGGATTGAGGGTTTGTGCGAAAGGAACTAATCTGTTGAATGCCGTGCTTCCATGCCACTTTAACTGCACCGATATGCCAATTATTCATAACACAGTTAATTTTGTCTGCTTTCCTCATGAGGATTTGAACTGTTTAAGTCTGGTCCGTTGTTTTGATGGCGTCGGGTTCCCAGAGAGGGAGAATGGTGTGCGCGTTTGTGAAAAAGGCTCTTTAATCTGTAGAGTGCCGTGCACCATTATGAGGCTAAGCCGTTCTTGGCGTGGTCCGCTGTGCTGTTCTTTGGCAGATTTAGCAAGGTTTAGCAAGAAACCAACCCCCACACAGATCTGGATGGCTTACTGTGTGGGCACTACTGATGACCACGCCACAAACAAACCTTGGGGAGCGTGAAAATGACACACGCATGAGCGCACGCACTATGTACCCGTCTCCCATCATCATCATCATCATCATCATCATCATCATCGTCACCACACCCACCCTGGATTCTAAACATAGCGCTTTCTGCCAAATCGCCAATCGGGCTCGAAGCGCAGTCACGCTCACGTTTGACACTCTCACATACACAGAAACACACATCTATCACTCAAACATGTGGTGTAAAGGCAGGGAGATTGCTATTAGACGAAAAGGAAATCCTCCTCATTATGACTTCTGCTAGCAGACAATGTTAAAAATCTCTTTCCCTACCCTTCCTTCATTCAGGAAGGATTTGAAAGGTGGGAAAAGTACGATATGGCAACGGTTACAATTACCTCCGCTTCTTGAAACACAAAACAAAACTTTCTCTTTCTACATACACCAATACAGCGCAGCTGACGTACTTTTTCTTTTGTTCGCTTTTGATATTTACATCTATATCATATACAAAAAGAGAGGTTAGATTACACTTGTAAAGATGAACGTAGACCACTTGTGTAGGTAAAGAGGAAGCAATTTGCAAAATAAATATTGCACTGAACACCGGCCAATAAAAACTATCACTCTAGGGATTTTTAACCAGGTCAAAAATTTGATCAATTTAACAGTTGCACCAAAGGATAACAATAATTTTGGGAGGGGAGCGGATTTCAGATCCTGATAGGAAAATGTCCTCTGTAGGTTGTCTGTATAACCATTGTCATGGTGAATGTTTCTATAAGTACCAAGATCCACGGTTGTTTAAGGCAGGGATCGGGCACTTTTGTTTACAAGTCATGGGGTCCAAGAAAACAAAATTAAGTTTTTGTACCGGTCGGAAAAATCAAAATGCTTGAAAGCGTGTTAATGCGGTTTCAGTTCCCTTTCCTTATAACACTGTCCACAGACCCTTTTTAAAATCACATTGAGCGTTGCCATAATTAAGTAGTTTGGATCAAAGTTCAAAGACAGACTAATGTGATTCCTTTAAAAAGCTTGGATACCACTTTGTAATAGAACAAAGTAGACTACATTTGGATCCTATCCTATCCTATTGGATCCTATCCTATTCTACCTATCCTATCCCGTGACTCGAGCTGTGTTGAGGGACTGGCCTTGGACTTTGATGTCCGTGTTGATGCCATTGGTGTTGTTGGTCATCAGTTTGGTCTTCTCTGCACGTATTTCCATTCCATTTGGATATTGGAACTTAAATGCGTTTAAAAGGCAATCTTCCCCCATACGCTCTATGTGTCCGGGGACGTTAATCTACCCAATCAATCATAAAAGGCAACAACCCTTTTGGACCAAGGACGTGCCCTGTAGTGGATACCGTTATCATGGTGGGCGAGAGAGAAGACTTCCGTTCGTTTAATTACTGCAAAGCTGTATGACCGTCTCTCTCTACCTCACACATAGTTGATGGCGGTGAAGATAAAGTATGGCTGAGATGTCCCCCACAGACCCGTTAGGTAGCGTGCTGACCTCAGCTCCATTTCTGGCGGCCGTCAGCGCAACGCTCACACAGAGTATCTACATTGTGGAGGCTCAGTCAGAGGTGGAAAGCGCAGTCTATAAACCTACCTACCTACGTGCCTACCCACCCACCCTGTGAAAGAAGGGCGCAGTAATAATAGTTGGCCTGAAATTCTGTGGCACCCCACTAAACTCAATGGCGGTTGCAACATACTTTTCCCGATGAAAGTAGATCTAAACCGAGGTCTAGTCTGTGCAGGTACACATGCCATCGCACGGACTTTAAAGATCCTGACGCTCATGCCTTAGTCATGGCGGTGAGTTCCGGCTACGCAAATACACCCAGCAAACCCTAGGTCCCTTCTCCTCCAATGTGCTGTCCTGTTGTGTGTGGGTGTCGGACAATTGTGCTGTCCTGTTGTGTGTGGGTGTCGGACAATTGTGCTGTCCTGTTGTGTGTGGGTGTCGGACAATTGTGCTGTCCTGTTGTGTGTGGGTGTCGGACAATTGTGCTGTCCTGTTGTGTGTGGGTGTCGGACAATTGTGCTGTCCTGTTGTGTGTGGGTGTCGGACAATTGTGCTGTCCTGTTGTGTGTGGGTGTCGGACAATTGTGCTGTCCTGTTGTGTGTGGGTGTCGGACAATTGTGCTGTCCTGTTGTGTGTGGGTGTCGGACAATTGTGCTGTCCTGTTGTGTGTGGGTGTCGGACAATTGTGCTGTCCTGTTGTGTGTGGGTGTCGGACAATTGTGCTGTCCTGTTGTGTGTGGGTGTCGGACAATTGTGCTGTCCTGTTGTGTGTGGGTGTCGGACAATTGTGCTGTCCTGTTGTGTGTGGGTGTCGGACAATTGTGCTGTCCTGTTGTGTGTGGGTGTCGGACAATTGTGCTGTCCTGTTGTGTGTGGGTGTCGGACAATTGTGCTGTCCTGTTGTGTGTGGGTGTCGGACAATTGTGCTGTCCTGTTGTGTGTGGGTGTCGGACAATTGTGCTGTCCTGTTGTGTGTGGGTGTCGGACAATTGTGCTGTCCTGTTGTGTGTGGGTGTCGGACAATTGTGCTGTCCTGTTGTGTGTGGGTGTCGGACAATTGTGCTGTCCTGTTGTGTGTGGGTGTCGGACAATTGTGCTGTCCTGTTGTGTGTGGGTGTCGGACAATTGTGCTGTCCTGTTGTGTGTGGGTGTCGGACAATTGTGTTGTCCTGTTGTGTGTGGGTGTCGGACAATTGTGCTGTCCTGTTGTGTGTGGGTGTCGGACAATTGTGCTGTCCTGTTGTGTGTGGGTGTCGGACAATGCGCCCAGAATTGTGCTGTCCTGTTGTGTGTGGGTGTCGGACAATGCGCCCAGAATTGTGCTGTCCTGTTGTGTGTGGGTGTCGGACAATGCGCCCAGAATTGTGCTGTCCTGTTGTGTGTGGGTGTCGGACAATGCGCCCAAAGGCTGCAAGTGGACGCATCGGCTTGAGTTAGTTCATGTATTGGCCAGCGCCTTGAGCTGCTCTTGACAGATCCGTTTAACGTTCACGGTGAATGTAGCTCCACAGAAAAAAAATTACCTTGCAACAAAATACATAAACTCGTTGGTTTTGTGTGTGTTGTTTTGTTGCTTTTTGTTGTTGTTGGTTTTTTAATTCTAATTTTTAAATTAGTCAATTCTATAGTTTTTTTGTAAACGCCCTTTCATAGAGCGCGTAATGATGTACCGTTAAACAGGAAAAATCACTCCTTGTCAGAATACAACTGGAAAATTCAAAGTTTAGCGGTTGGTTGGAGCCACCAAAGCCCACTTCATCATTGTTTCATTCCCCGTTGTGGTGCCGGGGGTTTCAGTATAAATAGTATCCCCACTTTCTGGAAATTAAGTGCGTTAAATTCCCACTGTCGCTGTCTTTCTCATTTGTTCTTTCTCATTCCTGCTCTGTTCTATCAATCTGCTATACTATCTTCTTCTTCGCTAGACTGGTCACCTACCTTTTTTCTTGAAAACTCTTCCGGGACAAGACTCCTTATTTGTGTGTGAGGTCTGTTGGATCAGCTTGGGAATATTGGACGCTTTCTGCCAGGTGGTCACTAGGGCTTCCTATGATTTTATTATTTAACAATGTAGGCATTTTCTATGTATGTGTTTTGTTGATATTTTATAATGATTGTATTCTACTTTGTTTTTGTAAACGGGGGTTCGATAAATTAGAGTATAGCCCCAGCGTCTCCTGCGTGGGATGTCTTTATTGTAAAGTGACTGGCTGGTGGAGTGCCTTCAGTTTTACCACTAGGGTTGTTTCAGCAGATCCTTTTTGCAGATCAGGTGTTGTCTGGTCCTGATTTGGCTCAGAAGAGTCCGCTGGACCTAAAGCAATAATCATGTAATGTAATCATTGTTTCATGTAATACTAATGAGTATTTTATAGTAAACCTGTTTTGGCCAAAAGTAAACAAAACCGAATTAGGTCTCTTTTATGATGTTGTATCCGACACTACAAAATACTAAAAGTTTGAAAGGAATGTTCTTCCATTAGGTTCGAAGTAATCAAACAAACTTTTTGTTTATGTCATCGTTAATAACAACTTCCAATTTTGCCCTTTTTTTCTTTCGATTGGACAAAAGCCAATACAGCAGTAGACTGGCTGCGCTGTAGGAGCATTTGCTTTTTCTTGGATGCATGGCCTTGGGTAATTTGTAGCTATTTTAGTCATCTAATTTAAAGGCATAAAACCAGTTTGAAACAATTGTGGTATTGAAAATCACATTAATAATCCTCTTTTTTTTTTACGACCGTTCCGGAAGATTTTGTGCTTAATGACTTTGAGTGACCCCCTTGAAGATAATAGGAAGCCGACACGCAAATTGGGGAGAATCGAAAGCGTGAAATGGGCAGGGTAATGTAATGCAGCAGTCCGCTTCATTCGGAATGGCAGGTCTGTGCAAGCTAGCCCTAGCATCAGAAAATTATAGGATTACCATAGACTCGGATATAAGATAATAAAGGAACAAACTTAACGTGGAAAGCTACGCAAGCTGGTCGGACATATGACACGATGGATGTTGAATCAGACTTTTAAGATAACAGCGCAATCGGAGATATAAAAGCCGTGGAATCATAGGATTACCGTAGACTCGAATGCACGATAATAACGGAACAAACTTAACGTGGAAAGCTTCGACAGCTGGTCGGACCTATGACAAGATGAATGTTGAATCAGCCTTAGAAGATAATAGTGCAATATGATTATAAGATAACAGTGCAATCGAAGGTATACACGCCGTGGAATCATACAAATAAGATGTGGGATCAGAGATGCCAGCTATCTTTGGGATACAATGGGGGGGAACCCCCGTTGGGGTGCCGGGAGTTTCAGTATAAATAGTATCCCCACTTTCTGGAAATTTAGTGCTTTAAATTCCCACTGTCGCTGTCTTTCTCATTTGCTCTTTACAGTTTAATCTGATTTTACTCAATTTTTGGTGGTCCTGATTCGGCTCTTGGCAGTCCGCTGGACCCTATAAGCACTGAGTATCTATCTATCTTTCTCATTCCTGCTCTGTTCTATCAATCTGCTATACTATCTTTTTCTTCGCTAGACCAGTCACCTACCTTTTTTCTTGAAAACTCTTCCGGGACAAGACTCCTTATTTGTGTATGAGGTCTGTTGGATCAGCTTGGGAATATTGGACGCTTTCTGCCAGGTGGTCACTAGGGCTTCCTATGATGTTATTATTTCGCAGCGTAGGCATTTTATATGTATGTGTTTTGTTGATAATTTATAATGATGTTTGTATTCTATTTTGTTTTTGTAAACTGATGTTCGATAAATTAGAGTACAGCCTCAGCGTCCCTTGCGTGGGATGTCTTTATTGTAAAGTGACTGGCTGGCGGAGAGCTTTCAGTTTTATCACTAGGGTTGTTTCATCAGATCTTTTATGCGGATCGGGGGATTGTCCGGTCCTGATTTGGCTCGGAAGAGTCCGCTGGACCTAAAGCAATAATAATGTATTGTAATGCAATGGGGGAAGGGGAGGGGTGGGGGGAGTGGAATGAGATACAAAATTAAAGAGGATTCATAGGGGCTAGCTATGGAATCAGAGGCATGCTAGACGTGCTGCCGGAGATGCAAAACACCCATTTAATCGGTGATTCGAGACTGATGGGTGCGTAAGAGATATAAGATAGTCACACAACCCTTGAATCAGAGATAACTGAGGAGTCCCCTGACTCCGGGGTATGTTTGCGGACGTGGATAGTGGGACTGTCATAAGGCTTGAATAATTCATGAGCGGCTCTAGGAATAGCCGTGGTGATGGCGGCCGCGGGAATGTTTCCATGACGGTAGTGTAGCACGAAGTATCTTCATTCGTAAAATAGAGTTGCAGAAACAACATCATTTAGCGCGGAAAGATGTCGCGCCCTGTGAAATCTGTATCGTAGTAGTAATGGCATTTAACGGATCGGGATACTGTTTGATGAAAATGTCCGTGAAATATTAGGGTCTCGCGTCCGTAGTGTTCTACGGTATCTTTATTTTGTGAAACAGTCATTAGTACGACCATCCCCAGCTTGGGAATATTGGACGCTTTCTGCCAAATGGTCACTAGGACTTCCTATGATATTATTATTTAGCAATTTAGGCATTTTATATGTATCCGTTTTGTTGATATAATGATGTTTATATTCTATTTTGTTTTTTTGTATACGGGGGTTCGATAAATTAGAGTAAAGCGTGAGATGTCTTTATTGTAAAGTGACTGGCTGGTGGAGTGCCTTCAGTGTTAATACTAGGGTTGTTTCAGCACATCTTTTATAAAGATCAGGGGTGAGCCCTCTTTCAACCAAGTTGTGATCCTGATTTTGTGGTCCTGATTCGGCTCTTTACAGTCCGCTGGACCCTGTAAGCAATGAATAACCAAACCTAACCAAATTATTACGACCTTCTTTTACGACGAGTGAATGTTATTCTACCGCAGGGTCTTTCTCGACGGCCTTCCAGGCACAGGGAATACCGTGCTTGTCGGTATGGCTGGAACTGATGGTGCTTGGGGCACGCAGGCTGGAATATATGTGGTTCTTTCTGTCCGTCTGGAGTGGTGCTTGCGCTGTTATTATGGTCGCCCGGGCAATTTAAATTTACCGTCTGGACCTCTGCGTATGAATATGGAAGAGCGATTCCCTCTCCTCCTCAACTTCCCCCACCCCCCTTACTTTAACCCTTCCCTCACCCATCCACCCAGGACGTACCCTTTATCAGCAGTACGCTATATTATATTTTGTTGTGGTTATGGCGTAGGTCTTGGAACACGGGTTTGGGCAAATAACTTTCTTTTACCCAGAACAACTTATCATTGTTTTCTTTCTTTCTTTCTTTCTTTCTTTCTTTCTTTCTTTCTTTCTTTCTTTCTTTCTTTCTTTCTTTCTTTCTTTCATTCTTTCTTTCTTTCTTTCTTTCTTTTTTCCTTTGTTTTCTTTCGTTCGTTCTTCTTTCCTTCCTTTTTTTCCTTTCTTTCGTTTGTTCTTCTCTCTCTCTATCTCTCTCTCTATTTCTCTCTCTCTCTCCCCCCCCCTCTCTCTCTCTTTCTCTCTCTTTCTTTCTTTCTTTCTTTCTTTTTCTTTCTTGTCTTCTTTGTTTAGGTTTACCGTCTTCATTCTAATAGCGTGCGTACACATGAAGGTATAAACTAACTTTCGAATCCGTCCTAGAAGTAAGTCATCCGTCATGCTGGATCTTGGAGTCTTGTACTAAGCGCCAACTATATCACCAGACACCGAGCATTTTGGTGTCATCTTTTTCTCCATAATCTCCCAGAGTATTTGGGCCAGATGAGGCACATTTTTATGTTGGGCACCCGGCCTACTGCCTATCGTGGGCAGAGATCGTGAAGAGTATATTGAATAGGTACCATCATGTGGAGAAAAGCTGAAGTGACGCGAGCAATTAAGCATTTGTAAAACACACAAGTATTTTCTTGTTTTGACTGTGTTTCCCGTGTGGCCATGTCTGAAACATCTGTTGTGCTGCTGTTTTTTTTAAAAAATGTTTCGTGATTTAGAACCTGCCCTAAATTTGTGTTGCCACAATATTTTTGTAGCCAATCAGAATGCGTACATTTCCCCCATGCGCCGCACTAAATGCGCATTCGGTGATTCGGTAGTAGTCGGCCAAGGTTACACCCAATACTGCCTCTTTTTCTCCCGCTTTCTAATTTGCAGTACTTTATACAGAGCAACGATAGTAATTTAATCATCGCTATCGGTTGAGTCGGCCATGTTTCTACAACCCAAATAGCCGCGCAAAGAGAAAGCAACTCTCGTGAGATTGCGGAGTACGCATTGTTTTGGCGCAGATTTGCCCATATTTACTTTAACGCCTGACTACATGCATTGTTAAAATACTTTGTGAAGGGACTCATTTTTACCGTGCCACCTGGACAGATGATTTTAACATTCACTGTGAGTGTTGCGCCACTCAAAAAAACAAGTGTACCACAAAAATTGCTCTTTGGAAAGTAACTATAGGTATTTTTAAATGAACACATTCCGTAGTTTTTGTGCTTTTGAATAGCAAGGGCTTAGAGCTTTCCACACAACTGACCCTATACTTGGCTTTGACTGAATCAGCCAGAACTGGTCCTAACCACTCTACCTGTGTCCCGATTGGCTGAAACAATCTAAGTGGGTATAAAGTTCGAAACACCATCGTAGGCCGCGATGATGTCACTAAACGGCTCGCGTCAGCTCGCAGTGAGTGTACACATCAGTTATACCTTAATCGTCTGCTGTAGACTACAGTAACCTTCTAAGTTTTACTACTGCTAAACAAGCAAAAGCTCAAATAGTGCGGGGTAAACGGGTCTGCTTGTTACATGGGCTAAGGCGGGACTAACTTGCCTGTCCACAGGCCAGAAACCAATGGCGCCTGATAGGTGTGGGATCGATCCAGCATCTGGGCGTTATGTTTCTCCGAATACGATTTACTTTCGACGTTGGCAACGTCTCGGGGGTTTTCTCCGGGTACTCCGGTTTGCTCCCCCATAAAAATGTCCCAAAACATAACTAATGTTAGGTAGGTTGGGTTTGGGCACGCCACAAGTTGCGACTACGGCTTCCCCAGTTACCAATAGTCTACTCTACCCCAGACACCAAATACGCACACTTCAAGTCGCGTGGTTCACTCACAAATAGGGTCAAAGGTCAACGGCTGCACCGTTAAAACAGGGGAACTCACTCGCGTCTGTCAGAACCGAAATGGAACATTCAAACTGTAGCGGTTGGTTTGAGCAACAAAACCCCACTTTATGATTGTTTAATATAATAAACAATGCAGATTTTAGGTTAAACCCGCTTTCGCCAAAAGTAAACAAAGCCTTCGCATTGGAGCCTTTTAAACAAAACCATTTTTGAAACAAAGTTCATTAACAATGTGGTCGAAACATTGTAGCAGAATGTGTTGCTCACGTGATTTCACCTGTAGGAGAAACAGTTTTGTTCCACAGGAGTTCAGTAGGCAGACCCACAGCGTAGCTGAGATCTAGACGAGGCCTGCTCCCTCTTTCCTCGTGTAGTCTCAGTCACGCTATAAGGTGCTCGCCTGCCGTGTCAAAGACCCGTAGAGGGAGATTTTGATGTAGACTTTCCTTATTGACTGTTTGTGCGATGGTACCTAACTTCTCCGGCCCGTGGCCTCACAGGCACGTTAAAGTACCCAAACCATTCTATCAAAAAGGGCGTATGACAGGCTCAAATAAACACACTTATTCACTGAGGTCTGCCCATGCTGGCTCAGTGGGCTGGGATGTACCGTGCGCGAAATGTAGGTGGTGATGGAGAAGGGTGAGAAAAAGAGAAGAGAAATGTGGAGAAAAGATTCCCGAGTAGATAAAGACATAAAATGAGAATTAAAGAGATTAGCATAAAGAAGGGGGAAATTTCCGGCAATGGCAACTTCCGGTTTGATTGTTCCAAACTTTACGAATGAAGTAGAAGCAGAGGAGGAGGAGGATTGGCATGGCGGAGATATGGGCAAGCTGGAATCGATGACACTTGTGGGACCGTCTTGCTGTGGTGTGCGTGCTTCTATCTCCACTGTCTGCATGCACGGACCTCCCTCAGGGACACCGCCCTTCTCAGTATAATCAGCAACGACGACGTGTGGGGTGAATTTGAGGGAGGAGAGAAGGGGGAGCGAGCGGAGAGAAAAATATTGTGTATGAAAGAGAGAGAGAGAGAGAGAGAGAGAGAGAGAGAGATTGTTTGATTGATTGATTGTATAATATGAGTGCCGATGTGCACTCGCAGAAGCACAGAAGGTTGGGAGTGAGGCCTGCGTGTGAGGTGGGTTGGTGGGGTGGAGTGGGGAAGCCGGAGATATTGTTGCTTTGTGAGCGTGTGACGTTAGTATAATATTGACGCACTGGGTGTCTTGACTGCAGGAAGTCTTAGTGCTTTCACTTTTAGACGAAGGCCACACAGGGCTGCGTTCGGCCCCAGACAGCCGCTTGTCACACAGCCTTTGAACGATTTCCATCTCACAGCTACATCAGAGACGCGACGAGTGGTCGATTGTACGATTTTAATATCCCAACCACGCGGACATTCTGAGGTAACGGGGATGGCAGCCTTGGCCATCGACAAATCACTCATAATTAAATACAGCGAGATACTGATATTGAGGAAGACTTCAATTATACCATTTTCATCTCAAAAACTCGCCAGAGATCGTGAGATTAACGGAGATGGCTGCAGAAGGTGATTTCTGTTCACGCGCCCTGACAGGCGTTGTTGCAGAGCTCTGACTGTTTTCCTGTATTTGTTCCTGTCTATGTTCATGTCCTGTCTCCATATTTTGTCTACAAGAACCGTGAGGATGTGGCCGTCATTCTGGACTAATTTTTGTGCCATTTTTCCTCAAGAAGCAAAAGTTTTGGGATTTTTTGTGTTTCTACATTTTGTTACTCTACTGTCAACGTTTGGTTTGCCTGCCTTCTTGGTCAGCCGTGGCGAGCGGGTGTTCACCCCATTCCCTACCCCAGGCTTGGGATCACTGAGCGCGCATTTATCCAGGTCAGTGTCAACAACAACAAGTCACAATGGTGATCGGGTGTTTACCAACCTTGCCACTACTGACCCACATCTACTGAGTACACGTTCACTCTCTTCACACAAGCAATCACTACAATGGAGTACTTTCATACATCCGACCTTTTTCGGTGCATTAGCACTGAACGCCGACAGGACCCAGTTGCCTAGGCCTACTGTACAGTACTCAAGTACCGACCTTGTGTCCCTGGCAGGCAGTGCTACGACTCCATCGCCTTCCCTTGTCGCCACGCTGAAACGACTTGGCATTGCCAGAAATCTCCCTAAGTCGCCGCGACGCTCCAGGAGAGGTGGAAGGAATGAGAGACGTGATCGGGCGGCTACTGACACTGCTCCTCCCTCCAGTCTACGTCCCTGCCTCGGCTCTCAGCTCCTTGTGTGTTGTCTTAATGCACAGGCGCTGGGGCAGTCTTCTAAACGCTCTGCTATCAACACTTTTATTGCTGACAATGACATCGATCTCATGCTGCTTACTGAGACCTGGCTGCACTCATCAGGCGATGAGGCTAAACTAAAGGATCTTGCTCCGCCGGGTTACTCCGCACAAGGCTTTGCTCGTGACTCGTTGGGTGTTGCTGGGCGAGGGGGCGGCATTGCTCTGGTAATGAAAGATTCAGTAAAGAAGCATGCGTGCTTCTCACAGTCCTCACTCACCCACCCAACTTTTGAAGCTGCTATTCTTTTAATGACTGTTAACGATATCAGGATAAACATTGCCTGTGTTTACAGGCCCCCACCAAGTAAGAAAAACATGTTGACCCATTCTCAGTTCTTCGATCAGTTTCAGGATTTCCTTGAACATTGTGACGCCTTGCCGGGAAAGACGCTTATCGTGGGAGACTTTAACATTCATGTTGATGATGCAAATGACCCATATACCAAACGATTTTTCACTTTGCTTGATTTGTTCTGTTTCAGCCAGTCTGTTGTCGGCTCCACCCACAAGCGTGGTCATACTCTTGATTTGATTTTATTCCGCTCTAGTGATGATTTTTTGTCTTCTTCTTTTATTAATAATGACCTCATGTCTGATCACAGTGCTGTTATGTGTAGGTTAAATATTCCAAAGCTTATTCCTGAATCTCATGTTATAAAGTATCGTTGTATTAATAAGATAGACAAGCAAGATTTTAGAGATGATTTATCCATGTCTGTGTTTCTAAACTGTACTGTTGCTGAGTACAACGCATCATTACTGTCTGTACTTGACAGGCACGCCCCCCTCCGCCAACGCACGCTTCGCCCTCGGAAATTTAACCCGTGGTTCAGTAATATTGCAGGGCAGTTTAGCATACTGAAACGTGAGCGTCGTCAGGCCGAGAGGCGCTGGCTTAAGTCTCGACTGACTGTTCACAAAGAGATTTTTGAAAGTATTAAGCACAAAATTAGTGATCTTATTGACAGTGCGAAGACAAATTTCTTTTCTGCTCAGATCCTTGCCACTTCCACTTGTAAAGAACTATTTCGTACTTTCAACTCTTTGCTTGGTAAACAGACTGACTCTCCCCTTCCCACCATTTATGATCTGCACACTCTTCCTACTGTATTCTCTGATTATTTTTCAGACAAGATTTCGAATATCAGAAACAGTTTTCCTCCCTCTGATTCTGCTGCTCTGCCTGTTTCTTGTCATTTTTCTGGCACTTTCCTGGATTCTTTCTCTCCTGTTTCTGAACAGTTTGTCCTCAACATCCTTAGAAATACCGCTCCCAAGTCATGTGAATTAGATCCTATACCTACAAGACTATTGTATGATAATCTTGACACACTTCTTCCTGTCATCACTCAAATCATCAATACCTCTCTCGCTTCCGGCTCTGTTCCTGCAGATTTGAAAACGGCTGTTGTGAAACCTCTTCTAAAAAAAGCTTCCTTAGATAAAAACGAGTTAAAGAACTTCAGACCTGTATCCAACCTTCCCTTTCTATCAAAAACTCTAGAGAAAGTTGTGCTCTATCAGCTACTGTCTCACCTTGACTCTAACAATTTACACAACCCTTTTCAGTCTGCGTATCGGGCGGGCCGAAGCACCGAAACTGTTCTGCTTCGTATTGTCAATGACATTTTCACTGCTCTGGATGAGGACAAACTCTCTATTCTACTTCTTCTTGATAACTCTGCTGCTTTCGATACTATCGATCATTCTATTCTCCTTTCTCGTCTTGAAACTGTTTTTGGTGTTCGTTCAGCAGCTCTTCGGTGGTTCACTTCCTATCTCCAAGACCGTACTCAGTATGTGTCTGCCAATAATTCCTCTTCAGTTCCTTCTCCGCTTCTCTATGGTGTGCCCCAGGGTTCCGTTTTAGGCCCTGTCTTGTTCATTATGTACACCACGCCCTTATCTACAATCATAAAACAGCATACTGTCAATCACCAATTATTTGCAGATGACACCCAACTACAGCAATCATGCAAGCCTGAAGACATTCACTCTGTTATACAAACACTTCAGAATTGCACCACTGACATAAAAACCTGGATGAATGCAAACATGCTTAAATTAAATGATGACAAGACTGAGGCCCTTCTCTTCACTCGCTCTTCCGTCACTGATCTTTCTCTGCCTACCTCTATCACTGTTGGTTCTTGTGATATTTCTTTTTCTGACTCCGCTAGAAACCTGGGGTTCATCATGGATTCTACTCTCTCTATGAGACAGCATATCACTAGAGTCTGTCGGGTTTGCTACTTTGAGTTGAAGAGAATTAGTTCAATTAGGAAATTTCTATCAGAAGACGCCACAAAGACCTTGGTTACTTCCTGTATTCTATCTAGATTAGATTATTGCAATTCCCTTCTCATTGGCTGTCCAGATTCTATCCTCTCTCTGCTTCAAAAAGTTCAGAACTCTGCTGCCCGTCTTATCTTTAAAGTAAATCATCGCCAACCCTCCACACCTCTCCTTGTTAAGCTACACTGGCTTCCTGTCGCGGAACGTGTTAATTATAAAACTGCCTGTATCTGCTACAATATTGTCATCGGTTCTGCTCCTTCTTATCTATCTGACCTTGTCTCCCTTTACACTCCATCTCGTTCCCTTCGCTCATCCACTGACTGTCGTCTTCTCCGTCAGGGCCGTTACAAAAGAAAATCTAATGGTTTCCGCTCTTTTGCTGTCCACGGCCCTCACCTATGGAATTCTCTCCCCTTTCATGTTAGACATTCTACCTCCTGCGAATCTTTCAAATCCCACCTTAAAACGTATCTTTTCTCAAAAGTCTTTCAGCAGTATCTGTAGTTGTAAAAGGGGTTTGGAGGAGTGGGGGGTTAAGTAGTAATTTATTACGTTTTTGTCATATTGATTTACACAGCAGTAGTATGTACGCGTGAAAGAGTAACTTGTCTTATAATTATAGTATATGTATAGTGTGTATATGTGTTTGCGTAAGAAAGTGTGCGTGTATAGCGCTTAGATCCTTAGGGTAGGCGCTTTATAAATGCTAGTTATTATTATTATTATTATTATTATAAGCATGAAGGACATTGATCATTGATGACATGGTGTCTCTGACGATCAGCTTAATTCAATATTCGCGCCTAGTCTCTAAGATGGACAGATGTGGTATATAAAACGTCGTCGGCTGTAGCTTTGAAATGGTTGTCTTTGAATACCCTCTTGGGAATCATTGGCAAAAATTAAAGGCCTATTAATATTGTCCTCATCATGAATACACAAGGATATTTTATTGCATCATCAGAGATAAGAAATGAAATATGATATAAACTTATTTTGATGAACGAGCAGAAGGTAGTGGGGTTGGGGAGGAATGCTAGATACGCAGTCATAATGTGCACTTACTTGTCCGTATTGTTCATCAGATTTCGCTCACAACGTGACGGCGCGCCGGTAGGGATACGAGAGTGAAGGTCACGTGACATCTTTCTTGAGCAGGAACCGAATATGTGTTGTCGGCGGTTAAGTTCATTCGCGCGTACTGAGAAGTACCAAGAGAAGCTCCCCTATAATTAGTCAAAAGACCACAGAGATCGCGTCACTACTGCAGACGTGTCCCGAGTTGCCTAGAAAAAAAAGTGCCACAAAACGTTTGCGATTTCTCCACCCGAACTATTTTTGCTTGTGGGCAACCTTTTGCCATAAGCGAACGCTTTTAAAATGGCGCAGCACATGTTGACTGCACAACAGCCCATCAAAGTGAATTCGGCTGAAAGTTACCATACTCTCACTGACGACACAACAATATTATCAAATATAAATACTAATTCATACCAATTGCACATAAACATAATAATTCCGTCAAAAAACAAGTACACAAATCTTACCAGACTGTAAATGACAAAGTCCTCCCTTGCTATTTCTCCGTTGAACACATCGCCATTCGCAAATCAAAAACCCACCACTCTGGCCGCCATTTTTTTATCTTTAAAAAAAAAATTAAAAAAAAACAGCCTTCCGAGACCGCTACAGAGCGCTCTCTAGCACAGTTCGCGAACATAGGGTTGCGCAGACTTTTCGCCAAATAGTTACGTAGCTTTACATAGCACACTGGCTAGGCAACTCTGTGTAGGATTCGTTTGATTTGCACTATTTATTTATTTTATTTAATCGTTCTTATATAGCGCTTTTCCATCTCAAGAGCTGCTCAAGGCGCTGACCGATACAGGATCTAACTCAAGCCGCCCGAGACGCCCACCCGCAGCCTTTGGGCGCATGGTCTGACGCCCGGACAACTGAGCACAATCCTGGGCAGCCAGGGATGGGGGAGAAGGACCTAGGTGCATGCTGGGTGTGTTCTTGTCACCGGCACTCACCCGTCTAGGACATGAGCGTCAGGATCTTTAAAGTCCGTTATGATGGAATGTATGCGGCACAGACTAGACCTCGGTTTATACTCTCATCCGAAGGAGTAGGAAACGGGAGTAAAGTGTCTTTCCCAAGGACACAACACGATGCCCCGGCCTGGGCTCGTACCCGGGACCTTCAGATCTGCAAGCCAAAGCTCTACCATTAGGCCACCGCGCCACTAACTGTTATTAAATGAAAGTTTCGCACAATGGAATGATCAAAGATAATATAAGACCTTGAGTTCGTCTCGGCAATGTCAACAATCGTTAAGGCAACGTAAATTGCTGGATAAAACGAAGTTCATGGGTCAGAGTTCAAGGTAGCGGGAGCACGCGTGGAACATTTTCTGGGTAACGTTGTGCGTCATCGCTAAGACAGCAACCATCACTCTCATCAAGCTTCACTACACGCGCAAATTTGCCAGCACTGGACACGCTTCCGGACTTTTAAGGGCGCTGCCGATGCTTCTTTTTTTTTTTTTTTTTTTTTTTTTGCTGATTGGCTGATTGGGGTGACTGTGGTTCATTGCGTTACACACAACGCAGACTTGGTGGAACCTGACCGCACACAAGCTTGCCCAGAACACTTGTTAGTAAGGAGTCTCGCTTAAAGCACAGGGAGTGGTGTTGAAACAATCACTCTGGGATTGCGTTTCTTGCTTGTTAGTTGCAATCCTGCATGGGTTTAGGTAATGGTAAGAAATGAATCAATCTATCTCCACATCTGCCGCCAGGGATTGGGGCGGAGGAGGAGGGGAGAGGGGAAGCTGGGGCTATCAGGTGCATGTTGTATCTCGGTGGGGAAACGCCTTCTTAACACCTGCAGCGGTCCTTAAAAAAAAGGTAAAGGTAAAGGTAAGTCCCATAGCCTTGTGGCCGTAGGGGAGCGTGATGTTGGAGATCACACTTATCTTGGGCCAGCGTAATGAGGGTGATGTCCATCTCTCTCCCTTGCTGCTTTACCTTCCCCACACTTAAAGGAGTAGGTACTCAGTCACAGTTGAGTCAACTGGGGGCGTTGTTATTATTTTGTCGCTTCACGTTTTACGGTCACCCATCCAAGTGCTAACCGCACTGGAAGGTGCTTAACTTGCGACACAGTAGCGAGTGCTCCAACCACTGCGCTATCCGACACCCCTGCGGAGGAGCGGTGCTTATAATTTTTTATCGATACAATGTTAGCAACACCTCCCCCCCCTCTCCCATTCCCCCCCCCCAAAAAAAAGATATAGATATGTGCATGCTGTTTTGTTTATCAGTGTAGCTGTAAGTTCTTGTTTTCTTGATCTTGTTTACAAACCAAGCAATGCATTGAATCTGGTTGATATAGGGTTAACGTTAATGTTTAAAGTTTCCCACTTTTGAAGTAAAGGTTAACGTTAATGTTTAAAGTTTCCCACTTTTGAAGTAAGGGTTAACGTTAATGTTTAAAGTTTCCATCTTTTGAAGTAAGGGTTAACGTTAATGTTTAAAGTTTCCATCTTTTGAAGTAAGGGTTAACGTTGATGTTTAAAGTTTCCATCTTTTGAAGTAAGGGTTAACGTTAATGTTTAAAGTTTCCATCTTTTGAAGTAAGGGTTAACGTTAATGTTTAAAGTTTCCATCTTTTGAAGTAAGGGTTAACGTTGATGTTTAAAGTTTCCATCTTTTGAAGTAAGGGTTAACGTTAATGTTTAAAGTTTCCATCGTTTGAAGTAAGGGTTAACGTTGATGTTTAAAGTTTCCCACGTTTGAAGTAAGGGTTAACGTTGATGTTTAAAGTTTCCCACTTTTGAAGTAAGGGTTAACGTTAATGTTTAAAGTTTCCATCGTTTGAAGTAAGGGTTAACGTTGATGTTTAAAGTTTCCCACGTTTGAAGTAGGGGTTAACGTTGATGTTTAAAGTTTCCCACTTTTGAAGTAAGGGTTAACGTTAATGTTTAAAGTTTCCCACCTTGAAAGTATTAGTTTGCTTGCTTTTCGCTATAATGAGTGCACCCTGAAATTCGCATTGTTGTAACATCAATATAATTATGATAATATATTATAATGTTAGTTCCCAAGCGATGGTCCCCGGGGGTCGTCACGTCTGCTAACATTTCTCGTAAACTAATTTACGGATTTCTTTGAAAGTTTTAATGTAGTTAGAACATAACAATCCCCACCAGGTGCATTTCGGATGACGTCATCGTTTTGAGCCATCACTTGTTTTTTTATATTCTTTTTATTCTTTTTTTCTTTTCCAATTGCATTTTCTCCAAAACTACTTGAGGTATTTGGTCCAATTTGGTTTGTATCAAGGAGTACTAAAGTTTGTATTTAAACATTACAGGAAATTGAAAGAAACACTTTTTTTAAACTAAAAAGATGACATTCCCATGATTACGTCACTCGATTTGCATTAAGTTGCATAATTATGTCGGAGGCATATTTGTAAGGTCTAAATACATTATTTTTTTAAAAAGTTTGAACCAAAAACCTCAAATAGTACGTCATCGTGGTGACGTAATTTTTTGTTTGATTGTTTGTTTGTTTTTTGTTTGTTATGGGAACGTTTGATTATGTTTCGACATAAAAACCAAACCATGGTGAGCTATGTGCATTTGGCGACAATGCTGTTTTTAGCTACAGATCCAAACTATTAATAGACACATAAACAAACGGATTTGTTTATTGTAAAAAAAAAATATTTAAAAGAGTTATTATTTTATTATAAGTTTATTTTTGTTATGGGACAAGGCTCATTGTGAATTGTTGCTCTGTCAAGCTAGCGCTGAATTGGTCAAAGTAGGCAACTTGAATGGAGCGGCAAATTGAATTTGAGATAAAGCATTGGGGTTGGTTGGTGTCAGATAAGTTATTAACAGTTCACCGCAATGGTCTGCGGGGCCGGGTAGCTCAGTTGGTAAGAGCGTCTTGCTAGTAACCGAAAGGTCGCTGGTTCGAATCCCGGATTGGTCAACGTGTGATCATATTATTTTCCCCTTTACCAACAACTGGCCCGCTGGTGTCAGTATAAATCGGTCCAGTAGTCACCTATATGCGAAAGTGTCGTGTGACTATAATCTACAAACAACAACAACAACAACAGCAATGGCCTTGATCGGAAGTTTTTCGTTCATGCATATTCAGGTACACGCGCTCTGTACGCGTATCTGAGAAACGGGCTTTGTTGTGTAGCCTGCTTGTGTGTGTGAGTGTGTGTGTGTGTGTGTGTGTGTGTGTGTTTGTGTGTGTGAATTTATATTTTCCAGAGTAGAACCAATGTGTTAATATGCTGAGAACGAGCGTCCAAACCATTCATTTATACAGTTGTGCTCTCTCTCTCTCCCTCTCTCTCAAATGTTCCCCATTCCCCCTCCTCTCTGCTTCTCCCCTTTCCCATCTCCGTGAATATTTTCAGATAACAGAGGAAAGTAAAAAGGTGACCGAAATAAAGAAATTGCAATAAGTTGAATAATTAATGCGAATTTGAACTTGTGAGGTCAAAATTGAAAACGGTTTTTGTTTGTCCGTCTGTCTGTCTCTCTCTTTCACTCACTCACACACACACACACACACACACACACACACACACACACACAATATGATTGTGTCAGCACGCTGTTTTGTGTGACGTACATGACTTTGCCAGTGCTATTTGTGTTTATTTCAGACACACTGTTGCTAATTTTAAACACCTTTGGTTCCTTTAGCATGGAACTTACCCCTAGGGGAAAGAACTAATGAAGTAGAGAAAAAAAAACGTGAAATAATTCACCTTTGGTTTCTTTAGCATGGAACTTACCCGTACCTTTAGGGCAATGAACTAATGGAGGCAAAAACCTGAAATAATTCACCTGAAATAATTTCTTTAGCATGGAACTTACCCCTAGGGAAATGATTTGATGTAGTAGGGACAAAAAAATGAAATAACTCATTGTTTAGATTATGGTTACTTCAGCGCGGTTAATTTATGGATTATGGTTACTTCAGCGCTGTTAAAGACCCCCCCCCCCTTTTTTTTTTAAACTATTAATCACAATTAGATTCTTGAGAGTTTTTTCTGTTTTGTTTTGCTTTTGTTTTTGTTTTTTCATCAAGACTGATTTAATCGGTAATAATAGCAAGACTAATAATTCTGAACGAAGTTAAGAATAGAAATCGCCTGTAAACAAATAATCAATGTTTATTTTCGGTGCGAAATATTTAGACTCTCAAAACCCTCACTCATTATTTTCTGTTGTGCCAATAGAGAGGAAGCAGTAATTGTATGGCGAGTCGATAGACGGACGGCAATGTGACATTTTAAACAAATTCAAATAGACTTGTTTGTTTTCATCTCAAGAGCAAAATTGTAAACCGATTGTTTATTGGTATAATTGTACATTGCGCCATTTCCAGATTGGGTTCTGGTTTTGTTTACTTGTATCCAGCTCATCGTCAAATTGCCAAACCGACGTCAACTGTTCCCCTTACACAACAGCCGGTGCATAACTTACCATCCATAAGGAGGAGCCTATTTAAACCTGCGGGTTCGTGAGTGGGAGACGGTTCCCCTATATGCTTAATGTGTCCGGGGACGTTAATCTACTTAATCAATCAATCAAAAATCAATCGGTGGGAGAGGTAGCTCAAGTGGTAGAGCGTTTGCCTGGCACACCGATGAACCAAGTTCGATTCCCGTGGTGGGCGATATAAAAAGTGGCCATTTCACTGTCCTTTTTAGCTGTATGATTGCGCTGGTGGTTCAGTGTTGATTCAGGTCCCTACTCCTCTTTCCATGGGATGGTTATCCCCGTCTGTCATATCGCCAATGGTGGGTGTAGACGTTAAACCTCAATGTTCATTCATTGGGAGAGATATAGACTTTAAACGTTTATTAAGCTTACAACATGTTACAAGGATATTAATTTAAAGCTTACAGTTTATTTTTACGATGTATCCTTGTTTCAGGCATACCTGCAAACATTGTACATTTATACAATCATTTAAACCTGCCACATGTTACCTATAATTATAAGAGTTCAACTATCCTATCCCGTAACTCAAAGGTCGTTGGGACACCACAGATGATCGTTTAACCAGCGTACTCCATCTTTCTCTGTTCTCAGCAACCCCCATGGCTTCGTTCAGTGAAACTATAACAATTTTAGAACAAGAATTTTAACATATCTAAACGTTATTTAAACATTATACCATTATAATATTCAGTTTAAGGGAAATAAATACCATATGATGACAAAAGTGTTGAAAAAAAGTTTAAAATGCATTGTTTTAACTGATTTGGTTGTTTTGTTTTGTTTAATGATAAGAGGAAGTTTATTCTATAAAGACGGTAATCTGAAGCCAAAACTAGTCTTGTATAATAGATCAATTGTTTTAGGTAAGATATAATTTTGGGAGTGGTAAATAATATGAGAAAGATAGTGTGCATGGAAGAAAGCTTTCCTGGGGTATTCAGCAGAAGAAAAAAATCGTAGTTTTAAAATCGAAAACGTAGAGAGAGAAAGAGAGAGAGAGACAGGCAGACAGACGCACGCACTCACGCACGCACGGGTTTGGGGATGGGTGGGTTATGTGTTTTGTGTGAGGACAGTGTAGGCATGTAGATAAACTCGTATTTTGTGTGAATTAAATAATCGGTCAAAATGGAAGCTTAGTTTGAACTTACATGGTGTGAATGTGTTACTTCAATGGCTCTCCAATAAATGTTCGTCCATTCATCGAAAGTGCAATAGACTAGCGACCTCAGGCCCGGATAATCCCCGTTAATAACACTTGAACTGTATTACATTTGGAAACTGATTTATAAATTTATTTTATTTATTTATTTAATCGTTCTTATATAGCGCTTTTTCAGCTCAAGAGCTGCTCAAGGCGCTGGCCAATACAGGATCTAACTCAAGCCGCCAGAGGCGCCAACTTGCAGCCTTTGGGCGCACCGTAATAACGCTCCAGACAACTGAGCACAATCCTGGGCAGCCAGGGATGGGGGAGAAGGACCTATGTGCATGCTGGATGTGTTCTTGTCACCGGCACTCACCCGTCTAGGACATGAGCGTCAGGATCTTTAAAGTCCGTTATGATGGAATGTATGCGACACAGACTAGACCTCGGTTTATACTCTCATCCGAAGGAGTAGGAAACGTTTATAAACCGATTGTTAAAGTCGGCATGATAATAATTGTATAATATATTTTGAAATTCGAAAAGTTACAAGAATCAAAATGACGTCTCCGTACATATTCGTTGTATATTGCAACACACACACACACACACACACCCACACACACCCACACACACACACACACACACACACACACACACACACACACACACAAACGCGCGCACTAACTCACCCCATACACACAAGCGCACGCACGCAATCACACAAATTATGCAGTCAGTAAGACATTAATTCATAATTGTATATTTTACTTGCAATTCAAATTCAGTTGTAACAATTTTAAAGACATCAATGCATTTGTTACATTTTGACTTGAAACGCACAGGCACGCCCGGACACCATGATAAAACTCAGTATGGAGGATGGTTATCGGGTTATACTTTAGGCGTCATGTTATAATGGTTACATCTTTCTAATCCAATCAACAAGTTGCAGTCAGCAGGTATGCGTGCGTGTGCGTGCGCGCGCAAATGTATTCTACTCCCTTGATCAGTAAAAACTTTTGTAAGAGTCGGATACTTTATGGATTTGAAGTCTTTACCGATTGTAACGTCTAATGGCTTTTGAACTGACAAAAGGATTCTGTTTGCGCGCGGAATGAGAGAAAGAGAGAGAGAGAGAGAGAGAGAGAGAGAGAGAGAGAGAGAGAGAGAGAGAGAGAGAGAGAGAGAGAGAGAGGTAGTGGTGGTGGCATTCAGTAAAAATGTAAAAGGGGAAGCAGCAACAGATGACGACGAGAGAGAGAGAGAGAGAGAGAGAGAGAGAGAGAGAGAGAGAGAGAGAGAGAGGTAGTGGTGGTGGCATTCAGTAAAAATGTAAAAGGAGAAGCAGCAACAGATGACGACGACGAGAGAGAGAGAGAGAGAGAGAGAGAGAGAGAGAGGCAGTGGTGGTGGCATTCAGTAAAAATGTAAAAGGAGAAGCAGCAACAGATGACGACGACGAGAGAGAGAGAGAGAGAGAGAGAGAGAGAGAGAGAGAGAGAGAGAGAGAGAGGCAGTGGTGGTGGCATTCAGTAAAAATGTAAAAGGAGAAGCAGCAACAGATGACGACGACGACGAGAGAGAGAGAGAGAGAGAGAGAGAGAGAGAGAGAGAGAGAGAGAGAGAGGCAGTGGTGGTGGCATTCAGTAAAAATGTAAAAGGAGAAGCAGCAACAGATGACGACGACGAGAGAGAGAGAGAGAGAGAGAGAGAGAGAGAGGCAGTGGTGGTGGCATTCAGTAAAAATGTAAAAGGGGAAGCAGCAACAGATGACGACGACGATTATGATGATGATGATGGATGATGATGATGGCAATGACGACGACGATGATGATGATGATCCATCGCTATTCTGCAGAAACAGCCGTAGGTATTTTGCTATGATTTATCGTTACAGTGTGAGTTTACACCTTAATTATAACGGTTTTAAGTGTTCTGCTGCGATAAATCATTCCAGCATGAATAAATGAGAAAAATAAATGGAAAACCCCACTCGTGCAGTGAACGACCCTCTTTCCTTAATCGCGAGCAGCCCTTAAGTTTTTGCAGAACCATCCACTTGCTAATTGGGCAGCCAGAACTGTAATAGTTTTTTTTTTCAGGCTACGAGAGCGAAACACTGGCACTTTAGACAGCACAAAAGGCTTCTCGCTAATTAAGCCATCAATCTGCCGATTTTTTTTTTTAAACACACGGAGATATGGGGATGGTGAAAGGAGAGATACAGAGAAGAAGAAGAAAAAAAAGATTGTGTTTGTGAGAGAGCGGATGCCTGTCTGTCTGCAGGTCTGTCTGTCCGTGTAAGACGATATTCTCTCTATCTCTTCCTGTATGTTTCTTTTTTTTCCCTCCACATTATTACTTGCTGTTGAAAGGAGACGGGGTTCAATGGGATCTTGGAAAGGTTTCAAGCGATTTTTGTGTTTTTTTAACAGACAAGAGGAATATTTGATTATTTTCTCTGTTGTAACAGGGAGGCTTCCTTTCTGTGATAATGTACCACAAATGTTTTCTGGATAAAATGTAGAATTTAGATTATTTGTTATGTTGGGACAAAACACCTTGTTCACAGAATGTTATGGAATGTAGGTCGCTCCCTCCCTCCCTCCCTCCCTGTCTCTCTCTCTACCCTTCCTCTCTCTCTACCCTTCCCCTCTCTCTCTACCCTTCCTCTCTCTCTCGATCTTTCGCTCTCTCTACCTCTCTCTCTCTCGTTTGATCGACAGTGTGTGTGTTTGTGTTTAAATTTTAAAGATTAAAGCGAGTTATGTTATGGTACGTTCAATCATTCGCAACTTCTCTCGGCCATATTTGCTATTGAAGATTGCTATCAGCATAGACCTTTCTCTCTGCTAATAGGAAACATGAAGGCGATGCGAGGTGGTTTAGGGGTGGGGGTAAATTAATATAACTTGAAGCGCCATCCGTTTTTAGGTCAATGGAGAGAAGCATTGTTAAGGGACGCGGTTGGAGGAGCGAATGTTTCAATTATCCCTTCAGATGTGCTTGATAAAAACTTTATTCATTTGCTGACCGAGTCTCTTTTTTCCCCTAAGTTTATATAAAGACGTGATTCAGAATTAAGACAACTCCCTAGGCCTCTCCCTCTCCTTCCATCCCCTTTCTTTTACCCCCTCACCCTCCTCTTCTCTCTCTCTCTCCCATCCCTCTCTCTCTCTCTCTCTCTCTCTCCCATCCCTCTCTCTCTCCCATCCCTCTCTCTCTCCCATCCCTCTCTCTCTCCCATCCCTCTCTCACTCTCTCTCAATAACAAACTCTTGTGCCAGAGCACAACGTTTTATTAGAATAGTTCTTGTGTTATTTAGTTTCAGTGCTACTCTGCTATCAGCTTTATTGTACTACTTGGAATATTGCAGTGCGCTCAACATTATTATCAAATTGCTTGTACACTTCTTGGTGACAAATACCTATATTTATTCCACTGTTTTTCTGAGCTCAAGTGGAGTTTGAATTTAGTGATTTACATATATATCTGTGCCTGTGGTGATATACAGTGTATAACATTATTTCAAATGCAAAATACACTTTGTGACATTCATACATTCCTATATATTATAATACACGTTTTGAATTCTTTGCGATCCTGTCGATATTTTATTTTTGAATTAGTTGATTATTAATTTCTTTGAATTTTCTTAAATATATTTCTTATTTTTTATTTCAAGTACTTGTTTGCTTTGACATATTCAGCAATAGTGCGATGATTTTGTCTACATAGACTATATAATAACTTCTGAGCTCTAACGAGGTTTGTGTAGACTATACGGATTACCATAGTTAGCTCTACCAAGGGTTGTTTGAAGAAACTATAAAACAATAAAGGATTGGTACTCATATGGTGAAATAGGATTATTATATTTTAAAAAAAATTTATTATTTTATTTTAAATGGAATCTAATATTTTATGTGGCCATGTCAACATTTACCATCTCTACAACAAACTTCATGACATTTGTTCTCTTTTGCAGCGTCACGGATGCCTACATATGCTCGGTGTGACGGAAACTAAATTATGTGACTCGAAACATAGTTCAGAATCAGTATCAATACCACATTATAATTTTATAAGAAAGGATGCTAATTTTCCTGGACACACTGGAATTGGTGTTTACGTTCATAATACTTTAATTAACTTTGTCAAACGAAGAAATGATCTTGAACTCAAATGTATTGAATGCATCTGGCTGGAGGTTAGGCCACATACAAATAGGCCTATTCTTATAGGATTCATGTACAGAAATCCTGCCAGCAATTGCGATTGGTTCAGTAATTTCTTACAAATGATGGACACAGTCAATGCTTGCAATTTAAACTTTATTATATTAGGGGACTTTAACATAAATCTTTTACAGTCTCAGTCATACTGGAACACAATAACAAATTTGCTTGGTATAACTCAGTTTATTCAAGAACCAACAAGAGTAACAGAAACTAATTCAACTCTTCTTGATCATATACAGTAACAACAATAATATAATTTCTGCTGCTTTCACGTCTGACGTGTCTGTCAGCGATCATAAAGCCATTCTTTGCAAATGTTCATGCCATCTTCCAAAACCACAGTTTAAAGGACATACCTACATTATGTATAGAAACTTTAAGAATTTTGATAAGTCCGCATATTTACAGGACTTAAGTTTGATTAATTTCAACAATTTAAGAGCATATAATAACCCTAATGAAACCGCCGAAATATTTTTAAAACTATTACTTTCTGTGGTTGATGCACATGCTCCAATCCAGAGGAAGAGAGTAAAACATGCATCCGTTCCCACCTGGATGACAACTGAAATTAAAGCTGCCATGTCCTTGCGTGACAGACATAAAAAACAAAAACAGTTTGATCTGTATAAAAAGCAACGTAATAAAGTCCTTACTCTCGTAAGAAATGCAAAGAAAAAATATTTTCAAACTTTATTATCAACTGAAAACACTAATATCACTTGCATTTGGCAAGCAATGAACGCATTTTGCAAAAAATCTAGAACAAGAAAAACAAATCAATTTAATTTTTCTAATGATGAATTTAATAAATATTTTATTTCATTAACTGACTCTATTCTTAATTCTAATACCGCAAACACAAACACAGATACAATATATGATAAGGTCAACCTGTTTTGTAGAAACAAACTTCACGAATCTGCCTCATTTCTTATACCTCGGTTAACAGAACATGATGTAACTTCTCTAATATTAAAAATGAAAAATAAAAAGTCTATGGACATTTATAATCTCAATGCATTCATTATAAAATTGTCTCTTCCTTATATCATTGAACCTTTAACCTACATCTATAATCTATGCATTGATCAAAGTCAGTTTCCTTCAATATTTAAAGAAGCTAAAGTTATACCTTTACCTAAAACAAGTGATACTTCAGTTCTTGACAACTTTCGACCAATTTCCATTCTGCCTGTACTATCTAAACCCCTGGAAAGACATATTCACATTAACCTTATGAAATATTTAGAAAATAACGCTCTTTTTCATCCTTTTCAGTCTGGCTTTAGACCTAAACACTCTTGTCAAACAGCACTCGCCCATATTTGTGATGCTTGGCTTGATGCTATAAACAAGCAAGACATTGTAGGGGCAGTTTTTCTTGACCTTAAAAAGGCATTTGACCTAGTTAACCATAACATCTTAATAAATAAGTTAAAATTCTATTTCCAAAATTCTGCATCTGTATTATTTTTTAAATCATATTTATCAAACAGGCACCAATCAGTATACACTAATGGTTCCTTTTCGTCTTCTGGTGATGTAACTTGTGGAGTTCCTCAAGGATCGATCCTTGGTCCTATTTTATTCTGTATCTTTATCAATGACATGCCCCTTTTTCTCACACAAAATGTTAATCTTGAACTATTTGCTGATGATTCATCCCTCCATACTCATAATACAAATTTACAGGAGGTGGAGCAAAGTCTTCAAATAAGCATAAATGAAATTGATAACTGGTGTTGCATCAATAGAATGAAATTAAATCCTAATAAAAGCAAAAGTATGCTTCTCACTACACGACAAAAACGCCAAAATGGATCTTTTCCCCTTAAACTAAACTTAGGGTCTTACAGTATTGAGCAAGTTCATGAACATAAGGTGCTAGGCATAATCATCGATGATGATTTTAGCTGGCGGTCACACGTTAACCATATCTGTAAAAAAATTTCTAAAAACCTCTTCCTCCTAAATAAACTTAGACATTTTGTTACGGCTGATGCATTAAAATCTTTTTTCTATGCCCACTGTATGTCTCATTTTAATTATGCATCGATTATTTGGTGTAATGCCAGTGACGCTCAAATTAAACATCTAAATAGTCTTCATAAAAGAGCAATCAAGATACTTTATAAATCTTATAATAATATAAATACAGATGCTACAACTAATGAAAAATATCAAGAACTCCGAATATTACCACTTCAAAAACAATTTATATTTAATACAGCTATCCTTATGTTCAAAATCACACACGGAGAAACACCTGCATATCTTGATACATTTTTTATTAAGCCAGTTGATGGGCATAGACTGTATAATTATAAACTACCCCTCCCTCGCATTGATTTATACAAAAATAGCCTATCGTTTAATGGAGCTAGTGTATGGAACTCTCTCCCTCTGGAGTGTAAACATTGCGACACACTGTTTTCTTTCAAATGTAAAATATGTAGGCATCTGCAAAATTAATTATAAAAGTGATGTATAATAATATATATGACAACACAGTCATTCGTGTAGTTATTAACTTATTTTTTTATTCACTTTATTATTATTATTATTATTATTATTATTATTATTATTATTATTATTATTATTATTATTATTATTTATTTGCTGTGGAACTTGACTTGTCTTATTATTATTATTATTATTATTATTATTATTATTATTATTATTATTATTATTATCATTATTATTATTATAAGGGTGAAGGATATGGGGAAAAGGGTAGTTGCCAAAAATTGTTTAAAAATAATGATGAAGATGTTAGTGTGATTGTGTGTGCATGTGTGTTTATGAGTGATGTGATTTCCAAGTTAAAGTTAAAGGTTAATTATTATTATGTTAATTTCTTAAGGGACAGATTGGAAGATTAGACTGTATCATTAGTCTAAAATCTTTATCCCTAATAAAAAAAGTTTCAAAGTTTCAAAGTTTCTCTCTTCCTCCTCCATTCCTCGCCCGCCCCTCCCTTTTGTGTATGTTGCCTGGAATGGGGGTGAGCCCTTTTTCGGTAATTGCCATCAGTTTTTCATTTTATGGACCCTGTGCAGTTTGTAGTGGTCGTCGTCAACTGAATCTCGTCGTAGTTTCTGTTTGATTCATCGTCCACGCTCGTGCGTCAATTAACTTAATCCCAGTAAATGAGCATCATTGGGAAACATGACGATGCTGCTGATGATGATGATGATGATGATGATGATGATGATGATGATGATGATGATGATGATGATGATGACGATGATGATGACGACATTATTTGAGCACCTTATAGTAGTCAGATTCAGTGTCAAGGTGCGCTGGAACAACTGGAAGCCCAAATTAAATGTGTATAATGGATGCGGTCTATCTGACATTTCAAAAATGATAACTCGATTTCGATTTTCGTCTTTTAATATTGACTTGTCTGTTATACCACAGGTTTGAGTGATGAATATATGTTTGTTGTGTATGTAGGAGTGTGTTAACATGGGAGCGTGTATTTGGTTACAAATTACCGCCATTTGAGTCTGATTTAGGGATAAGGCGCATATTGCATCCATTATTATTATTATTATTATTATTATTATTATTATTATTATTATTATTATTATTATTATTATTATTATTATTATTATTATTATTATTATTGTATTGCTATTGGTATGGTTCCGATACTTGTGTTAGCTTGTTCTTTAAGGAATAGTTTAACAGCCCCCCCACCCCCCATTCCCCTCTTTAGGATGAGAATATAAACCGAGGTCTAGTTTGTGCACGCACGCATTCCATTGTAAGGACTTTAAAGATCCTGACGCTCATGCCCTAAACGGGTGAATGTCGGCTACACAAATACACCCAGCACTCACTAGATCTCTTATCCCCATCCCCTGTCGCCCAGGATTGTGCTCAGTGGTCTGGGCGTCAGACTATGCGCCCAAAGGCTGCAAGTGGGCGCCTCGGATGGCTTGAGTTAGATCCTGTATCGACCAGCGCCTTGAGCAACTCTTTAGCTGGAAAAGCGCTGTATAAAAGTGATAAAATTAATAATAATTTTAATAATAACCACGGCACTGAGCATGTTGTCGTTTTTGTACTCATGGGCTAGGAGCCTAGCTTAATATTTCCTGTTGCTTTAAATTCCCACTGTCGCTGTCTTCCTCATTTACTCTTTCCTATTCCTGCTCTGTCCTTCACTCTGCTATACTATCTTCTTCTTCGCTAGATCAATGACCTACCTTTTTTCTTGAAAACTCTTCCTGGACAAGACTCCTTGTTTGTGTATGAGGTCTGTTGGATCAGCTTGGGAGTGTTGGACGCTTTCTGCCGGGTGGTCACTAGGGCTTCCTATGATTGTACTATTTAGCACTATAGGCATTTTATATGTATGTGTTTGGTTGATGATTTATAATGATGTTTGTATTCTATTTTGTTTTTGTAACCGGGGTGTTCGCGTAGTTGAGGTCAACCCTCAGCCGTCCCCCGCGTGGGATGTCTTTATTGTAAAGTGACTGGCCGGTGGAGGGCGTTCAATTTTCCCACTGTGGTTGTTTCAGCAGATCTTTTATGCGGATCGGGGGTTGTCCGGTCCTGATTTGGCTCGGAAGAGTCCGCTGGACCTAAAGCAACAATAAATCAATCAATCAATCAATATTTCCTGTCTCTTCATTTGTTGGTTTAATAAAAGGACAAAGTTCCAAAGTTCCAAGTCATTCACCCATCAAACAAAGTAGCCACTGAGCTCCCAAAGAACCTGAAGTCTTGTTTAAAAACATGTCTGGTAGCTGAACTTCTTTAACAGTTAAACCAATCGAAACTTTTAGGAGCGGATGGAGGTGGAGGAGGGGCAAGGTAGAGGAAGGGGAAGGAGTATAAAAAACCCAAAACAATCCGATATACGACGAAAGAGAGAGAGAAAAGTTGTAAATATCTTTGCTAGTTGTGAAATACGATCTGATGGGATCTAACCTTGCAAAGTTTTACAACTTTGTGTTGTTTTTTTAGCCTGCAGACCTAACAACATTTTACTGCGGTTTACACAACAGGACTAGATACGAGAACCGCAGCTGATCTTCTGTGCAAGCCATGGATGTTCACGTGCTAAGTTTCTCCTTCTGTATCTTTCTGGTTTAGATGCAGATTCGGATTCTTTATGGCCAAGGAACAAGGCACGAACTAGTCATATATTTCGCCGTGAGGCACCCACGCACATCGGTTTTAACTCTCGACGAAGTGTAGGCGAAATGCATGTATGAAAAAAAACTTAATCTGGCGCGGTTTTTCTCCTGCAGACCTGTTACTTGTCTTTGTAATAAATTGTATCACAGTCATACGGCATAGCATTAGGTTTGCAAATAAAAACAACAACAACAACAACAATAAAAGAAAGTAACGGAACAAATCTGATCTTTTGCCCTGTTTCGTTAACATTGTGGCACGCCAAATGTTCCCTTGTTTTGCGAACTACAGATTTGTTGATTTGACTTGATATTGCAACTTAGCTGGGTTTTTTTTTTAATTAATTAATTAATTGTATTTAATGTTTGTTATGTAGCGCTTTTTCAGCTGAAGGCACTGGCTGATGCAGCCTTTGGACTGGACGTCTGACGCCCACACCGATGAGCACAATCCTGGGCGATGGGGGATGGGACCTAGTGCTTGCTGGCTGTATTGTTGTAGCCGTCACTCACCCGTCCACGACACAATATTTAAAGTCCGTGCGTGCGTGCTCGGACTAGACCTCGGTTTATACTCTCATCCGAAGGAGTCCATAGCAGTAAATGACATATCGCTCGTGCAGAAAGCAGGTGACTGATGCAGCCCGCCTTTATGTTAGGTTTGTTCTCCAAGTGTTGAAATGATTGTTCAATTATGGTTTACACTAGACAGCGTGTTCCATTTTCTACTTACAGCTTCTGCCGCCGTTGCCTATAAAAACAGTGGCTAGCTCTCTGCTCATTACTGCTTCCCTTGCTGCAACAGCTGCCAGTACTTCAACCTGATTACATAGGGGATAGATAGATTGGAGAAGAAAAAAACCGATACACACACGTACTTGGCAAAGAGAGGGAGAGGGGGAAAGAGAGGGGGAGAGAGAGGAGGAGAGAGAGAGAGAGGGAGGGAGAGAGAGGGAGATGTTGAGGAAGAACGGGGTGAGGGTATGGTTAGAGTCTGTTCTGGTCTGGTCTGTTTGATGAGAATGCTACTAGAATACATAATAATCTCCCTGACAATTAGTACTTGTATACAATTAGTGTGGATGTCTCTTCCCCCCACTCCCAATACACACACACACACACACCCACGCACACATACACACACACACACACACACACACACACATTTTTGTAAAAACGACATTATGATGACTGTTGTGAAAAAAACAGGGATTATGTAGAACACCAAGACTGGGTTTTACTAAGAATGTAAGATTCGGAAAGTGATTTTTTGACGGAAAGAACGCAAACTTCTTCTAGAAATGTAAGAATCTAAAGCAAAATTGGCTCTTTCCGTCTCAAAAGTTGACCTAGTTCGTCTCCTATAGGCGACGTAATAGGTCGAACTTTCTTGCAAAATTTTCCGAAAATTGACTGGATTTTCTCCGTCCCGGATAGTGCACTCCCTTGCACTTAAAACACTCTCATGCACTACAACTGCACTCCCATGCACTAAAAGAGCACTCCTGCGTACTTAGAAAAAAGTGGGTGGCTGGAAAACTCTGGGTGACTGATACACTCACCCATTTCCTGCATAAAAAGCAAGGTTAGTCACCCATTTTAAGGCTTATGTCTCCGCACAAACACTCGCACACCCACACACACACTCACAAACACAACTAATGGAGCTGGTTGGGTCGCTTTACACCATTGATTTCAGCAAGGAGGTGATAGTAAAATGCGATAGAAAGTATAGAAACGTATGACGACCTACTAGCGCCAAAACCGAGAGTTGCCATTATTCCGAGATAATTGAAATTAACACGTGCTGTGTGTAATTTACAGCGAAAAACGGTAATCCACAGTGTTAATTAATAATTTTCAGAATTTGCCACGCCTTCCTAGCGCGAAAACCTGATAATTACAAATATCATGAGATAATTCCAATTATCATAGGGTAATTCCAATTATCAAGGGACAATTACAATTATAATTGAAACATTACAAATATTTTCGCGTAATCATGTTCAGTTTTCAGTTTTGGCTCTAGCAATCCGTCTGGAAATGCGCCAAAACCGAAAATTGTAATTTTCACTTGATAATTACAATTTTTGCGTGTTAATTGCAAATATGTCATTGTTATTTGTAATTATCCCAAGCTATTTGTAATTATCAGGTTTGGGCGCTAGTAGGCCGTCATATGTGTGAATTACACAGAACACGTGTTAATTATCATTATTACTGATATCTGTAATTGTAAATGCAAGTTTTGGCGCTAGTAAACAGCCTTAGCCAGAATTAAGCATGATCACCTAAAAATTGTAATTATCAATGGAAAATTGTAATTACATTTTTCGGTTTTGACGCATTTCTAGGCGGATTGTTTGAGCCAAAACTGAAAATTAAACAGGATCACGCGATGATATTTGTAATTTTTCAATGATGCTTGTAATTATCCCATGATATTTAGAATTAACTCATGATATCTGGAATTATCAGGTTTGGCTCAAGTAGGCCGTCATAGAAACGAGTAAGGATTGACAACACCAGCTTACATCGATTTGCTGTAAACCTCTTTAAAGCACGCTTCTAACCAGAACGTAATTGGAGTGGACTCTCAGAAAAGAATGGGAGGTGAGAGGGAGTGGGGGGTGGCGAACTATAATAAGAAATGAGTATGGGTAAGAAGAAGAAGAGGAAGAAGAAGAAGAAGAAAGAAGAGGAAGAAGAAAAAGGATCGATCGATCGAGTTTGGAAAGCAGCAGCAGAGAAAAAAAGTTAATACTGCAGATTCACATGGATCACAATTACTGAAACAACAAGAACACAGCAACCACCACCATCAACAACAACAAACAACAACAGCGACAGATTTTACGTCATTTTAAACCCTTTCTTACGCCCCGCCGTCTTCGCCGTTGCAGGTTTTTTCCCTCCGTTGCCGATGTTGAAGCTGGTCAATAGTTATTGTGCCTCGTGGGCTCACAAATCACACTCCCCACCCTCTATCCCAGCCATTCCTTCAATCCATTAGCTTAACCCTAACGCATATCTACCTTTTTTCAATTCCTAACCCCCCTTCCTACCCCCAAGCATCCTTCCCCCCCCATCTCCACACCTACCTACCATACCCTAACTTACCCTATTCTGTCCTGTCAGCATTGACCTCGTTTAAAGCCAGCACGTTCTAACTTATCTCTCTTCTAGCGCAAGGCTCGGATTTGCTGACAACACAGTTATCCAGTATTGAGACTCCGACCCTCAGTTGTTTGCTTCTTTTTTATCTCCACGTTATCATAATAATCATGGCAGATTTGTACGTTTTGATGTGGATTCACGTTAGTTAGTAATTGCTTACATTGCCCAACGGACTGCAAAGAGCCGAATCAGGACCACAAACTTAAGACCACAACTTGGTTGAAAGAGGACTCACTCCTGATCCGTATAAAAGATCTGCTGAAACAACCCTAGTGGTAACACTGAATGCACTCCACCAGCCAGTCACTTTAAAATAAAGGCAGCCCAAGCAGGGGATGCTGAAGCTGTACTCTAATTTATCTAACTCCCGTTTACAAAAGCTCACTAGAATATAAACATCATTACAAAATATTAACAACACACACATATATATATATATATATATATATATATATATATATATATATATATATATATATATATATATATATATATATATATATATATATATATATATATATAAAATGCCTACACTGCTAAATAATAATATCACAGGAAGCCCAAGTGTCCATTTTGCAGAAAGCGTCCAATATTCTCAGGCTGCCCCAACAGACCTCATACACAAATGAGGAGTTTTGGAAAAGTTTTCAAGAAAAACGGTAGGTGACTGGTCTAGCGAAGAAGATAGTATAGTAGACAGAACAGAGTAGGAATGAGAAAGAAAGGAGAAAGACAGGAACAGTGGGAACACTGACCTGTATTCTAATACAGGTCAGTGGTGGGAATTTATTTAAAGCACTAAATTTCCAGAAAGTAGGAATACTGTTTATATAGAAACTCTCGGCATCCCCACGGGGGGTGGATTCACATGGTGTAGTAAGAGTTCTGCATTTTTTTCCCCGTCAGTAATGGTATTGGATGCGGTCTATGTAACATTTCAAAAATAACATTCCATTTCCATTTCCGTCTTCTAATGGCGACTTGCCATTTACACTACATGTTTGAGTGATGAATCTATGTTTTTGTTATTTATATAGGAGTGTCTGTAACAGGTTGGTTACAGGTCGCCGCGTTGGGAGTCTGATGTAGAAATAAGGCGCGTATAGCATCCATTATAATTATTATTATTAGTTCCCGAAGCGTAAGCTGGAGAACTATTGCTTTTGACTTTGTCCGCCCGGCTTCCGATCCGTATTTATTATTATTATTATTATTATTATTATTATTATTATTTTTTTTTTTTTTTTTTTTTTATTATTATTATTATTATTATTATTATTATTATTATTATTATTATTTAGCTGGAGAACTATTGCTTTTGACTTTGTCCGCCCGGCTTCCGATCCGTATTTATTATTATTATTATTATTATTATTATTATTATTATTATTATTATTATTATTATTATTATTATTTAGCTGGAGAACTATTGCTTTTGACTTTGTCCGCCCGGCTTCCGATCCGTATTTATTATTATTATTATTATTATTATTATTATTATTATTATTATTATTATTATTATTATTATTATTATTATTTAGCTGGAGAACTATTGCTTTTGACTTTGTCCGCCCGGCTTCCGATCCGTATTTTTTATTTTTATTATTATTATTATTATTATTATTATTATTATTATTATTATTATTATTATTATTATTATTATTAATCTGGAGAACTATTGCTTTTGACTTTGTCCGCCCGGCTTCCGATCCGTATTTATTATTATTATTATTATTATTATTATTATTATTATTATTATTATTATTATTATTATTATTGTTGTTGTTGTTGTTGTTGTTATTAGATGTTGCGCCAAATTAGATTAAAAATATGACAACAACATTAACTATAGCAACAATACTAACAGCAGCAGCAGAGCCGCGGCAGCAGCAGCAGAGCCGCGGCAGCAGCAGCAGAGCCGCGGCAAGCAGCAGCAGCAGACCACATAGTTAAGTAAATTCTCCCCGCTCACTTTACATTGTTCTTTCAGTTGTACATCTACAAATATTAATTTTAAAAAAAAACTGTGTACCCTTCCCTATTTTATTTAAGATACAGGAGGAATATAAAGCAAATTAACCTGAAATAAAATAACTGTTGCGATGATACCCCCGTTTTAGCTCAAGATCAAAGAGCTGCCGAGGGAATATATTTATTTATTTATTTCATCACTTTTAAATAGCGCTTTTCCAGCTTAAAAGCCGCTCAAGTTTTGGCCGATACAGGATCTCATGCAAGCCGCCCGGGGCGGCCACCTGCAACTTTTGTGCGCATAGTCTGACGCCCAGACAACTGAGCACAATCCTGGTCCACGGGGGATGAGGAGAAGGGACCTAGTGCGTGCTAGGTGTGTTGTAAAGCCGGCACTCACCCGTCTAGGACATGAGCGTCAGGATCTTTAAAGTCCGTGCGATGGAATGCGTGCGTGCACAGACTAGACCTCGGTTTATACTCTCTTCCACAGAAGTAAGAGCGCAGTTTCCCTGTTTGTTATTTTTTTACATTTATTTTTTTTACAGTTTTTTATTATTATTATTTTTTAATACTCCGGACCGTTTACGGGGTTTGAACCAATGAATGTACAGGTTGCAATGTTATCGCCGATCACCGTATTATGTTTGGGCCAGCAGCGTAGAACGTTAACCCACATCACTCAGCAGAGTACTGATGGCAAAGACTAAGAATGACTTCTTCAAAAGATTGCATTTCCTATACCCAGCACATCACCAACGACGAATTCCGACAGACCCTCACACAAGCCATTGGACAGCACGATGACATGCTCACAGCGGTGAAGGAACGGAAACTCCGATGGTATGGTCACGTCACCACAGCATCAGTCCTTGCAAAGACCATCCTGCAAGGCACGGTGCAAGGAGGCAGAAGAAGATTGAGGCAGAAGTAAGAGGACAACATTCGAGAATGAACTGGCTTGACACTGAGCGAAGCCATAAGGGCTGCTGAGGACAGACTGAGAAAGATGGAGTACGCCGGTTAAACGATCATCTGTCCAATATTCTTTCCCTAAACTCCAGTTCCATCTATACTATTTGGGCGAGGCACCTACTACTTATTGTTATACACAAACTTGTTTTGTTTCTCTTTTAATGTCTAGTTGCTGTTTGTTGAGGCCAGTAGGGGTTGCAAGTCTTAACAATAGCGCATGCTGGGTGCGGCTGGACCACAGGCTGGCGTTTGATTTACGAGTTGTGTTGTTCGCCGTCAGACCTGGGAACGAGTAAGCATGTTTACGTAGCGTACGGTTTGATTAATGACTCAAACCTCCCTAGCCATTTGTTACATTGTGGACAAGTATGCCTGTTTGTTTGTAACTGGTCTGTGCTTTGTTGTTTTCTGAAGGGCGGGAGGTGGCATGGGGGGGGGGGGATATGTATAGACGGCTGTATGTTGGGGGTGGTCTGGTAGCGCTACACGGCTAATAGGGTGCTGGTTTCCTAAGCCCTAGTTCGCGCGTTGGGATCCCGCATGACTTGCGTATGGTACCAAACTTTTCAGGTCACCGAGGGTTTTCTCCGGGTACTCCGGTTTCATCCCTCGGGGATGCGGTCAATCTACATTTCAAAAAATACAAATTGATTTCTATTTCGCCTTCTGTAATGTGTTTGTAGACTTCAAGAAAGCGTTTGACCGAGTTTGACATGCAGCTCTGTGAGCAACCATGACAATGTACAACATCAGCCCAAACATTATTGAAGTCATCAAAAGCCTGTATGACAAGGCTGCCAGTGCAGACCTCTTCCACAGCGCCATCGGAAACTTGTTCAAATAAACTATTTGCGTGCTTCAAGGATGCACACTCTCTCCAACACTCCATTTTCCTGGAGCGCATCATACCAGATGTCCTTGCAGATCACAAAGGCACAGTCGGCATAGAGGGTCGAGCAATCTCCAACCTCCGTTTTCCGGATGACATTGATGGATTGGCTGGAGATGAACAAGATCTTGGAACAGCTGGTACAGAGCCTTTAGAATGGAAATAAGCGCAGAGAAGACCAAAATGATGACCAACAATACCAATGGCATCTATACAGACATCAAAGTACAATCCCTCAAAACAGTGCATAGCTTCAAATATTTAGGAGCCATTGTATTAGACAATGGGTCCCGACAGGAAGTCCTTCCAGGATCGCACAAACAACTGTTGCCCTGGCGAGGTTGAAGCCAATTTGGACAGACAGGACCATCAGTCTACACTCCAAGATAAGGCTGCTGCGCTCCCTTGTCATCTCCATCTTCCTATATGCTTGCAAAACATGGACTTTCACAGCAGATCTCCAACGAAGAATACAAAGCATGGAGATGAGGTGCTACAGAAGACTTCTGGGCATTTCCTATGCCTAGCACATCACCAACGACGAAGTCCGACAGACCGTCACAAAAGCCATTGGACGACACGATGACATTCTCACAGTGTTGAAAAAACCGGAAACTCCGATGGTATGGCCATGTCACCAGGGCATAAGGCCTTGCAAAGGAAATCCTGCAAGGCACGATGCAAGGAAGCAGAAGGCAGAAAAAGAGGTGTGAGAACAACATTCGAGAATGGACTGGCTTGACACTGAGCGAAGCCATGATGGTTGCTGAGGACAGAGAAAGATGGAGTACCCTGGTTAAACGATCGTCTGTGGTGTCCCGACGACTTTGGAGTTACGGCATAGGTAGGCTAGGATAGGATAGGATAGGATAGGATAGGATAGGATTCTGTAATAGCGATCTGAAAAGAAAAAGTCATAAGATTAAAAAGCTTTTTTGAGTTCCATTGTGGAAAAAAAGCCCGTGATTGCATCCCGTAGTATTTTTTATTTCTGTATGATGATGTGGATAATAATAATAATGATAATGATGATGATGTGGTCTGATGTAGCGCTGTCTCTACGTCATTAGACATTCGCGTTGCGCATGCAGGGGAAAATAATATGTTCCAAAAATGTGGGGCCGCCATCAGATTTCTTTTAAAAAATGTGTTTACCTAGCTTATTGACTGTTGTGGCGTAAAATTAGATTTCTTTTGAAACACATGTTTACCTAGCTTATTTACAGTTGTGGAGTAAACTCCAGTGTGTATCAACCTTTATGTTTAAAAATCAATATACTAGACGATGGGAACACTGTTGAACATTTTGATTTAAACAATACAGACTTTTGTACTAGTTACAGGGGAAGGGTATTTTCAGATTGCGTGCCAGTAGCCAACTCCTAATTGTTTTGTTTTCTTTTGTTAACAGTACGCCAAATTGTTTTTATATAGCTTGACTAGACTGCACGCGACGTCAATACATTATCGTTTTACAGCTAGCTCACTTGCGTTTGTATGCAATTGTGTTTATTTCCCTCTACAAACACATGTCTTTTCAATCGCTTTAATGACAATCCTCAAGTGAATCAGGTCCTACTGCAAACAAACGATCCCTTGCCAATCGGTTATTTAGAAGAACTCGCCGGTTGTCTACACATATATAGTATGACTTATTTCCTGCTACAAACACGTACAATCCCGGTCAACCGTTTATTTAGAAGTCACTGGCGAGTTGGCAATTTGTACTGTTTCCCACTACAAACAGACGAGGAATTCCCGCAGTCCCATATCTATCATCAACAATAGCACACAGCGGGCCAACAATACACAGCCAAATGTCAAAACAGATATTCAGAGCTCTAGGCTCGACCTGCACATCATCAAGACAACGTTCTCAAGATCAAATGTCAACCAGCAGGCGAAAGCAAACACAGGAAAGGTTATCCAGAATATGAGACATTGTACAGGGTCTGGTTTCTTATTCTGCCGTGCTAACAATAATGGTTAGCTACTATTACATAGTTTAGTAACATGGTAATCCTTTCATATCTTTCATTTGTAAAAATATTGTTTGTTTCCTTTTGTTTTGGTTTTGCGAAGCGTGCAGTTCTAATTGCCTGTTTTTAGTCTGTTGTTATTTAAGCGTAGAGATTGTTATTTATTTATTTCATTTGTGGTCAATGTTTATTTATTTATTTATTTTTATATTTAAAATACGGTATCCTGTAGTCATCGTGGATCCGAATCTGCGATAGCCATGGCATTTTGTTCGTAGCACCACTGCTCCATCGGGAATCCAAGAGCTCGGTTGCTGATATTTCACGGCACCCCTGAGCCATCTGGGTCGACGAATGCCGCGCCGTTCAATGATCTTTCACGATACCCAATTTAAAATGTTTAAAATGTAGACAGAGAGACAACTGTTGTCTGCGAGTTTCATTTGGACGATGATACCTCCCCATATCCCCCTTGATACCTCACCATAACCCCCCCCCCCCTGATATCTCCTCCCCCCCTCCCACCCCGTGATGCCTCACCATACCCCCTTGATACCTCCCCGAACCCACTTGATACCTCCCCATAACCCCTTGATACCCTCCGTACCCCCCTTGTAACCTACCTGTACCCTCCTTGATACTTCCCTGTTGATTGTTTCGCAGGTATGGATGAAAGGAATCGACCATCACCATACCCCCTTAAATATACCCGTATCCCCGTTATGCCTACCCATGCCCCTTTAAACCTACCCGTAGCCCCCTTTTACCTACACGTACCACCCCATCCCGATCCTTGGTAATAATAATAATAATAATAATAATGAATATAGAATAATACAAATAGAAATCATAAAAAACACCAAGGTTTTAAAATATAATAATAATAATAATAATAATAATAATAATAATAATAATAAAGAATATAGAATAATACAAATAGAAATCATAAAAAACACCAAAGTTTTAAAATAAAATTTGATATAAGATATTATAATTATAATAATAATATTAATTATTATTATTATTATCATTAGTTTATAAATAATAATAATAATAATAATAATAATAATAATAATAATAATAATAAAAAATAAATAATAATACATAATAATAATAAATAAGTTAAAAGTAAAAAGCCTATATTAAAAAGAAAAATATCCATATTGTAGTGTAAAAAAAAAAAATGGCCCGCGGGAGATTTGAACTTGGGTCGCTAGCATGGTAGGCGAATGTCTTACTAAGTGATCTACCAAGGCTTCGTATAAAAACCATCAATTTTTTGGTCTATATGGGAAAACATGCTGAAACCTCGATTCGATTTTTAATTAATCAAATTTAATTAGTTAAACACTGTAAGATTGGTGACATGAGTGCCAAAGTGTTTTGAATGGAAATAAAACAAAATTTGTGGTATTACGGGACTGCACGTTCTTGACATGGGTTGAATCGAAACCGCGCGCGGAATGAGGCTATTGCAGTTTGTGGACATTTTGTTTATTTATTTATCTCAGAAACGGTTAAACGTTTGGTAAGGAAATGTCGGCTATAACGATTTCGCCGGTTTTGAGCGCTCAGCATGCCGATCCGCAGCGCCCAGCACCTGCCCAGATCAGCGTCCATACCGGACAAACTTTACAGTAGAGGCAAAGAAGGACTTCCGGCTAAGCAATTTATATATATATATATATATATATATATATATATATATATATATATATATATATATATATATATATATATATATATATATATATATATATATATATATATAGATGGATTAATTCCATCCCCCACCCCTTCCCCTTCTCTCTCTCTCCCTCCTTCCCCTCACTACCTCTCCTGAAGATCTCCACAACCCAGTATATCAGTTTACATCATTCAAAAAATCCTTTTAAACATTAAAAATTAATTAAACATGCAACAGTTGTTACGTTTTTTTTTGTTTGTTTCAGTTTAAAAAATATATTATTATTATTATTATTATTATTATTATTATTATTATTATTATTATTATTATTATTATTAATTTATTATTATTATTATTATTATTATTATTATTATTATTATTTTATGAATACCTTGTTTGTGTTAGATTAAGGTGATCATTGTTATAACATTATTTTCCTAATTCATTGTTATTGTTACAAGGGCAGGATGTAAGATAGTGCACCCAATGCTTGCTCTCTTACCCTTGGAAAGGTAAACTGTTTTCTTATCTTATCTCCCTCTTTCAAACACTTATTATTATTATTATTATTATTATTATTATTATTATTATTATTATTATTATGGTTACTATTCAGAGCGAGCATTGTGTGCTGTGAAGTGCAGCATATGCCATCATCTTGACACACAGCTAACAGGTTACACTCAAACTAAAGACAGACAAGATCATTCCACAAATTGTTTGCTAAAAATAAAAATATAAAAAATTTAAAAAGTGTTGTTAAGGCATATTTCTAAGAGTGTTTTTATGCCCTGCCTGTCTCTCTCTCTCTGCGTACAGAACAGCAGTGAAAACTTTCTTGATCTCTTCTTCTTCTTCTTCTTCTTCTTCCCCCTTACCCATCTCTCTCTTCTACTTCTCCACTTCCCCTCTCTCTGTAAAATTCGGCTGTTTTCATAGCTTTGAATAGATTATTATTATTATTATTATTATTATTATTATTATTATTATTATTATTATTATTATTATTATTATTATTATTATTCCTATTCCTATTCTATCCTATCCCGTAACTCAGAGGTCGTAGAGGCACCACAGATGATCGTTTAACCAACGTACTCCATCTTTCTCTTTCCTCAGCAACCCTGATGGTTTCGCTCAGTGTCAAACCAGTCCATTCTCGAATGTAGTCCTCCCACCTCTTTTTCAGTCTCCCTCTTCTTCTATCTCCTTGCACTGTGCCTTGCAGGATGGTCTTTGCAAGACCTGGTGATCTGGTGACGTGGCCATACCATCGGAGTTTCTGTTTTTTCACCTCATTATTATTATTATTATTTTTATTATTATTATTATTATTATTATTATTATTATTATTATTATTATTATTATTATTATTATTATTAATATAGGCATGATGTACAGTGTTTTATTCGGCCTAATCCATTACAACTCCATGCCACCCTGTTTCAGCTTTAGATTTAAAATACAATAAAATAATGTTATACCCATTTTGATAAGTCAGTTGTGCCATGTTAGCATTATTCTCAAAATCTGGAATGTTAACTGTATTGAATACATAAAAAATTCACTATCCATTTTAAAAAAACAAAAACAAAAAACCCCAGATGTGGAATTATTTTTTTAATATTTTAAAAAAATATAAGTATTTTATTTATTTTAAGGTTTAATTTTAACCAAAAAATGTATTCATGCAAACAGTTATTATCTACAATTGGAAATTGGAAGTCTGAATCCGCTTTTAAAGGATATAGATGAGGATGGTGGTTGCTCTTATATATTTTTGAGTTTGCCATGCACACTCAAAACAACTGCTTTCGGTGCTTCGTCAACACCAACATACACACTTATTGACACATTTTCTTGTTGGGAGAGTTTGTGTGTGTGTATGTGTGTGTGCGTGTGTGCATGCGAGAGTGCGAGTAAAAGGGGGGGGGTGAGAGGGTTGGGGTTGGGGTAGGAGAAAGGGGTAAGGAGCGACTGAATTTTACTGACAGACCCTCCAAAGCAAATGTTTGTGGGAAACTGTTGCTCTGATGTTCTTTCCAAGATGACCCAGAAAATAAAAGACTTGATAGGATTCACAAATGTTTGGAGAGGTGCCAGAGTAGAAGTACATATTCAGCTTGGCAAGGGTTATCGTGTCACGCACTCATAATTTTATTTATTTCTCTATCTAATCTTTTAGCATGTGGGCTGTTGGAGGGGAAAGGGAATAGCATGAGGGAAAGCTGTGGTGGAGAATTTTCGCCACTTCAGTCTGTCTTTTGCTGTTGTCAGGAGCCATGACCTGCAGTCATAATAATTACACCCCTAAAAGTCACTTCAGTCTGTCTGTTGCTGTTGTCAGGAGCCATGACCTGCAGTCATAATAATTACACCCCTAAAAGTCACTTCAGTCTGTCTGTTGCTGTTGTCAGGAGCCATGACCTGCAGTCATAATAATTACACCCCTAAAAGTCACTTCAGTCTGTCTGTTGCTGTTGTCAGGAGCCATGACCTGCAGACATAATAATTACACCCCTAAAAGTCACTTCAGTCTGTCTGTTGCTGTTGTCAGGAGCCATGACCTGCAGTCATAATAATTACACCCCTAAAAGTCACTTCAGTCTGTCTGTCGCTGTTAGGAGCCATGACCTGCAGTCATAATAATTACACCCCTAAAAGTCACTTCAGTCTGTCTGTTGCTGTTGTCAGGAGCCATGACCTGCAGTCATAATAATTACACCCCTAAAAGTCACTTCAGTCTGTCTGTCGCTGTTAGGAGCCATGACCTGCAGTCATAATAATTACACCCCTAAAAGTCACTTCAGTCTGTCTGTTGCTGTTGTCAGGAGCCATGACCTGCAGTCATTATTATTACACCTCTAAAAGTCAGCACTGGACATGGTAATTTTGTAACCAGGCGTAAAGATTTGTACACTAACGTAGAAAAATAGCTTGTCTCCTATAGTGTTTTAGGCACTTTGACTTTATTTTAATTACTTTATCAACTACAACTACGATGGATGTTTTTATTTGTAGTTATCTGTTGAATTATATTTTATAGCTAGCCATCACCCTCCCTCTCCATCTCTCGCCCTCCATCCTCTCTCTCTCTCTCTCTCTCTCTCTCTCTCTCTCTGTGCTCATAAATAGATGTTATAAAGGAAATAAGAGCTAAAAAGGGAATGAAGGGAAATGTTAATGATGAGAACAAACGAAAAATGGTGGGGAAAATGAGATGAAATGAAATGGAAAAAAAGCATAAGAAGGGGAAAAAAATGAAAACAAACAAACAAACAAAAGTAACAAGAGGCAAGAAATTACAAAATATTTATAAAAGTTACATACAAAGTGAAAAGAGAAGTTGTGGAAAGAAAAGATAAGAAAAAGATGGAAATTAAGTAAACGTAAAATTTGAAAGTCCTTGAATGTTACTTATTCTGCAATTGAATTGTATTAAATGTGTATGCATGTGTGTGTGAGTGTGTGTGTGTTGATTGATGTGTATTCTTCCCATTGTAAACCCCCTCCCCAAACTGTATGGGCCGGAGGCCTAATAAAAACAGTGTCAAAAGTAAAAGAAAAAAGTCAAGTCTCTCTCTCTCTCTCTCTCTCTCTCTCTCTCTCTCTCTCTCTCTCTCTCTCTCTCTCTCTCTCTCTCTCTCTCTCTCTCTTCCTCTTCTGTTTTAATTATTAACATTAGCATTACAGTACGTATTGTTCATAAAGACTGTTAAAGGACAGTTTGTGAGATTAGATTATGCCTGAAACCTTTATCCGAAAAAGTTTAAACTTCAAAATTTCTTTCTCCCTGTCTGTCTGTTTCTCTCTGTCTGTCTGTATCTCTCTCTCTCTCTCTCTCTCTCTCTCTCTCTCTCTCTCTCTCTCTCTTATATATATTCTGTCTCTGTGTGTTAAATATAACACATTTTCTGGTTAGAACAAGGTAACAAGCTTAACATGGGGATTGTATGGAAATGTTATAAACCTCATTTTAGCATTACATGATGGGTTGTTTCGGTGTTGTATTCCATTTCCTGTCTTTTTTTGTTGTTGTTGTTTGGTTGATATGCATGTGTTTGTGTGTGTGTGTGTGTGTGTGTGCATGTTGCGTATGTGCATGTACTGCCTTTTCTATGCTTTGCCTCTTTCTTCAATGAGCCTTGTTGGTGATTTCAGATTTGCGAACGTTCAAGAAGCTGATAGAACACTATGACGCCTCACAGTCCAGCTTCACCATCAAGCACGAGCAGGACAAAAAAGGTGAATTATATAGCATTTTCTTCTTCTTCTTCTTCTTCTGATGATGATGATGATGATGATGATGATGATGATGATGATGATGATGATGATGATGATGATGATGGTGGTGGTAGTGGTATAACAACTGCTACATTTATTAATTAATATTTTTATTTTGCATGTTGACTATAACAAGTTAACTGTATAAATATATTTATTTTTTTGTGTTTGTTTTTTGTTTGCATGTTGGCTATTTTGGGAAGAAATATTGGTGTGTGTGGCGTTTATTGGAGGAGGTGTGTGGTGGGTCAGCATTTTTCTTCCTTCTTCACTCTCCGTTTTGTTCCCTTCTTTACAATATTTTAAAATGCACGAAAACCATGCAGCTATAGGGTTCAATTTTGTGGTATCTTATCAAGGGAAGCAACTTGCCCTTGTTTGTATAGCCAGTGCATTTCTCCTGTCGCTTGCACAAGAACTGGTGAGCCTTGAAACAAGATTTGTTTCCCCCTCATAAGTCTGTGTCAAAAATACATATGAAATATAATTGTTTTTGGTTTTCGGCTTTTTAAAAGTTAAACAGATGGTTATTTTCTACATAGACAGCAGTTTTATTTTGCTTCATGTTGGAGGAGTGAATCAAACTATTGTTTGTTACTGTATTACTTTGTTTTTAGCGATTGTCAGGATGTCCCTCTTTAGGACAGAGAACTTTCTTTAGTCTTTGTTGAAACTTATTTTAGCTGCTCGCTATCAATAGGGGTAAATTTGACAGGATTATCTCCAGTCAACTGAAGTTGCTGGTGTTTGCCGGCACCCCTGAGCCATCGGGGATCGTCGAAATGCCGCGCCGTCCAATGAGCTTTCGCAGTATCCTGGGGCTATCGCGGATAGAACTGAATTGATCAACATCGCTGCAGTTACGTCCCTTCGTTGCTGTTTACATTTCACAGCTACATAACTTTGACAGGGTTATCTCCTTTCCAAATGCTTATTGTTAGTTTTAGAAGTTTTGCATTCGTTGGAGTGATTGTTTGCTTGAGTATTTGATGGGTTGAATTGATTGATTTCAGTGATCAAGACATTCTTCATCACCGGAGTAAAGCCAGGTTACCAGTTTGAGGATGGAGAGCTTACCAATTCTTACTCGGTTGCCAATGAGAGTCAGACTGGGGTAAATTATGTGGTAACAATAGAGTGCTTTTTAACTCACATGCATAGCAATGTGAGTCTATGTACTCACCACCCCCCCAAATTTTTGCAAATCTGTGCAAGATAAGTCATCAATAGTAAAAAAAAAAAAAAAAAAAAAAAAAAAAAAGACTTCGGAAATTTTTTTTGTTTATCCGTCTGTCCTCTGTCTACCATCTGTCTGTGCAAAAACTTTAAAGTGGCTCAGAACCTATTTCAACTATCACAACCAAACTTGGCAAGATAGTGTATACCCATGAGACCTCATAAATGATCAGTGAATTAATTAAAGACTTCATGCAAATGTCACAAGGTCAAGAAATATTTGTTTAAAAACTACATTTTTTTTTTCTCAAAAATTTCACTTTTTTTTTCTAGGTTATTAATATTGAAACTATGATTCTTTGATGCATGATAGATATCAATGAGACACATATACTATACAACTTTGGTCAACCTCACTCCAAGGTCAAGGTCACTGGGGCTGTTCAAAGTCGGTTTATAGGTACTTTGAAGTGACCTTGACCCTAAACTATATAAGATATACAATCCAAACTTGTTGTATGTAATGATAGATTGAGCTTTCATTTATTTTCCTTTTATGCGTTGATCTTGAAAGTCAAGGTCATTTTAGGTCTTTTAAAAACACCCCAAAAAAAGGTAATGGTGCAGTGAAATGGCTGTTTATTTAATGAAAGTTTATGTAGTGAGGGTTAAGGTCATCCTAAGGTCAAGGTCATTGAAGGTCAAGGTCATCCCAAGGTCACTGTTTGTTAGGCCTAAGACAACTTTTGCTGTACTTTAATAGATAGTACATGAGTGTATTTGGAGGTCAAGGCCATCTCAAGGTCATGAGCATGGGAAGGTCAAAGTCGGTATTTGCATTTTATTACCACTGTTTCATTTTGTTTTTTCTGGGCACTCTTTTTCATGTTAAATATTGCCAGTTCTATAAAGAACATGTTAGTCATATGGGCTTTGCCCGTCTAGTTAAATTGTAGTGCTTTTTTATTTGAATTTATTTTTATTTTGCTTTATTTTAATTGAATTTACTCATTCCAGATTGAAAGGTACTGCGGGAGTGAAAATGTTTGCAAAAATCATGAGTTTTAGGTTATTTCTACAGTCAAAAATATAACGTCTTGTCAGCAAGGAAATACAGATAGAGTGAACTCCCTTTTCTTTATTGTCCTTTTAGTTTTGGAGATGAAACTAACTCAAAATTTGTTTCCTTCTATTTGTGTAGTCTCCTTGCTCCCATTCATATCTAAACCAATATACCAACACACAATGCAGTGGATATATTGTATTTTCAAGTATGTTGAAATCCTGCTTATTTTTAAGCCTTGCTGTAGTTGAGTTGTCATCTGTTGTAAAATTCAAGGAGTGGAAATGATGGCGACAATGCTTGGACTGAATTTGGCAAATGAATAAAATGTTTTATAGGTGCTAGTTTTACCTTAAAACTCCATTTTTAGTTCATGAAAAAGAAGTCAGTCTTCCAATTCGTCAAAACATTAGAAATCTAGACCAAATAACATTTTTACGTTTTGACTTAAATGGAGGACTGTCTAGATTTCTAATGAGTGTATTCACAAAACTGAATGTTCATTTGTAAAAAGTAAAAATGATAATAATAAAATGGATGCATTTGTGTGTGCAGTTATCAGAGCAGAAAGAAGATGCAGGAGCCACTGATCTAACCAATCCGATTTTGAGAGAGGTAAATATGATTGAATGAATGAATGGATAAATAGAGAATAATTAAATTGATGACATTTAGGATAAATGCATTAATCAATGTCATCATCATGCCACAGGTTGTCCAGTGTGTGAGATGTGTTTGGAGTGTGTATACTTTTGTTTATGTGCATGTTCTGCCCACTTCATCAGCTTGATTGTAATCACACTGCATACATTTCGCCATGCACCGCACTAAACAGTAGTAGTCGGCCAAGGTTTCACCCAACACTGCCCGCTTTCTGTTTTGCAGTACTTTATACACAGCGGTGATAATAGTCTTCCTCCTAGCTATCGATTGAGTTGGCCATGTTTTTATAACCAAATAGCCGCGTAAAGAGAACGCAACTCTCAGAAAATTGCGGAGTGAGCACCGTTTTCACCCAGATGTTGCAGATATTTACTTTACAGTGAAAGAGAACTCAACTCTCAGAAGATTGCGGAGTGAGGATTGTTTTTATGCAGATGTTGGAGATATCTACTTTACCGTGTGACTACATGTGTGGTTAAAACACCTGTAAAACAGTTTGTAAACTAAACATTCTAGCAGAATTGTAGCGTGTGTGACTTCAGCTTAACGGACACAAACATCAGGACTGACAACATTTCCCCACTGGATGACGTTTTTACTTAAGCTGTTTGAATTTCACATTCATATTGTGGCTTAAACATCGGCAGTTGCTTTTTCAAGACTGTTTTTTGATTTAAAAGAAAAAATAGGAACAAGAACAAGAACTTGTATTTACTGCATGCACATGGAGGGTGCAACTTAAACACAGGTGCGAATTATAGGTATGAAAAAAAAATTAATGTAGGGCTTAATAGTTAGCACTATGACAGCTCTTTAGCCATATGACTCATTGGATGCTGATTAACAATGCTGGATAACAATTTTGACAGAATTCTGTAAACGGAGCAGCAGCCACAACATTGCTGCAACGAAGACACAGCACCGGTTTTCTTGATGCCGGCCTTGAAGAAGACAAAACGGATGAACGAGGTAATTTACTCTCTATTTTATATTGTATATGTGTTTATTTTATACTGTGGCTGTGTGTCATTTGGTTAACTGATTATATATCAACATATTGTATTTATTTATTTTATTTAATTATTTATTGATTTGGGTTATATGGTGTTTGGTTCAGAGCTGTATTGTCAATTTGGCATAAATGTAATGCTGGGTTTGTGATCACCACTGTTCAATATAAAAAGCTGCTTTATGTTATGACTAGGGTTATGGACTTTGAAAGGGATTCAGTGATTTCAATAAAAATATGTAATTCTAAACTTTTTTTTGTGTTTGTGGTAAATTGGGAAATGGTTGTTTTAACAATGTTGATTCATGGGCAATTCAGTTTTTTTTTAATTAACTATGATTTGATACCTTTAACTTATGTAAAAAGATTGAATGAAGAAACGTAAAGAGATCGATTGGAATCTCAAACGTTAGTTTTTAAGTGCAAAGAATAGTTTTCAGTTATTGGGAAAGGGTTACATACATATACAAAAATAATAGTGACGATTATGTTAATATATTCATAGTGAACTTCTTTTGTATAGCTCTCACATGCATTTGGCTGGTTTGAGTGCTGTGTTGCACATTACTCTCTGATCACAACATTTTGTTTCCTTTTTTTTTTGGCTTCCCCCTCCATTCCACCACCAGTTGTGACATTTCAAATAGAAGTACAATTTATGTTTTTGTTGGTTTGCTAGTTTTAAACTAGGAGTACACTTTAATATTTGCTAAAGAACATTTTATTTTTTCTATTTAAAAAAGACGAGCATGTAGAATAGTTTTAGTTGTTTCAATGTGTGATTTAACGGTGACATTTTTAGTGGATGGTGGTCTAACTTAGTGATATTTTGTTAACTTTTATGTTTAGTGATAGGTAATCCAAGCATCATGACATGTTATAGCTTGCATTCTAGTGCCATTTCTTTGAGTTAAATATGTTTTCATAGAGTTGAAATGATACTTACTTTTGAAGCAGTAGATATGATTTCAGAGATACTGTAGTAAAACTTAGGCAAACTGCTAACGATGATTTGCTTGTACGCATGATTAAACAGAATGTGTGTGTGCGTGTGAAGATAGCCCAGTGACTTGTAACAGCATTATGTTGCTTATCCTGTCATGATGACACCCCCTGTTTGCTTATTTCATTTCATTTTAAAACGCACAACATTGTTTTGAAAACAGCATATGTTGTTGTGATCACATGTTCAGGGTATTATATGCTTGCTGCGTGTAATGTTGTGCTAAAAGGTGTATACCTGACTGCTCAGAATAGGTTGCAATCTAGAACAACAACATGTAAATGCCAGTTGTACTTCAGTTAGTCAGACTTCCATGTACCCCGCTGGAAACTTCAATAGAAAGCTTGTCAATATAGAAGCATGATAACATTCACCTTTAGAGATATTTTCAATACAATCTTATCGGTAGAAGCATGAGAAACTTCATTTACTGTCCAAATATATAACGGAAAGCATGAAATCTATGTAATCAATGTAGCTTATTATTGTCCACAGGTTTAATTTTTTCATTGGAATGTCAGGTCAAAGTGCAAGTGTGTGAGTTTGAGTACAGTTTGAGCTGAGTTGTAATTATAATTTGGGATTAATGATGACCACATGTGGTGAATCATAATGCAGTCTACTTTTGCGTAACTCGGTTACTAACTGCTTGCTCACAGCTGGATGACTTGATAAAGTAGCCACATTTTGTTTGGAATGAGAGGCGTTCAAGGTCTCTCCACTAAACTAAGCTTGCTTGGGCCAACATAAGCTTAGGAGACAAAGAATGAAATGATTGTAGGAAGTGCTTTGAGCATTAATGTACAAGTGTTGCTACTAAATCAGGGGCATTTCTAGATGTCAGTTCACTTCAGTCAATTTATTCTAGCATTGGTAGAGAGAAGATGTCCAGTAAAATGTTTTATCGATCAGGAGGTGGAGGGAGAGGGAGAGGTAATGTGATAATTGCTTGGTGTAGGTAATCTGCCTGTAACGGTAATTATGTAGAAGGGAGGAAGTTATTTCAAAATAGGTGCAAAATAATTGTGAGAAATAAATTGTGAAAGCTGTATTTGAAAGGGAGAATAGGGTTGTTTAAGCGTGTTTTGCAAAATACGCAGGTATTAAACATGGAGTGGTGCTTAATAGACATGAAAGAAACATCGTGATGAGACACGGGATAAGGAAAAGCTGTGACTTTTTCAAAGTATATTGTGATACCTTGTGACACATATTGGACAGGGCGCTGTACTACAGTGGCTTTTTCCAAATATAAACGCACAAAGACTGTCATTGTTATAGAAAGAGAGAACTTTTTTGTTCTCATCGTTGTCTTAACAAGGGATGAATATGCAAATCTAATGTGAAATAGGAAAGTTTTGGGATAGAAGTTTCATGAGAGAGAGAGAGGGAGAGAGAGAGAGAGAGCAGTGAGTGACTAACTGGTTGGCATTAGAGAGAGCAGTGAGTGACTAACTTGTTGGCGTTGTTGTTGTGTTAGCTCCACAGGGGGAGAAGGGTAAGGGAAAGCAGGCTTCACAACGTGGGGGCCACCAACCATGGACGCAGGCTACCACCATTGTAGCACCTGCCTGCACTGCCTCGCCTGCTTCCCCTCCTCCCTCTGTCGCCAACTCCTCGGAACCTTCCTCCACCCCTAGACCTGGCCCGCTAAAATCTGCCTGTGCCCCCCATCCTCCCACTTCCCTTCATTCCGCTGTCATCCACTCTGGAACAGCCCTCGCTCACAGTTCTGTAGACCCCCACTATCTAGCACCCAAGTTCCCACCCATGCAGGTCCTTCAAAATCCCATTTGTCCACCCTCGCCAGGCCGCAAAGCCCACCTCAGGTTCAAGACCACCGCTCTCGCCATCGCCATACTGCAACGCCGAACAGGTTCTCTCCCAATCACCTCTGGCCATTCGCCTTCCTTCCTTCCTGCGTTATTTTTGTTGCTTTGTTTGGTGCTTTCCTCCACAGTTTTGCCACCAGCTTATTTACTTTGGTCACATGGTGGCTGTGTAATGGCAAAATCCAGGCAAGATTTCGCTACCTCTGCATTGCATACAACTAGTGTCTGAATCTGTATGATGAACCGATAACTACTGAAATTCTGCTGATAGGCAATTGGCAATACATTGATTCTGAGCTACAAATAGTATTGTTTAAATCAGCAAAAATAACATCATGACAGAATAATGCCCACATGCAAGTAAACTAGGAATCTTACCTCTCTCTCCCTCCCAAAAAGCAATAAAATACACAAACACAAACACACACACACAACCATGTAGAAACGCTGTTGTGATGACTTTCATTAAACTTTACATACGTTACTTTGACATTTTTACAAATTTGTCCATTTTTTTTAAGCTAACCCTAACCCAAACCCTAATTCTAACCTTAACCTAACCCAAAGCCTAACACAGCCCTAACCCTAACGGAACACTGTTTTGATGTCAAAATAACGGGGTCCGTCAAAAGAAAGTACGTAGAGGTTCAAGTGTATGTCAGAATAAAGGCGTTTCTACCTAGCCTCGCACACACACGCACACACACACATGCACACACACACCCGCATGCACCCCCCCACACACACACACACACACACACACACACAGTATTTGTAAGGCAATAATCAGTTGGTGTATTATAAAATAGACAAGATGCATAGTTCAGTAGCATTTGCATAGATTCATAGATTGTTCAAAAAGCAGACACAAATCTTTCTACGCGTTAAAGCATTAGAAAACTTTCTGTTGTATTGCTCTTTAGCCAATTTATTTGTTTATTTATTGTGTAGTATGTAGTATGAAAATTATATTGTTATTACAGTATGAAAGTGATTTATTCTTATAATGACTGATTTAGAGAACATTGCAGAAGCGAAAGCAAAGGGGTAAAATATGAGATTTTTCTTGTCTAGATTTTGCTGTTACACAGAATAGTTGCATATGCTGTAGCGTATGATAGTTTGAGCCCCATTTCCCCCCCCCCCTCCTCACACCCCTTCCCTCAAAGCTTGCCATGCATGGTGATACTACCTTGTGCTTCTTTTTCCTTCCTGCATGGTGCACGGGCTTGCCCATCTTTCACGCTTGGTACAGGTTGTGTTTATATTATATTGATTTATTCAATGCAGGATGTTTCAAGTTCAATAGTTGTCCTTTTGTTACTTTGCTCAAAATGGGACACAAAATCAGTTGCAAAATTTGCTGTTTATTTAATTATTCAAGTCTGTTCAAGTTTTCAAGTTAAAATATTTTGCTCTTTGATTCCCAACCCCGAATATATTGGTTTTAAAAATGTGATCTTTACTAATTTAAAATAATAAGTATTTTTGTTTTAATAATTTGCTGCTTTCTGTTATTATTCAAGACCTTTCCGGCATTTCTACAGAGACTGGCGAATTGTGTGCATGTCTACTTTTGATCTCTTTGGCCATAGTTGAGCAATGGGTTGGGTTTGACATTTTCTAGGTTGTATTTTCTCTGAAACACAGATCTTTTTTTCTCAATGTTAAGAACACTGACTAACTAAAATGAAATAAAAACAATGTATTTAATTGCTAAAATAAACAGTCAAAAATTCAAGGTTCAAGATTCAAGAATACTTTATGATTTCAAACATAGAAAATCAAAAGATAGAGGAGATGGGTGTGGGGTTGGTGGGCATTAGAGACAGATGTGGACATTAGAGACAGATGTGGACATTAGAGACAGAGATGTGGGCATTAGAGACAGAGATGTGGGCATTAGAGACAGGGATGTGGGCATTAGAGACAGAGATGTGAACATTAGAGACAGAGATGTGGGCGTTAGAGACAGAGATGTGGGCATTAGAGACAGAGATGTGGGCATTAGAGACAGAGATGTGGGCATTGGAGACAGAGATGTGGGCATTAGAGACAGAGATGTGGGCATTAGAGACAGAGATGTGGGCATTGGAGACAGATCAGGGTTGTGGAGTAGGGAAGGAGGAAGGGTGGCTTTAAAATATCAGATTGTGTATTTTACATCTGTGTGTATGCAAAACTACAAGCTGTAGTGATTGCTTTTATGATTCACATCCATTTTTCACAATGTTTTAGACAAGTGCTGGTTGATCCATCCAGCTCTGAAAGCGATATTGTATTGTTTATGCTTTAAAATCCCACTTCTGTCAAAGGTTTTATAGTTTGGAGCCTTTTGCTTCAGCAATGATTAGGATTTTTTATTTCACTGGTACATGGGATTGTGCACATGACGACATAATTTCCATTCAGTTGCCTGTGCAGTGTGGACTGAAACTTGGTCAGAGTATTTTTGTCCTATTATAGTTTTCTTATTTCTGCTCTTAGTATTCTGTTTGTAACTCTTAACTGATCTTAATTAACTCTTCTTCCACAATTAACAAATATCTAAGGTAGCGGATTGGGCCCTGCCAGGTCTTTCTTGCCGCATGATGAAAAGAACTAATCGCTCCATACCGGATCAGTCTTTGCCTGGGTCACCAAGGATCACGCCTTCCGTTGGCCACCACGACGGAGGTGATAAATGTGCTACTGATGGACAACTTAGCAGGATCCACACGAGAGGCAACATCGTCACAGGAACCTGGAATGTCAGGACCCTTACTGCGGATGGAAAATTAGACGAACTTACCCCTGAGCTGGACCACTATCAATATCAGCGAACTGCGCTGCAAATGCCTAGGTGAACCAACGACCCACAAAGGCCACAAGCTTTATTTCAGCGGGAGAGATGACAGGCACAAACACGGCGTTGGATTCTTGGTCCACAAAGACATTCTAGTCAACTCTAAGAAGTTGAGGCAGCGATGCAATCGCTGAAGAAGGGGATGTCAGCGGGAGTGGACAACATACCCCTGGAATTGCTTCAAGCAGGAGGAGAAGCAATGCTTGACGCCCTTACTATTATCTGTAACAAGATCTGGCAGAGGGGGGAGTGGCCTACACCATGGACCCAGCCACTTGTCATCAATCTTCCAAAAAATGGTAACCTCCAGGAGTGTGAAAATTACTGCTCCATCAGCCATCCCAGCAAGATCTTCCTGAAAATAATACTCAACAGGTTGAAATCCCAAGCTGAACAAATCATAGCTGAAGAACAAGCAGGATTCAGGGCAGGGCGAAGTACATCATCAGCCCTACAATTATTGAAGTCATCAAAAGCCTGTATGATAAGGCTACCAGTGCAGTCCTCCACAACAGCGCCATCGGGAACTGGTTCAGAACAACAGTCTGTGTGCGTCAAGGATGCCTACTCTCTCCAACACTCTTCAACATCTTCCTGGAGCGCATCATGTTAGATGTCCTTTCAGATCATGAAGGCACAGTCAGTATAGGGGGTAGAGCAATCTCCAACCTCTGTTTTGTGGATGACATTGATGGATTGGCTGGAGAGGAACAAGAACTTAAACAGCTGGTACAGAGGCTTGACACCACCTCCAGAGCTTAGGAAATGGAAATAAATGCAGAGAAGACCAAAATGATGATCAACAACACCAATGGCATAAACATGGACATCAAAGTCCAAGGCCAATCCCTCAACACAGTGCACAACTTCACATATTTATGAGCCATTGTATTAGACAATGGGTCCCGACAGGAAGTCCTCTCCAGGAACGCACAAACAACTGCTACCCTGAAAAGGTTGAAGCCCATTTGGAAAGACAGGACCATCAGTCTACATTCCAAGATAAGGCTGCTGCGCTCCATTGTCATCTTCATCTTCCTATACGCTTGCGAAGCATGGACCCTCACAGCAGATCTACAACGAAGAATACAAAGCATGGAGATGAGGTGCTACAGAAGACTTCTGAGCATTTCCTATACCCAGCACATAACCAGTAACGAAGTCTGATAGATCATAGCACAAGCCATTTGACAACACGATAACATGCTCACAGTTGTAAAGAAACGGAAACTCCGATGGTATCGCCATGTCACCAGAGCATCAGGCCTTGCAAAGACCATCCTGTAAGGCATGGTGCAAAGAGGCAGAAGAAGAGGAAGACAGAAAAAGAGGTGGGAGGACAACATTCGAGAATGGACTGGCTTGACAATGAGCAAAGTCATGAGGGTTGCTGAGGCAGGAGAAAGATGGAGTACGCTGATTAAACGATCATCTGTGGTGCCCCTAGGACCTTCGTGTTACGGGATGGGTTGTAGGGTATAGGATAGGTTGTGGCTGTGAGGGACTAACTTGCCTGGTCCACAGGCTAGAAACCAATGGCGCCTGACAGGTATGGGATCGATCCTGCCTCTGGGCTTTACCTTTCTCAGAATATTATTTACTTTTACTATATTTTCTATAGGTACTCTCGTTAGCTCCCCCAGCAGAATTTCAAAAGCACAGCTAATATTATGTGGGTTGGGTTTGGGCATGCCACAGGCTGCGACTACGCCTTCCCCAGGGGAGACAGCCCAGAATTTCCTGATTGAAAAGGGACAATAAAGTGTCCACAATCAACAACAATTGAAAACAAAGTATTTATTTTGTTTATTTATTTATTTCAATTTTCTATGACTTGACTATAGGGGTAGGGATAGAGGAAGAGTTGTTGACTATAGGGATAGGGACAGAGGAAGAGATTATGACTATAGGGATAGGGACAGAGGAAGAGTTGTTGACTATAGGGATAGGGACAGAGGAAGAGTTGTTGACTATAGGGGTAGGGACAGAGGAAGAGCTGTTGACTATAGGGATAGGGACAGAGGAAGAGTTGTTGACTATAGGGATAGGGACAGAGGAAGAGATTATGACTATAGGGATAGGGACAGAGGAAGAGTTGTTGACTATAGGGATAGGGACAGAGGAAGAGATTATGACTATAGGGATAGGGACAGAGGAAGAGTTGTTGACTATAGGGGTAGGGACAGAGGAAGAGCTGTTGACTATAGGGATAGGGACAGAGGAAGAGATTATGACTATAGGGATAGGGACAGAGGAAGAGCTGTTGACTATAGGGATAGGGACAGAGGAAGAGATTATGACTATAGGGATAGGGACAGAGGAAGAGATTATGACTATAGGGGTAGGGACAGAGGAAGAGCTGTTGACTATAGGGATAGGGACAGAGGAAGAGTTGTTGACTATAGGGATAGGGACAGAGGAAGAGCTGTTGACTATAGGGATAGGGACAGAGGAAGAGTTGTTGACTATAGGGGTAGGGACAGAGGAAGAGTTGTTGACTATAGGGATAAAGACAGAGGAAGAGCTGTTGACTATAGGGATAGGGACAGAGGAATTGTTATTGACTATAGGGGTAGGGATAGAAGAAGAGATTACATTTATTTTCTGTGTAAAGGCATCAAACTGCTGTAGATGTAAAATAGCACCATTGCTAACTAACCCACTCATAACCTATTCATTATGGTGGAAGTGTAAAATATTGCTGTCAATTTTTTTGCAAGCACTTGTTTCGTATTATTATAGTAGAAAAATATACTGTGAAAATTATTACCAGTTCTGCTGCAGTAGAAAGAAATATTATTAAAACTGTATCTTTTAACTTCCAAAAAAAAATTGTTCAAGCTCTTTTTGTTTTCACATCAAGTTTTGCCCCACAACAGAGTATTCTTGCACAACATAAAATATTCAATTTCTGTATGTTATGTTTGCAAAGTTTATTGTACAGCGCAGTTCTTTCTTGCAATTGGTCTTCTGTGCTGCCAATAATTTTGTTTTGTGGTCGTAAGTGGAATATCCTCAGTTCTACACTTAAATTTTTACTTATATGACTTGACTTGACTGATCGGCGCTTCAGGCCTCATAGCCTGGTCGTCGTGCTACAAACAAAACTTTACACGCACGAAGATGCGTTATGTTTTTCAAAGACATATGTTAAAAAAATCTGTATGCTACAGCAGTGGAGAGTTTTAATTTGTGAATTGAAAGTATCCATCTTGAGATAAATTCTTTGTCACACTTAAAAGTACTTTGGACAAAAAACAAAACACATTTACAGAAAACATGTAAAAAAAATTAATGCTATGTATTTTTTCTTTTAAAAAAAGGGTACTAAAATTCAAATGTGATGTATTTTTTCATCACAAGATAATAGTATAAATGAATGAATAAGATGATTAAATGAGTACTTAATTCATGAAAGTGGGACAAAAAGGGGTAGAGGAATGAATGAAAAATTATTATGATTCCCCCCCCCCCCCCCCCCCCCCCCTCAGTACAGTTATGTAGGCAAGAGAAACGGGGCAATTATATGGGTGGGTTGAAGTGTAGAATGGATGATGATGATGATGGTGATGATGAAGATGATGATGACAATGTTAATGATGATTATGTAGTCTTGTATAGCCACCTGTTGTAGACGTTTTCTAAAGCAAGATATCTTCTGTGCAGTCGTGACCGCTGACTTGAATAATTTGGGAGATGCCTTCTGACAGTAGTACGGCCTGTTAGTCATCGATATAGGCAGGGATAGCTCAGTGGTCAGAGCGCACGACTTGTGTGAGTGCGTCTTGGGCGACGTGGGTTCGAATCCTGACTTCAGCAAACTATTTTGTGATTGCTGGATATTACGAGCCAGCGCCTTGAGAAGCTCTCTGAGCTTGTAAGTGTGCTATATAAGAGAAATCTCTTTCTTTTTTCTTTTTTATAGGTGGAAACAACAGAAAGAGTGCTGAAATCTATGTGATGAAGAGGATTTAGAGTAGAAATACATCAAGATTGGTACGGATTAATGTGGGAAAGAGCCCAAATTCAATAATATATATGACAGAATGTTTTTTTCTACAAGATTGAGCTCTGGCCATCTAAAAGAAAAAAGTACTCATTTGGATCCTCAAATTATATAAAACCAAATGAGGACGCTATGCGGTGTCAACAAACAGTTCGAAAATATTCTCAAGTGGTTTGAAAAAGACAGTTGACCTAGATAAAAGAAAGTTTAACCTAATTCGTCGCCTAGAGGAGCCAAAAGTTCCATTTTAAGCCAGTTTTTTAACCCGGGCATTCAAACTGTCGTTATGTCGATCGTTAGTTGTCACCCTAAAACACTATTTTCGGGAATTTTGGTTGTTTGGTCGTCATATGAACTGTTTTATAGCCTTCAGTGGTACGGTGACAAAAGGCGTCTCCAAGAATATTCCCCTCAGCTGTTACAACTGCTGAGAAGATACCTTCCAAAAAGCTGCCGCTGCTTCAGAAAACATCTGCACTATAGCACAGGTGTCCTCAACAACAGTTCATGCTTATTGCAAGGGAGGCACGATTAGACATTTATTTGTTTTGTTGTTGCTTATGTGAATACTGTGTCAGCAGTGAACTTTTGCTTTTGAGGAATGTTTCCTGTTGTGTTTTGTGGTGAAGAGTTGATGTTGTGTTCTGATTTTTCTCACTTGGGCTAGAGCAGAACTGAGCGCTAAGTAGTGAAGGGTTATTGAGATATTTATAATAATAATAATAATAATAATAATAATAATAATAATAATAATAATAATACAGGATGCTATGTACGCGCCTTTCCCCAAGGCTCAAAGCGCGGCGATCTATACCAACATACACGCTCACCTGTCTCATTTACCCTCACACACACCAAATACACATTCATCACTCCAACAGGTGGTGTAAAGGCAGGAAGATCGCTATTAGAAGACGGAAGAAAATTGAATTTTTATTTTTGAAATTTTTATATTGACTGCATCTTGTACCATTATTGAAGGGAGGGAGGAAACCGGAGTGCCCGGAGAAAACCCTCGGTGACCTCAATAGTCTCGTACCTAAGTCACATACGTACATACATAATAATAATAATAATAATAATAATAATAATAATAATAATAATAATAAAGTTGATTAATTTAAGGCTTTGTTGCATAAGGATGGAGTAGAATGGAGGTACTTTCAATCTTATTAATTATTCATTATGGTCTCTTCAGACATTTGACAAAATTAATAAAATTAATCTGCAGGTGATAGTCAGCACAAAATGAAGAAAGATAGTACTCTGACCTGTGCACAGCCGTTCTGTGTTGCACCCCCTTTCTGATAAAGTCTGGCTGGGTTTTGAATGTGGGATAGTGGAACACACCATAGTCGGTAATGTGAGGGCAAAATTGAGAAGGTCCTGTCCTATCCCTATCCTATTCTATCCACACAGAGAGACATTTCTCTTGGTCTTGAGGAGGTCCATACAGTGCAAATCAAAAGTTGGGAGAGAGAGCACTAGAGGAAAAGAGAGAACTGATATATAGAAAGTAATTATGTTTTTAGGTACAGAGGAAAGGAGAGAACTAATATATATAAATGTAGTATTTCTAGGTACAGGGAAAGGGAGAGAACTGTTATAAGAAATGATAGTTGTAGGTACAGAGGAAGGGAGAGAACTGACGTTTCTAGGTACAGAGGAAAGGAGAACGGGGAGAGAACTGATATTGAAGCAATGCTATTTCTATGTACAGAGGAAGGGAGAGAACTGATATAGAAGTGATGATATTTCTATATGTACAGAGGAAGGGACAGAAAGATATAACAGTAATGATATTTCTATGCTCAGAAGAAGGAGAAAGAATATGGAAGTGATTATATTTTTATATGCAGAAGACCGAAGAGAGATCTGCTATCAAAGTAATTTTACTAGGTTCAGAGGAAGGGATAGAACTGATTTAGAAGTAATGATATTTCTGTGTAATACTATAGATAAATGGAATAAAACAGCATTCAAACAAGCAAACTTTTTGTAATCTGATGTACACTGTTGGGACATCCCTGTTTCTTGGTTGTAGGTTTGGGAGAGAAAGGATGTAGTCAGTCGTGTGATAAACTTGTGCCATAGTTTGGTTAACATGTTTAGTCAGTAGTGTTCTCTTAAGGTGAAGGGCATAGAGGTGATTTTGTGAAGGTGCATCTGAGGTCAAGACCAACACTGAGCAAAAGCTTTTGAAATGTCTAATTCAAGCTGAGGTGACTATTTGCTGCAGACATTTTTGTGTGTCTTATGTTTGCAAAATTAAATAAAATAAATAAATGAAATCTATACTTGGTGTCCGAGCATTATCTGACAGCCCTTTGCTAGACTTGTGAGGTGACCTTATCCAGAAAACCTCTTTTAAAGCTGTTAACAAGCTTAGTTGAGAGCTTGCACATAAAAAATTTGGATTAATAAACTCCTCTATGATGATACGGTGCTGTGTAAAAGTTGGAATATATGACCTCAGATGCACTTTACATTTGTGCAGTGATGACTGTAGTACATAGGGTAAATGGGGGCTGGTACTAGCCCTCAATATTGAGATCCAGAAGGGCGGTAGCAAATGTAAATAAAGAAATTACTGTTATATGTGAGCAAAATAGTGTAAAAACCTTGATGTTCAATATGTATTTGTAGTTAAAAATTAATACCAAAGTAATAAAAACAACAAAAAAGTAGTGTAAGTAGGTTATTATTGTGAAATACCAACGAATAATGAAATCTTAGCGTCCACACAAGTTGACATTTGTAGCACTTGTTGAGAACATGAAAGTGTGTTTCAGTGAAGGTTTAAGACTTGTGGTCATCTTGTATAGTTCAAGTCATGTTGTTAAATGTGGTTGCCTGCCTAAGTGTATTTAACGAGATATATTTTACTTTCGGGGCATTCTGTGGTGGATGTTTTCATTGAGTATTGTTTACTAATCGCACGATAAAACAAATTTATTTGCTTCCATCATTTAACATTTATGGAAGACTTTGGTAGTTCCTATGGGACATTGTTTCTGATTTGTTTGGCAGAGTCATCGCCTGCTTACCAGTGTTTGTGGTTGTTTTGTGCAGATGAGCATGTGGACCCAGCTACCACGCCGTTCAATGAGACATGGAGCAAACAGCAGCAGAAGCGTGACCAGCGGGACTCTGAGATGATCGAGATCCTGAAAAAAGATGACACGAATGCGCTGGAGTTTTTCTACCGGCCACCCATCAACATGGTGACGCTGTCGTTTACAGACACTGATCTGGAGGAGGAATACCGCAACCACTACTTTGATACCTGCCTGTTCAAGGAGGAAAGCGTGGCTTCTCCCAGGTACCACTCCTTCATCGAGATCATCATCTCCCTGGCCCTCTTTCTCCTCATCTGCATTGCCTGCTTCCTGGTGTTTAAGCGCAGCGAGGTGTTCATTACAGTCTTCGTTGTTTCCCTGGTGCTGGAGCTGCTGGTGCTGGCGGACATGGGCACGGACGTCAAGTTGGGCATGTGGAAACAGGAAAGGTGCCGCACCTTGGCCGATTGCACATCGTCATGGTGCATGCGTAACGCCATCGGTGTCTGTATAGCCCTTCTGCCCTCGGTGGTCGTTTTTGTCAACCTCTCCTGTGAGGTGGCTGAAGATGATGGCTGGCTGGACCGCTTCCTGTGCTTTTGCATCATCGTGTCACTGCTCAGCTTCTGCAACTTCTCCATGCTGGTGTCCTGGATCAAATCTCTCTGTGCCACCCTTGGCGGCTTTGTGCTGCTTGTTCTGCTCAACTTCCCTCTCTGCGATTACTCCTGGGATGACTCCTTCACGACGCTGTCCCCCTTCCTCAATGGCACGACCATCATCCCTCTCAATACCACCACCACCTTGGCCGCGGTGAACACCACGAGGGCTGCAATATACCACACACCGGTGCCGGACCACCTTTTCTCAGGGCAGAACATCATGAGACTGGAGATCATCCTAGATGTGCTGTTGCTGCTGGTGCTTATATGGTTCCTGAACCGGGAGTTTGAGATCAGCTACCGACTCAGTTTTCATGGCAGTGCTCTGGCCATCCGTGACAAGGAACAAATGCAGGTAGGGCATTCTCAGACAAACTGAGCAGATAGTAAGTGGGTGTATATATATGTTTGTGTGAATGGATCAGTGTTGTTGGAATAGGACAAATTATGGGCTTTCTGTCTTTGTTGGTGTGAAGTTCATGCCAGCAATTATCTCTAATGCAAGGGAGATGTTAGTAACAAATGCTGGGAGACTAAAAAGCTATGTATTGATCAGGGTTCAAGCGAATGAAAAATGTTAGCAGGCCTATATTCATTATTTTGACAGTAGCTTAAAACAGATTACTGTTGTTTGCTTCATGTATATGTTAGTGTGATAGTAGTGGCACATTTCTGCAACAGTTGATGTAATTTTTATAATACTGGATACTATATATGCACTTATCCACAGATCACCAATCGGGCTCAAAGAGCGGCGATCTGTACCAACATTCACACTCGCATGTTTAGCCCACTCTCACACACACGCTGCTCCCATGCACATCTGTCACTCCCAACATGTGGTGTAAAGGCAGGGAGATTTGTCCATATTCCTATAAGTATATGCAGGTGCACAAAAGTGAAAGTGCAAGCATGCTATACACATTCAAGCCTATTGCTCAATATGGTGTTGCTGTGTGCAGAGAAACAAGGATGAGGCAGACTGGCTGCTTCACAACATCATCCCTCCGCACGTGTCGGAGGTGGTGAAACGAACCTCCAAATACTCCAAAAATCACAAAGACGTCGGCGTCATCTTTGCCACCATTGTTAACTTTAACGAATTTTACGATGAGAGTTTTAAGGGTGGGCGTGAATACTTGCGAGTCCTGAATGAGCTTGTCAGTGACTACGAGGATCTCCTCGACCAGAAAGAGTTTAAGGTACTTGCTGTTTTTGTTAACACGTTGTGTGCTGCTCTCATACCCCAAGGGTGGTGACATTGCTTCCTTGAATGTAAGGGAGATAACCAACATATCATTACCTCCTCTGTTGGTTATTTCCCCCCGTTTGCTATCTGTTTTTTCAGTTCTTGTTATTCACCCACGAGTTATTAGAAGGTGAAAATAGTGTTATATTTTCTTATTTATTTAAGAATTCTTAGAATTTGTTATATCAGAGCATACTTCAACATTTTGCTATTACCCTGTGAAATTTCATGAGGGTATTACTAATTGTAAGAGATTTATAAACTCTTCTTTTTTATTTTAAAAATTATTTTTTTACATTTTATTTTAAACTCCAATGCACGTGGGGCTATGATTTTTTAAATCTGCATGTGTCATGGTAATTTTTTTTTACCCATTCTGATTTGTTAAAAACCCATTACACATTTTGAAATTGCTCTGAAACTTTGTGGTTTTTACAAACTACCCATGTACCAACATTATTACGTTACGGAGTTATAGAGTAATACAATGTTTACCGCTAAAAGTTTATAATAATAATAATAATAATAATAATAATAATAATAATAATAATAATAATAATAATAATCAGGCGTCTTTCCTAGCCAGTGTTAAGCTCCAGTCTTGTCTCTTTAGGATGATTTGTGTTGTACACAAACTTTGTGTCTTCCTTTCCTGTCCAGGCAGGAGTGAAGGAGTACAAATCAAAGCGACCCGTCACGCAGCCACACACTCATTATATGATAGAGTACAAATCAAAGCGACCCCTCATGCAGCCACACACTCATTATATGATAGAGTACAAATCAAAGCGACCCCTCATGCAGCCACACACTTATTGTATGATAGAGTACAAATCAAAGCGACCCCTCACGCAGCCACACACTCATTGTATGATAGAGTACAAATCAAAGCGACCCCGTCACCCAGCCACACACTCATTGTATGATCGAGTACAAATCAAAGCGACCCCTCATGCAGCCACACACTCATTGTATGATAGAGTACAAATCAAAGCCACCCCTCATGCAGCCACACACTCATTGTATGATCGAGTACAAATCAAAGCGACCCCTCATGCAGCCACACACTCATTGTATGATAGAGTACAAATCAAAGCCACCCCTCATGCAGCCACACACTCTTTGTATGATAGAGTACAAATCAATGTGACCCGTCACGCAGCCACACACTCATTGTATGATAGAGTACAAATCAATGTGACCTGTCACGCAGCTACACACTCATTGTATGATAGAGTAAAAAGCAATGGTGGAGGTTAAGAAGTAACTAGATGGACATTTCTGTTGGGTTGTTTGCAATGCTTTTCTCATGAGTTATTTTAGCCTAATATTGTTGGTGAACAGTTAAATATGTGGTGTCTTTGTCCACATTTGAGGAAGATTACCTTTTTTTTTTTAGCTGTAGCAGTCTTTCTTGTGTGTGTATGTGTGTGTGCGTGTGACTCTGCAGTAACAACAAATTGTAATACGAGTCTTGACTTCCATAATGAGAAGAGGCTGGTTAACTCTCAAGACATTAAAAAAATTTTTTTTTGACATTATAAGCATCTGATGTGTCACAACATCTTCATCAACTTACCCTCCCCTCCCCCCACCTCTTCCCAACTTTCCCTCTACCCCACATTCCTTCAAATTTCTGACTCCAGTTTCAGTCCTGGAGAGCTCTGTTATTGAGCCACATTTGGACGAAATAATCCTGTCAGTTCCAATGAGCAGTTATGTCTACCTTGTAACTATCAAATATGGCTAACAAAAATGTGTTGCTGTTCCAGGACGTGGAGAAGATCAAGACCATCTCATCGTCGTTTATGGCAGCGTCGGGACTGAACGAAGCCTCTCGGGCAGCCAATGAGGACCCTAATGCCCACTTGTTTGCGCTGATAGACTTTGCTGTCAAGCTGCAGGAAAAGGTGCAGCACTTCAATGAGAGCATCTTCAACTTCAACTTTGTGCTCAACATCGGCTACAACTTCGGTGAGGTGACAGCGGGCGTCATCGGCACCACCAAGCTTCTGTACGACATCTGGGGTGACACCGTCAACATCGCCTCCCGCATGTACTCTACTGGCGCGCCCGACCGCATTCAAGTGCCCGAGTCCACGCTGGATGTGCTGACGCAGATGTTTGAGTTTGAGTTCAGGGGAAATATCTTTGTCAAGGGCAAGGGGGACATGAAAACCTATCTCTACAAAAAAAAACGTGACGGAGCCAGATGGAAATGAAAATGCTGACCTGTGGGTTTAGTTCACGGCGTCCATCAAGTTATGTTTCAATGTGAACAAATGACATTTCAGTTTGAACATATTCAGTGTGGACAAGCTATGTTTCAGTGTGAACAAATTATATTTCAGTTTGAACTTGTACAGTGTGAACAAATTATGATGTTTATTTTACATCTTGTTGTTGAACCATTTTGTGAATCTGTGACCATTCGTGTTTATTCATGAAGCTATGAGGGACAGTTGAAAAAACACATGTGTGTATTTTGTGGATAAAATTATATTAGGCAGCCTGAACTACAAGTAGATCGTGTCCAAATCTGTGTGACCCTGCGTACATCATATTTAACTGCATGCATTACATAGGCCTACATTGTTGTGTTAACAACTCAATGTAGAAGTAGTTCATAGTTGCTGTTGTTGGCCAGCAGGAGAATACAGGAATGTCTGATACTAATAGACATCACAGAGCAAGCTCCATCCTGTGAAGAAACAGAAATGTGTTAATGTTGCATTGCAAGAACAAGGTGTTATTCATGTGGAATAGCTCAAATGTACCTGTGGATCATGTGGATGATAACGGTCATGGAACGTGAATGTTGACCTCTATGTTGGCCTGTAAAGTTATGAAACAACTGCACATAGGCAGAAATTAAGAATAATAAATTCAGATGCAGAGCTAAACTTATTTTGCTCTCAAGCATGCATAACACACACGCTCACTAGTAGTAGTATAGTGATATACATCTATAAAAAGAACAATTTATGAGTAAGCATGAAATAACAATTCAGAATTCATTCAAACAACCTTCTTCACATGCACATGGAAACACACACACACATACACACCATTACATTCATGGATTCAAGTGCACAAATATTGATGCTAGGGTAAAAACACATGTAAATAAATTGTACGTAAACTATATTAAGGAATTATTGCAGATAGAAAAAAAAGAGATCGTCTATGTAGTTATCAACTGAGAAATGAAGAAAAAATATATAAACGAGAAAAAATTTAAAACTGATCAAATAGTGCAACATGTAATGTAATACAATACAAAATAAATGGTGTCAGTTGCTCATGAGAAATGAAACGGTTATGTACATGGAAGTAATATCTGACACAAATAGAAATTGTGTGACAATGGACTGAACATTTGGTACGTTTTTTTATATTTTAGGAAACCTGCATACCATGCATTTTTTTTAAAGTATTTATTTTATTTTATGACTATTTTTACCTTGATATGGGTGCTGTTTACTTTAGCTAAATGCTCATAATGTGACTTGTTTGTCTTTAGATGGACAAATTAATAAATAAAGTATATATAACACAATGAAATAAAAAAAATACGGCGAAAAAAACACTGTGTTGAGGTTAAGTGTTATGTTCATAAGAACAGTACAAAAATGAAATGATAAAATTATGAATTTAAAATTAAATAAAAAAAACAAAACAAAACATGATGTTGCAGTTTTAAACGAAAAGGTTGTTAAAAATGTGTGCACATTGTAAGGGCGGACATGAAATGTGTAAAGAAAAAAAAACAACAGGATTTTAAGAAGCCTTTTTTAAAAATAACTTTTAACAAAATGTTGACAAACGTACTGTGATACCAGAAGTGTTTTCCAGTTACTTTTTTTTTTTTCAGTAATTAATTTGCAACATATGATGATTATTTACAATAAATACATTTGTGTTTGATTTTGAATAATATCAGAATATACAACAACAAAAATATGTAAAGTACAAATATTTAACAACAATGCTGCTAAAAAAAAAAATACCGATAAAATCATAAATACAAATATTAGACTCCAATCAGTAATCTTATTGGTCAACATTTAGCACAGCCACCAATCTGAATGGATAAAACGTTTTGTTTTGAATTTGTTATGTGAAACAAAACAAAATATACTACAGTACATTGTGGTAAAAAGAACTTTTTATGCTGGAATCATAAATATCAATGTACATGGAAATGTAGCTGTTTTCAGGATTCTTTTATGGTAATTATTTTAAGTTCATTTTAACCAAGAAACTGAAAGAACTTCTGTCTGTCATATTTGTTCAGGGTCTTACCTTTGTAATGCTGCCTATGGCTGCAAGCGGGCGCGTCAGGCAGCTTGAGTTGAATCCTGTTATCAGCCAACGCCTCCAGCACCTTTTGAGCTGGAGAAGCGCTGCATAAAGAATGATGAAATTTTAAAAATAATAATAATTCCGAACTAATGTTCCCTTGGCAAACAGGGGCAGTGTGTTGTGGAGAATACAACAGACAGATAGGAAGTGGGAAAGGGGATGAAGGGAGGTAAGAAGGAGGAGGGTATAACAACTTAGGTCTTACTTTGTTGCTCCAAATATGAATAAAGGCCTAACGTGTTGCAAGAACCCTCATCCTGTAAGGGAAAGTGCTGCTTCTAACTTACAAATATTCATGAAACTCCTACGAAATGAGTTACTGTGGGAGCACTAATTAAGAATATTGAGGTAGGTGACGATTTTTAGTTGCAGGTACTGTAGAAATGATGTGTTGGGACATGTATTAGATATTTTGTTTGTGGGTGCATGAATATGTGTGTGTGTGTGTGTGGGTGTGTGTGTGTGTGTGTGTAATGTATGTGCATTTATATACATTTATGTATGTTTGTATACATGTGTGTATTATGTATATACATATATGTGCTGTTTGTAACTTAGATCATGAATGTATTTGAAGTTTGTGTTATTGTGGATGGTTCACTACGTACGATACTTTTGTGCATCAACTAGTTTGTTTTTATTATGAGATGGTACTGTGGTTGAAGTGGTAAGAATTACTTTGTTGTGGGGTGTGATTTTGTTATTTCAATAAACCGCCCATTTGTACTTTGTCAAATTCTTCTATGGCACACTGAAGCTAGTGAATATTTTGGTGTGTTTTTTTAGCTGTCACTGTATTACGAAGGCAGTCAGATATTTGTGTAAATATTTTGTATGTAAAATTTCTTTTGAAACGCTGCTGCTGTAGTTGTTGATATATATATTTTATACTTCAATGTATGATTTTTGTGTTGTATTCATTTCTTTGACAAACATACCTTGGTTTCCAGTTAGTTTTGATCAATAGGTTTTACTAAGAATTGTACATTAAATAAGTACATTTCATCTGTTTCAAGTACTGGGAGACTGACAGTAATACATATGACAGATATATATTTTGACTCTTTATTGTTCCTTTTTTTGTGAAATTCTGAGCCTCCTCCCTTGGGGAAGGCGTAGTCGCAGCCTGTGGCGTGCTCAAACCCAACCTACCTAGTAATATTAGTTGTGTGTTTTGTTGTTGTTGTTTTTTTCCTGGGGGAGCAAACCGGAGTACCCGGAGAAAACCCCTAAGACGTTAAGTAAATAATATTCGGAGAGACATAATGTCCAGAAGCAGGATCGATCCCTTGTCAGATGCCATTGGTTTCTAGCTTGTCAATAAGGAAAGTTAGTCCCGCCTTATACCACCTGTAACAATGCGTGAATAGTTTTTACCAAAGAAAGCTGGTAAGCCGTTTATCTTTCTTTTTTATTTTGCCCTGTCGATGAACAAAAAATAAAAAGAATAAAAAGTCTTATTTGCATAGTTCGTATTGATTATTTTGCAGCCAAACAAACTTCTTCCAGTTGCAGAGGAAGTGTTCTGTGATAGAAAAGATAATCGAGGTAGGAACAGATACATAGTACATATATTATATTTTGTCAAGGTGAATTGTGATATATTTTCTTAGTGCAATCTGTTTTTAAAGGAATTTCTTTTGTGAAAAGAGGTGTTGTAATTTGAACAGTTGTGATTGAGATAGGATTTGTTTTAAAGTTACAATCATGATTTTGAACTGTTAACATGCTCAGAAAATAAATATGATTCAATTTTACACAACCTTGTACCATTTTGAAATATTTGACTTCTTGTTTATTGGTGTTGTGTTTATGATGTTTTTTATGATGTTTCATAAAGTATTTTTGTAAAGTTGATTTGTGTAACTATATCTTTTAGAATTCATGTTTTTCTATCTCTTTGCTTCCACACTTGTCTGCAAATACTTTAAATAATAAAGCCAAATGTTGGTCGGTCTGTTGCCCGCCATATCTCAAACATTACTGAAAGGACTTTTGACCAAACTTCATAAGGAACATTTCCCCCCATGCCATCCTATTTGATCTGCCGCAAAGGTCAAGGCTGCTGAGGTAATTTTGTGTGTGCTAAACACATTTGGCTATATTTTTCAAAATCGCTTGAACAAATTTTGATGATTTTTGGAATACCGGTACTTCCAAATCATGGCCATATGGAAGTCTGTCAGTCAGCCTGAATTCCATTTTTCTATTCAAACACCTTTTTATTTTGCTATAAACAAATCTTGACCACTTTTAAATTTTACTATGCATATAGTTTAAACTACTAAATATTTTCGGGCGTTCATATTAACATGTTTTTGGTCAAGATCACTGAGGTCCAGCATTTTGTCTGTAAATACATTTAAATGACTTGCCATTTTGTTTTTCTAAGTCTTCTTTCAACTCAATATTTAGTAGTTCATGTAGATTTTTTTTTAAATGTACCCGGGTGTTGTGATAGTCATAGAATAAAACTTAAATATTAATATAGGGCTTTGTGTGGGTATATTTTTATTGGTGTGGTTTGATAATTGAATGTGCATATCTTGCGATTTAAACAAATTTATTATATTAACCATGTAAATATTATTATTAGAAACTTCATATTTGGTAGTTGACGTTGTGTGTGCTATTTTCCATTATGCCAACAAAGCTTGCATCATTCATAACTCCTTCCATCTGGGATACCCAAAGCTAGACCTTATTTATGATGAATAAATGCCTTTCTGTAGTTGTTATGTATTAAGAGTGACGCATTTTGTTACCTCTTTCCCAGAAGCTATCGAAAGATTTTTATGTAGTTTTGTAAAGTAAGACACTCGCATGCAACTTCCTTTAAAATGACAGCAATAATTATGTAACGTATGCAGATTTCAACAAGAATGTAGCAATGGTTATGACCTGCCTTTTTTGCTTTTGTGTGGGGTTGAGTTATTCCTTTGAAAGACCAACCATTCTTTGTTCAGTTTTATGTTTAGGGAGAGGAAGAGGGAGGAGAGGTTCATGAGACAGCGGAGGGAAGGGACAAGGGGCAGGGGCAAGGGAGCATATGGGGCGATGCATGTATGGAGTTGGATGAAGGATTTCCGTCGAGCCAGTGATTTAAAGTGCCCCAATTCTAATTAGGCTTTGTTTAATTTGGGCGAAAATGGGTTTACCCTAAAATCCGCCTTGTTATTACATCAAACTATGATACACTGGGATAAAGCGACCTTTCCTTGCTCAAACCAACTGCTACACTTTGAATTTTCCATTTCTGTTCCGACAGAGTTATTTCCCCTGTTTAACGGTGTACCTATACCATAACCACGTGACCTTTGACCCTGTTTCTGAATGAACCAGGTGGCGTCAAAGAGTGCATGTTTGGTGTCTGGGGTAGGGTATCAACTTAAAACCCAAAACCGTACCCAGTCACTTTAAAAAAAAAAAGGGTTCTGCTTCTTATTGGCTTTGGTAGTTGCAATTTTGAGCTCAAGAGGAGTGGCGAGCAGTTGCTAATAATATACACAAACACTATGGACTTTAGTGATTTATTCAATAACTATACTTTCGCAACAGTTCTTTTTGGTTGTATGCTTATTTGTATCAGTGGGGCAACCTTTATTATTAATGTTAAACCAATCTGTCAAGTGGTCATAGTCCAAATGGGCGCCTTTAACTCACTTACTAACCATGTGTTATGTTTTTAAGTGATTATTAATATGTGGATGCAGACCCTTCAAACAAACAAGTGTACAACAAGCATCTTTCAACACCAAGATTAAATAGTGGATATATCTCTGTCTGAAAATTATGCTGCTGTATGTAAGTCAATAATAATTATGAATAAGTGACGGCAGTATTCTTTCCAAGCATACTATGAATTTATAACAACATATTATAAAATCATGTAGCTGAGATTCATGTATTTGAGTGTTAAGAGCAAAATTACAATATTTTCTGTGTTTTTGTAACAAAATTAATGCATAAAGAAATGAAAAATTATGACATTTTAAAAAGGTGGTCTTTATGAAAAATTGTTTGCAATGCACATGTGTTTGCAAAGATTTCAAAAAAAAAAAATCAACAGTACTAATGATAATTAATAATGATACTTTTCATGGAAATATTATATTGTTTTGAAATGCCTTCATTTACTCATCATGACATGCTGCATGTGTGGAAAGAGTTTAAAATTATAAATGTTTGTTGGCTGCCAAAAAATATAAGTATTGTAATTTATAGGTATAATAAATATCCGTTTATAGACACATCTTGTTTTTAATGGAAGAAAATGCCTTTACAATGTTTTCGTTTTGAACCCCATTTCAACATGGGTAGGATAGTAAATTGCTTTGGACAACAGTAGGGCAATAGTTTTAAAAAAAGTATATATTTGTTAACCTCAATAAAATTGCTGCTCTGTTGCTTTTGTTGTTTTGTTAGCAAATAAAGTTACTTCTCTGATCATGAAAGTCAACAATACATTTCTAGCTGTTCACTATAGTAACTCCTTTTTTTTAAATGCAAAAAGTGGCAGTATTAAAGTGTATTGTTTAAATATATTTAGGATCTAAATGAATGTTCCTTTTGTTTTTTTGCTGTTTTTAACGTGTGTGCTCTCCTGTTGAATTCACTGTTATTATAAACGCGTGTTTGTAAAAGAAGAAAAATAATTTGATAGCAATAAATTATGAACAGATTTGTTTCAATGCAAGATAACAAATGTTCCTGTAGTCATATGTTTGTGAGTGTTGGTAATTTGTCAAACCTTAAATATAAATTAATTTCAGATCTACCTGTTGTCAACTAAACTTATATTTATCTTTCAATATTTAGCATAGCTCAAATTATATCTGTTAGAATTCTGCAGCTTCTACTAGTTTTTTTAGCTATATTACACATTTCTATTCAGCATAGACCAATATCATTGTTCTCAAGTTGGTAGACGCTTTTCACATTGTGCCCATGTACTCCTTAACATGTTATTCATTGACCATTTTAGTCATCGACCATTGGTAGACTCGGGATTGTTAACATTAATATATTTCTTGTTTTGAGACACCCTCCCACTCACCCCTCCCCAAATTTTTTTTTGTCGGCTGTCAGAGGCAACTTGTTTGCTCAACAATGGTCTGTTTTGTTAATGGAGGTTATTTCAAGTTCTCTTCAAGTGATGTGTTTTGGGCAAGAAAGACCTGGCAGGGCCCAATCCTCTCCAGGCTGTTGGTCACAGCCGAAATCCACGAGTACAGTGTGGCTTTGCCTTGGCCCCGAGCACGTGGTTGTTGAACCTGTAGTAATGTGAAGTTCCTCCGTCCTGGCCGGTGACTTCTGTGTAGAAGACTTTCGCTCAGTGATGCCGTGTTTACATCACCCCTTTTAGTCGCCTCTTACGACACGCCGGGAAACATTGGGTCTATAAACCCACAGGGTTCAAGTTAGTGAGATGGGATCTGTTGATGTTGTATTAAGGGTCTGTTTTGTTAATGGAAGTTATTTCAAGTTAGTGAGATTGGATCTGTTCATGTTGTATTAACAAAACAACATTGAATGAAATGTGTAGTCATCAGTTGCCAGAGGTGACTCGTTTGCTCAAAGAAGTTATTACATGTAACATGATAAAGCATTCATAAAAGTGTCAGGTTTGACAAATTCCATTTTCATATTTCGTGTAATTTTGGATGTAAATCTAGTTTGATTCATAATTCCAGAGGAGCTGGTGTTGTTACAATATTAAAATAATTACAAGTAATTTTTAAAGGTGGTTTAAGTTTTCTTTTTTATAACAGTGAGGCAGTGTTGTTGGTATAACTGGCTCAGCATTTTTACTATATGCCACTTTTTTGCATGCGAGTCCGTTTACTCAAACCCCTCCCCCCCCAAAAAAAAAAAATCCAGATGTTTGCAAATTTTTGCGAGATGAGTCCTAAGTAGTCCAAAAATGATATAGAGGGGAAAAAATATCCTTCAAGTTTGTCCACCATCTGTCTGTGCATAAACTTTAAAAGTGGCCAAGTACTCAGAACCTATTTCAAATATCACACTTAAACTTGATAAGATGGTGTATACCCATGAGATCTCATAAATGATAAGTGAAAAAATGACTTCACTTCAAGGTCAAGGTCACAGGGTCATCAAATGTTAGTTAAAAAATGACAATTTCTCACAAATTTTAACTTTTTTTCTACGTTATTAACATTGAACATGATTCTTTCATGTATGATAGATATCAATAAGACACACATACTTTCCAAATTTGCTCAACCTCCAAGGTCAAGGTCACGAGCTGTCCAAAGTCAGTTTGAAGTGACCTTGACCCTAAACTATGAGAGATATAAAATCCAAACTTGTATTTAGAGATGATAGATTGATCTTTCATATATGTTCAGTTATTGCGCTGATCTTGAAGGTCAAGGTCATTTAGGCCTTGCATAAGAATACAAAAAATATTCATTGTACAGTGGAATGGCTGTTTATTTAACCCAAATGCAACAGCATTGGGTTGATCAGACATGCATGAGAGATCACATGAGGGCCAAGGTCATGTTCACTGAAGGTCATGGTCATCCCAAGTTCAGTTTTTTTTTTTTTTTGCATTATTCAACTTTTGCTTTACTTTATTTGATAGTACACAAGTGTATTTGGAGCCGGAGGTCAATGTCATCTCAAGGTCAAGGGCATAGAAAAATCAAAGTCCATTTCATTTTTGTTTTTTTCTGGGCACTCATTTTCATGTTAAATATTGCAAGTTCCATAAGGAGTATGTGAGTCATATGGGCTTTGCCCTTGTAGTTTTTTTATCTGTTAATTTCTGTCAATCTTTAAGCTGTATTATACATGTTATTTCAAGTTAATGTTTGTTGCATTGCCTGTACATTTCAAATTCTTCCTAGGGTACTGGGTGTGTGGTTTTTTTTAATTCTTCAGTAGAGTGGTGTGCAAGTGCTGTAGGACTAATTTAATCTTTTATTGTGTGTGTGTTGTAAATTATGTATAAAATCTAACGTAACAAATTTGCATCATGAATATGTTTTCATTTTATTCCTTGTAAATAGGTCTTCCTCATTACCACCATCATCATCATTGTCATCCCCATTATCACTGCCACATCACAGTTGTGCTCAAGTGTTTTGCTTGGTTGTTACCGATACAGTGATATTTTACTGACAAATTATGTGTGTGTGCACATGATCTATTTCTGTAGGATAAATAAGTTAAGCTACTTTTGCTGCATAGGCAATACAAATGATTTTGTTTGTACCAGACATCTTCTTTTTTTCCTCTTTTTTTTTTTTAAAGCTGTATTGCTAACAACTGTTTACAAACTATTGAAGTGTATAGAAATAAAAGTAAATGGTATGCTCAATGGACTAATATTGGATGTTTTGTTTGAATGCTGTATCTCTCTTTGCTTCTTTGTACATCGTTTCCTTCTTCACTGTCGTACATTTGTTTTTTATTTCCAGATAAGTCTGAACAAATTCAGAACAAGCCTTTGTCGGTCAGTCATTAGGCCCATTGGAAGCCATATCTCGAGAACAACTGAACAGATTTTTACCTAACTTCATAGGAACATTACCAAGGTTAGCAGCTTGCCTCCCTTGCTATCAGGTTAGCGTCTTGCCTCCCTTGCTATCAGATTGTCTCTACCACAAAGGTCACTGGAGTCATTTTGTGGCTAAACACATTTTGCTCAATATTCCCACAAACAGCTAAAGAGATTTTGTTGCATTTTGATATACAGATACTTTAAATCATGGACCATACTTTAGTAGCAGTCCTGTTGGTCAGTCAGTCTGGATTTCCTCTGAATTTCACTGTTTTGGTAAAAAAACAACAAAAAAACGCACTTTCTGCCTTATCTCAAGAATAACTGAACATAAACTCTCTATTTTTACTTTGTGGATACTTCAGCTGCTACGGAGCGTATGAAATCATTATTTATACTTTCTAAAAGGTCCAGATCATTGTGCTTCACCATTTTTAAAGTCTGTTTTGTAAAAAAATCACTTTTTCCACTTGCAAATATTTTGGAGTGGCCCCTCTTTGTTTTGCTTCGTTAGGACAATAGCAAGTCACAACACTGCCAACAATATTAACGCCTTGTACTAAATAAACAACTTGGCTATGTGTGCGTGAGCGTGTCTGGAAATGCAGTTGAATGGCTTACCATTCTCTTTTTTCTTGATCTCCTACTTTCTTCTCTTCCAGAACTGGTCTTTGAACACGAATAGTTCCAATCCCAGCTGTTGAAAAGTTACTTTTGCAGGAGTTACAGTCTATAAATTATGTATTTAATTTACTTATTGTTCTTGCATAGTGTTTTACAAGCTCAAGAGCTGCTCAAGGATCAAACTGAAGCCACCCAATGTTTAATAATTCCATCCCATTATATTACATTACATATTTACCTTAAACCTTATTCATTTTTGAAACCTCCTGAACAACATGAGAAGGAATTGCAGACCGTTGTTACTTGAACCTGGCACTGAAATGATCAATAGGCTGGCAAAAATCATAATGATGGGCACTTTTTATTTATTTAATCATTTTTATATAGCGCTTTCCAGCTGAAGAGCTGCTCAAGGCCCTGGTGGATAAGGATCTAAATCTGTTCAAGGCGCCCTCTTGCACCCTTTTGAAACTGTCTTTACACAGCATTCACTGAAATGTTCCAAGGCAACCAGAACATTCCAGCATATAGAAACATCTAGAAATTAAATTCAACCATAAAATTTCAGCCCTACAGTATGGTGCTGTCATGGGTTAGAAACAAGTACTGCATGCACCTTATTTCTGTTGACTATCACCTTTATCGTAGTGAAGATTGTGAAGTAGTACTAACAGCTGGAATATGGAAGTTGTATGATATTTAAAGTGTCCTTTTTGGGATGCTCCCAAACTGTGTTCAGCAAAGAAATTATCCCAGTGACATTGTCCTCCGAGATAGAGCAAATTGCAATGGCACAGGAGGCTATAGTCATTAAACCTATAGTAATGTTCCAATGAACAGGGTTTGTACAGACATTTAGCCTTAAAATTCAAAGACTTTTCAAAGACCTTCTAACAGAAATCAAAAGCAAAATACAAAACTACAAATGTCGAGTAACAGCATGGACATGGCAAAATTTCTTCTGGAGTTAGTCAATTTAATCAAATTCAAAACCCTTAATGACTGTCTGGTGGTAAGCACGTTTTAGACTTGTAATACAAATATCAATAAACAAATGGTCAGTCGCAAACACTGTTGGTTGAACATGTGTTTTTTCCCCCTTCTCTTTGTGTTGTTGTAAGTGTTCAACCATTTGGATAGCATTCATGTTGATCTGGCGAATGGGTTAGCAACAGAAAGTAAGAAAACACTTTTTTTTAAAAAGCTAGCTTAAAATTTAGATTGACCCTGCAATAACAGCACATTAAGTTTCTCTTCATCCAGTGCTTTTTTTGTCTGCAGATTTGCGCATTGAGTCGATGTCAGACTGAAGTCTGTGTTGTTTGGCCCTCGGAAATCTTAAATATTATTCGACTCTTGTGGTATGCCCATATTAATATTATATGAAGATGAGTAAGAATTGCCTACCTTTGTTATTATTTTTCTTTCATTTAAGAAATCTTTAATATACTTAAAACTTTGATTTCAGCTTTAACGATTGGATTGAACAAACACAAATATGGAATTGTTGCAAATAAATACTTTACTTTGCTTTGACAGTTTTTCCAAACTTTCAAAAACCCAAGTAAGTTTTTAAAGACTTTTTAAAAAAAAAAGGTAAAGGTGGTCCCATAGCCTTGTGGCCGTCGGGTAGCGTGATGTTGGAGATCACACTTATCTTGGGCCAGCGTAATGAGGGTGATGCCCATCTCTCTCCCTCGCTGCTTTACCTTTCCCACCCATAAGAGAGTAGGTACTCAGTCACAGTTGAGTCAACTGGGGGCGTTGTTATTTGTCGCTTCACAGTTTGCGGTCACCCATCCAAGTGCTAACCGCAATGGACGGTGCTTAACTTGTGACAAAGTAGCGAGTGCTCCAACCACTGCGCTATCTGACACCCCTAAAGACTTATAAAGACTTGAAAAGGCAGTGCAATTTTTCCCAAATATTCAAACACCTTTAAAGACCATGCGAACCCTGAATGAAGTTTGGGCAAAATTATGTTCAGTGGATCTTGAGATACAGAACAACAGGCCAACTTCCGACTAAATCAAGTATTCACAGATAAGCCTGATAATACAAAACAGCTATCAATGCCTTCTTGTGGTAAATGAATGTCTTTTGATAAAATACAGCTGTAAGGTACAAATCAATATATATATATATAATGATGCCACAGGAAGAACAGGAATCCAGTGTGATTCACAATTGTGCTATTGTTTTTGGAACTCCCAAATGTCCCACGATGAATTGAAATTCCAGCCAACACTGGAAAAAAGCTTGTGTAAACTGGAATTCCTATTCATCCTAGGACGAATGGTTATTATGTGTTGAGTTCTAATGGGAATTCCAAAATTACACTGTGGACTAGTACAAAAGGAAATCAACTGTACATTATTACTAAATTTTAGGTTAAGCAACATAATTTTCAAATTTTCGTATGAATAATAATGGAGGCAATGCTGAGAATGAACGTAAGTATTTATTACATTATCAAATATGTCCAACTTGCGTTGGTACCAGAATCCTTAGCCTGCCAAATGTTAAACTTTGAGTTCATCAATATATATTTCTAGAAAACATTTCCACTAAGGGCAATAAACAAGGGGGCAATTCATTCAAATGTATTTTCAGACACTTACACACCTCCTATTCTATCCTATTCCGTTACTAAAAAGTCGTCGAGCCATACTACAGATGATCGTTTAACCAGCGTACTCCATCTTTTAGCAACCCTCATGGCTTCACTCAATGTCAAGCCAGTCCATTCTCGAATATTGTTCTCCCACCTCTTTTTCTGTCTCCCTCTTTTTCTGCCTTCTTGCACCCTAGCCCCAAAATAAGCATTTTCAAAAGTGTTAACTTTGTTGGTGGTATTGTAACTCTGCTTTATGAGTTAACAAAACAAAAGGAAAACAAGGAATGATTGGCAACTACCTGAATTATATACAAACAATCAAATTACTACAGCGCAATATGTGCTTACAATTTTGTGAAGCACGTCTTGTGAAGCAAGTCTTGACCTTTGAGAAATGAAGAATGTGTAGCAGTAGTTAAGGTTTCCGCTAAGGAAAAATGATCAATTTCTGCTTAGTTATGCTCCAGATAAGGCAAAAAATGTTTTAAAAAAAAAAAAAAAAAAGGTTACATTGGGAACACGGGAGGCAGGCCACTAGGTAAGAACGATTAAATAAATAAATAAATAGGTAATATTTCTATGAAGTTTGGTCCAGAAAAGTCTGGAAATACCAAAACAGCACCAACCAGGCTGTAGTTTAAAAAAAGGTAAATGGGTTCCTGTAACCTTTTGGTCATTGGAGAGAGACCTCTCTTCTCTCTAGGCCAGCTTAACGAGGACAGTGCCTATCTCTTCTCCCTCGCTGCTTTATCTTCCCCAATTCTAAACAGATCCAGGTACCCATTCAGAGCTGGGTAAACTGGGGTGTGTGATGCGCTCGTTTCATTCTTTTTGTTGTTGTGTTGTTTGTCACCCATCCAAGTACTAACCCATCCCCACGTTGCTTAGCATGAAACACTGCTAGCGTGAGCCCTGACCACTGCATTACTGTGCAATCTAAAACAAAACGTAGATTCCCATTCGTTGGTTTCAAGTTTTGGTAACATGGACTCGAATAAAGTCTTTTAAAGAACACGTGGGTGTGCGCAACGATTGCCGATTGCTACGTTGTGTGATTAAAAAATTAAGCTAATTATCTGACAGCCAGACATTTGGCTTGTTCCGATTCTTAACTTTCAAGGTATGTCCAAATAAGTCTGCAAATACAAAAAGAAAAAATTATAACATACAAAAATTCTACAACAAAAAATAATACTATTATACTAAAATACTATTATAAAATATTATTATTATTATAAAATACTATTATAGTAAAATAAAATAAAAATACTTCAGAAAACAACATTAAAATTAACTGTCCTTTTTTAACCCCTTACTTTTTCTTCATGTTTCCAATAATATAGACGATACCACCTTCATTTTTGTCAGTTCAGTTGAGAAGTTCTTGTATTTTCTTCAATGAAAAATATGTGGATGCATTTCTCTGAATAGGGAGTTTGTGTGTACGTGTGTGTGTGTGTTAACCATTAACAAATTTGGAAAACCATGCCTATGATCGGTGGCTAGTTTTTTTTATGTTTGATTGCTTGGGCACAAGTATTTTTTATATTAAACAACAATAATCAACCATTAAAAACAACAACATAGAATTATGCAAAATAATATATTATATATAAATGTAACAAAAAGTATGAAAACTAGATCTACCGTTTGTAAATCTTAAAGGATCTAGAACTTAATTGGCAGTCGCAGAAGCAATGTCAGAGAGAGAGAGAGAGAGAGAGAGAGAGAGAAAGGCCAAAGGGGAATATTTCTTAACTATAAATAATTAACTGTACTGTATTGTTAATTTAAATATACAAAAGTACACTGCAAACCGTCGCATTAATATAAATTAGCCCTATGCCCATCCTTCCTTCCCCACCCCAAATCTGTGCAAATAGCAGTTCCCGCCCCACCCATCCCCACTGGCCTAATAATCCCCTTGTTCCAGCCTTGTTTCTTTTTCTTTGCAATCCCCGAAGATACACATGATTCAAAGTTCTACACTACAGCTCAATTAACAGCGAACAGGCATAGAACTCCAGATCCATATACTTTCTTCGGCGAAAAACGACCGTTCTGGAATCCCGTGGAGACGAGTGGGGGTAGTGACCGCACAGTCCACGGGCAGCGTTCCGTCTACCCCTGTCCATGCGATGCGAAAGCCACCCTGACCCCTTTGCCGACATTTTTGAGGCTCACGATTAGGCAAGCCCACATCTCCTCGGTTCAGCAACCGATCTTCAGCGTCGATATATTGATTATTACGCGTATAGCATTCTATATATATATCTTCTTCTTCCTTTCAAGCGATCTATCTTAAAAACTCCCAACTGTGAAAATAATCGGATGTGGTGCATCTCTACTCCAAAAATTGAAAAAAGACGGGGAGTTCCCATACGAAGCAAGTGCCAGTCCTTCCAGCCAGAAGTCCAGAAATATCGCTGGGCAATCGGCTATTAATTTAAGACTACAACAGTAAATTGAACTGCAGCATTGAATATCTTAGGAAATAAACTGCTCCCTAATGCTCGTATAATTATTGAAAAGCTGCTTTAGTGCGAAATACGAGATGGACATCGAATTCAGAAAACATCAACATTACATCGGACGATCTCCGAGCGACCCTCTCTCAGCTCCTTAAAATTTACCCATCATGCAATCTTCGGCTAACTTCGGGAGAAACGTAACAAACAGTTTTGTCCAATGGTGAAACTCAAAATGATCACGTGGCATGCTTTGCGATTAATATGCATGTTCCGGTCGACAAGAATAGCCTCATTCGGGAGGCTTCGTTGAGACAAGCTTGACGCAGGTTTTGGTGTCGAGATCGTAGCGTCCGCCATCTTTGAATGAGTTGTGCTGGAGAATTTGGGAAATTTACTCAAGTTTTCTGACGTTTTGTTCGTTTTTGTGCTTAATCATTTCGGCAAAGTATTTGTTAAGAGTCTTAACTTGACGATTACCGAGGTCTTAAGCGTCTTTTTGGAGTGCTAAAAGACATATTTTGAAGAAACAAATTCATCCTGTTGTGGCTTTGTGGCCTGCTCATTGAAAATGAACGAGCTCGGTTGAGATCCCGGATGATGGTTGCATGAATTGCATCGCGGATCATAATGGGAACTGTGGACGATTTTGAGACTTTTTTGCATCTTTGTGCTTCTTATTGGACTTCTTAAGCTTAAATCGAACCTCTGTGCACAATTTTTGGGCGTTTTGTATAGTAATCAGATTGTAAACATGGCTGATCATCTTGTGAACGGGCCTCCAGCCAAACGACAAAAACTAGGAGAATCGCCGTCTCTTTCAACAGACGGCACAGGTGAGCGATTTGCTTTTAGTTTTAGTTTATCACAGCTCGGACTTGGTATTTTGAAGTCGATTTATGCACTTTATGTTTTTGTGATGTGATTTTGTTTTGATCCTTTGTGAACTGGCATGGGCAGAATTGTCGAAACTGATTATGTTTTTTTTTCCCCCCCGTACTGTAGAGAGGGGGAGCCGAAGGGTAGCTCAGCGGGCAGGGAATATATTTTCTGCCATTATGATGATCACATTTTAGCATTGTTTTTTGTTGTTGTTGTTGATTTGCTTTTTTGTTGTTTTTTTTTAATTGTAGGTGGGGTGGGATGTTTTTGAGTCCCGAAATTAAAACCCAAAATCGTATAAACAAGGCGCTCTCGCAACACATGGTTAGATGCCCGGATGCGGGTCCAGTGCTTGACCGGTTGCTTGATTGTTCAGTTGTTGACGTGACATCTAGTAGTCGTTTAAAAAAGAAGTGGATGCAACTGTTCTCAGAAGATGATGTGCAGCATAGATACTGTAATATCAAAGCCATTGTGGGCAGGTTCTTCTTGTGTGTGAAAATCAGTGTAGACTTAAGAGGGGGAGGGATGAGGCTGGCTGGCACTTTTTTTGTTTTTTTTAATTTTTATGTTGGCAGGAAGCACATTTTTCCACATTAGATTTTTTGTCTTATGTAAATTAATTCTAGGATTTTTTAAAATAAACCCTTTTCCATTTATCCACTTTGTTATAAAAAAAAAAAAATTCTTAAAATAATTATTAAATGGAAAGAGACTTAGTAATTTAGAAAGGGAGGGCTTTGTTGCTAACCATAACAATTCAGAAGACAAACTGAAAAAGAGGTTTAGAAAAGCAAGTTCATTTCTGTAAGTTTCTAAAAATAAATTAAATATGTAATTGAATGTCTCTCCACGATATAAGCATGTTGTATGTAAAACACTGGCTTCAAATTATATTCTTCACCGTTAGTGTTAGACCTTGCATTACTCAACTGGTTTTGTTGTAAATTGTTTTAGCTAGTTGAATTTATTCAACTGTTTAATTTTGTTGTTGTTGCAGAGCTCGTTGGCTTTGATAGTCTAGAATTACCGGATGATCTGATGACCGATTTTGGTCAGTCTAGCATTTCCAATGATCTTCAAACACCAGTACTTCAGGGTGGCCATGACAACTCACTGCAGGCACTACTGGCTCGCTCCACACCTACTCCTCAGCATAGTATGGCCAATAACATCAGTTCCATGGCCAACCACTCAGCTTCTAATGTTGGAGGCATGGCATCAGCTGGACTACATGTGAATGCTGTGAAGAGCCCCATGTCTAACAGTCTTTCTTCACCCTCTCATACAATGACGATGAACAAAGCATCTACTGCCACTACCTCGCACATGGGCGGTGCTGGTGACAGTTTACAAAACATAAATTTTTCCATGGGGACTTCTGTAGGAGCTAATCCGATGATGAATAGTATGAACATGAAGCCTATGGGCCCTAATTCGGGTCAGATGATGGGCATGCAGCAAATGGGATTACAGCAACCTCATGCAGTAGGCCAGATGATGAATGGACCCTCTTTCCCACCTGGGATTGGACAGATGCGTTCCATGGCTCCTACAAGCATGGGGAACCCTGCCATGTCTATTGGGCAGAACATGATGGGCAGTGGACAGATGCCAGGTCCTCAGGGCATGGGCCATGTCATGAATGTTCCCCAGGGTCAGAACCAAATTGCCAAGGTAAGTTGTTATATAAAGCAACTAACATTTGTTGTGATTATTTTAATTAATAAAATATCTGTGTGATAATTCCCCCTGTGGGGGTGCTGGGGGGTTCAGTATAAATAGTATCCCCACTTTCTGGAAATTTAGTGCTTTAAATTCCCACTGTTGCTGTCTTTCTCCTTTGTTCTTTCTCATTCCTACTCTATTCTATCACTCTACTGTACTATCTTCTTTGCTAGACTAGTCACCTAACTTTTTTCTTCCGGGACAAAACTCCTGTTGGATCAGCTTGGGAATATAGGACGCTTTCTGCCAGGTGGTCACTGGGGCTTCCTATGATGTTATTTGGCAATGTAGGCATTTTATATGAATGCGTTTTGTTGATATTTTATAAATAATGTTTGTATTCTATTTAGTTTTTGAAAACGGGGGTTCGATAAATTAGAGTATAGCCTCAGCGTCCCCTGCGTGGGATGTCTTTATTGTAAAGTGACCAGCTGGTGGAGTGCCTTCAGTGTTACGACTAGGGTTGTTTCGGCAGATCTTTTATGCGGATTAGGGGTGAGCCCTCTTTCAGCGAAGTTGTGGTCCTGATTCGACTCCTTGCAGTCCGCTGGACCCTGTAAGCAATGAATAACTAACTTGTGTGATAATTATTGGTTTATGCATTTAACCCTCTTACACGCGGAGGGACCTAGAGAGACCAGTATTTTTCCTATGTGCATGATCGCAGAGCGACCTTCAGCAGCAGGTAATAGCTTAGTCTGTTCGGCTGCTGCCAAGTGGACATCTATTTATAGCAAATGTGCGAGACTCACGGTTTCTGGGGTTTTCACTGCATTTTTAGAGTTTGTAGACCCCACACAGTGAATTTTTAAAGTTTGAATTTTGAGAGGCAGAAAATTGTGGTTCTGATGATGAGGATGGCCCATTTGAAGTATTTTAGGAGGCTGATTTGGTGCAGGCGAATGATGGAGAGGAAAATGATTTGGACTTTCACTTTGACGACCTGTTTCCATCGTCTTAAGCACCCTTGGGGGTTAGAAGGTTAAATTGATCCCTGCTTTTATTTGCTAGTAAATGTCTCAATTGTTTATCTTTTTGCTTTTATTTATGTTCTTATTTGTTTTGTAATTATCAGGAGAATGTTTTGCAGACTACCTCAAATACATTCAAGAGTTAATTTGTATTTTGACAGTTTATTGTCCATTTTTATCAGGAAATTCTGGGCTGTCTTCCCTGGGGAAGGCGTAGTTGCAGTCTGTGGCGCGCCCAAACCCAACCTACCTAATATTAGTTTTGTTTTTTAATTTTGCTGGGGGAGCAAACCGGATACCCGGAGAAAACCCCCGAGACATTGCCCGAGTCGAAAGTAAATAGCATTCGGAAACACATAACGCCCAGAGGTCGATCCCACATCTGTCAGGCGCCATTGGTTTCTGGCCTGTAGACAAGGCAAATTAGTCCTCCTTAGATTACTTGGCCATGATGATTGCATAAGTTTCACAAGGCATTTCTGTGAGTAAAAAGCAGTTGTTGTATAATGGTAATGGAAAAGACCTATCTCCTTGTCTTTTCTAGCCGGGTCAGCCTCCCCCTGGTGGCACAGGTCAACGACAAGGAACAGCAGATCCAGATAAGAGCAAATTGATCCAGCAGCAGCTTGTGTTGCTTCTACATGCACACAAGTGCCAGCGGCGCGAACAGACCAATGGGGAGCAAGCCTGTTCCCTTCCCTACTGCCGAACCATGAAAAACGTCCTCAACCATATGACAACCTGCACACGTGGCAAGGCTTGTGATGGTAATGAGCTGGTTTTGTTATTTGTGTTTTAAAATTAATAGTGCATGGCTGTACTCTTTCCTTTCCTCTTGTCTCAACATACTGGCATCAGATGTCTAGTCTTTTTGTTTGAATATCTAAAGTCCAGTCTTCTATAATTTGAAGAGGTTAGGTGAACACGGAGCCTTATTTAGCAGCAATAGATGTTGTTACATCTTTAAATGAGAAGATGTCTGGCCTGGTTCAGATGCATTATTGTTCGGTGAGTGCTGTTCTATTAGCAAACGGTCAAACGTTGCTGGGAATGGCGGGTGTGGGTGTTAGTGTTCAGTGTTCATTTATTTGACAGAATGCAAACTGAATTGCATTCATCCAACAGTAATACATCTGAACAAAGCCAGACACCCTCATTTAAACTAAGGTACATGTTGTCACAACACTAAAAGCCGCTCAGCAAACAGCGTGCGTCTTTCAGATGCGTCTTTCATGTTTGTTGTAACATGAGTGGAGTGATGGCATTAATATCTCCAGTAGAAAGAGCATGGTCTCGTGAGACAGAACAATAGTTCATAGGCATATGGGAAATATAGTATCATGTCTTTGTAAATTTTCTACATTTAGCATTGGCAACATGAATTTATCTTGATGCTGACATACATAAGGAAAGCAAATTAGTTTACATAGTAATCTTTTTTCTGACTTTAATACTAGGAACATGCCTTGAATTAAAAATAAACCTAAAGATTAATTTTCAGTTGCCCACTGTGCCTCATCACGTCAAATCATCACTCATTGGAGGAATTGTACTCGAACTGACTGCCCGGTTTGTTTACCTCTCAAGCACGCTTCAGATCGGACCAAATCAGGTAATAATTACAATAAAAGTAGTTAACTTGTATCGGTATCGTACTATTAACTTAGTGAGGTAGCTGCACTTGCCATTTTAGAGTTATTTTTAACTTTCTACCCTATATTATTTACAAGCACGTTCACACCGGAAAATATATTTCCAAATGCACTTGTAAATAGAGGTCAATTAAGCAACCTTAATTTAAAATATAAATTGAGAATTGTAGTCTTGACGCCTTGTATAATAAAACCAAAATTGGTGAAATGAGAAAATTAAAACATAAAATAACTGCAATACAAATTTATCAGCAATTAAAATTGCATGATTGTAAACTTGGTGCATTTCCAAAACAGATAAAGCATTTAAAATGTTCCAAGAGATGAAACAATACATTAGCACAGTTCAACAGGGTCCATCTGATTTTTGCCTGAAAATCCTCGTGAGATCTTCTGTTGTTAATTTGCACTTTTGAAAGTGATGTATTTGTTAAGTTTAGGTGTGAATTCATAATTTCTTTTATCAAGAATGGAGTAAAGATTTTTGTAAAGTCAGTGTTCTTGGTTTGTTGTTCAAGCAATACATACCTGTTTTGTTATTGTTACTACTGCCAACATATTCTGGTAGAGGTCTTGTAAAATGACATGTATACAATTTTCAACAGGTCCTGTGATGAATCCGAATCCACAAATTCAGGCAGCACCAAGCCAGCAACAGCCTATACCTGATGCAACAATGCGACGGGCATATGAATCACTAGGTTTGAAACCCAACATGATAGCTGGCCCTGGACCTTCTCAGACAGGTTTGCTATTGTAGTATATGTTGCATTAATAGTATGATAATAATGGGAGAGAGCATTCCATAGCATTGGCCCATGATTATGTAGGTACCGGCAGCCCCTAAAACTAAATTAATCCCTTGCCATTATGATAACTAAAAAATGAGATATTTGGATAGATACAGCAAAACTATGAATAACAAAAAAAACAGCAAGTGTCTAGCTCAAATAGTTTCCGAGATACAAGAAAAAATGTTTTGACAGAAATTGGGCCGATTTAGGCCATTTTTTGCAAATTGCATGGTAAGCATACTTTGACATTCCACAGTTTCTTAATTTCTTGTCAAAATTGATCAAACTTCTGGGATTCTGAATAAAGTATTGTTCAGAATAAGCCCAATTTTTTTGGGTGGGATGGCAATAGTGGTTTTTGATTGCCAGTCAGCCAAAAATGCCTTGCGAGCTAAAATCGCATGCGGCAAAAAACAAAAGAATTTCCAAGTGACACAACTTGTACATTTCTTGTCCAATTGTAAAAATTTAAAGTGTTCTGTGAATAACTTTTAAAATGCTTCAAATTGACATCCTTCAACACAGTATTATAGATTTAAAATTTCACCCCTCTCTCCACCCACCACCCCTTCCCTCCCACCCACCACCTTCCATACCGGGTAACGTAAGAGGTTAGTATTCCCTAGTAATTGCAGGAATGTCATGAATAATGCTTGCCTTTCACAGATAAAGTTACAAAACCATTAAAATGCTATAAATGATTTTAAACGGCTATATTTGTCATAATAAATGTGCCCTAATAGTCTCTTTTATCACATTAGCTTTTCTGAGGCTTTTTAGGTTTTATGGACTTCATTAGTTCATTCTGAATTTTGTAGTTAACTTTGTAATAATTGGGTGTGTGCATTGTTTGCTGTTTTCCAACTTCAACCATTAACTTTTCTGGTTATTATGATATCTTTAAATGTGTCACTTGGTGAAATAAATTACTGAATGCTACTTCTTCACTTAGCAGACGACGCATTGTCAATAGGCCTACCATTACCGGAAGTTGAAACTCAATCGCCAGTGACCATTTGATATTTGTAAAATATACAAAATCGGATGGATAATTTGTACTTTCATCCATAATAATTTACTTTAGAAACCTCATATTATATTTTTCAACATAAACATTATAAATATTATGTCAGAAATCGAACCCAAACAAAAAACGAAAACCTGCTTCACTAGTGAGGTTTACTATAGTCTAGACTAGTTATTTATCTGTTTGCACTGCTATCAAATTGTACGCAATTACACAAAATTAAACAACATAACACTCTTAAAAATACATTGGCATTGTATAGAATTGGATGTAGAAGACATTTACAGCGATAATGGTGTGAACTTGCCTAGCTATTTGCTGATTTGGGGCGAAATTGTTAGCACACTGGATGCTGCCATTTTGAAATTGGCGTCGCCACATTTGATCACGCGTGACCTCGGCATTTCAACCAATGGACGCGTACGATACATATAATCTCGTCGGAAACGAGATTTTAAGAAAGAAAAATGAATTATCTTTCGAATGATACCTTATTTGATATGCCTAATATTTCAGCAAGAGGACGAATTTGTAGTTTAAATTTTTCAATTTGCAATAAAATTCGTTAAAACGAAAATTTATATATCATATTTGACACCATTTTAAAGATCGCGAAACGCACTTTTCAGTGATATATGCCATTGCATGGTTCTATTTATAGTACACATCCGGCGAGAGTTTTAAACAACATGGCTAAAATCGTCTTGCTTTGGGAATCGGGCCACCGCTGCAATTTTTGACAAAAATGGTGATTTTCAACAACGGATTTTTAAATAACGGTACCATATCCACACTCACACATGCACTCAAACGAAAGAATAAAACATCATCTTTAAAATTCATTCAAGGTTTATTGCATAAAAGCATTAAATAAAAGAGCTAGACCAGTTTGAAACAAAGAGGTTGGAGGGCAAATGTTAGAAGCGTGACCTACTGCTATGAAGGGCCTGCCGGTACCTAGATTATGGTAAAATTATGTGAGATTCTATAAAACTTTGGACAAATTCTAATTCCAATTCTTTGGTTTTGTGGTAGGTTGAAATTCTTCTGGTGGCTTGTCAGTAACCTTAGTTTCTATCACTCACTGATTTTCTTTGTTCATCCTGTACTTTGTATTTGTTTGTTGCATCTAAAAGCGTCTCCACCACCACCTCTGTACACATTTCCTACAAACACGCAACATGGGGATCTCCAATCTTGCCTCTGCCGAGCGTCTTGCACCTTCTTTCACTGCAAATATAATAAACCATACTTACAATGATTCCGTGTTCCAAACATACCTGTCTAACCTAACTACTGTCTTTGTCAACCGTCAGTGTCCACGGTCCAGTCACTGTCTTTGTGCTCTCGGGGGAGTAGGAAACACACACAGTGATGTCCCGAGGCCTCGGACATCGGTCATGGTCCGATTTGTTTGGAAAATGACCGAATGCAAACACCTGTTTCCCGTCAAAGGTCCGATTCTATTGCGAAATTAGCGGTCATGGTCCGATAGTATTATGACTAGCGCGGTCACTGCAAGAAACATCTGTTATAACTGGAGTGTCAAAGCCGTTAAAACGAGTTTGAATAGTGGACAATGCTAGACTATTATCTTTCTTTAGTACATTCCGTCGAACAACAAAAGGGCCGCAACTCTCAACACTTTTGAAAGGGAAATAACCGACACCATACTTCCTCTGCAACGATCTTAAAGAAGCACCATTAATCGGTTCGCTTCACAATCTGAATGTCCTATTGCTTTTATGTAGTCAGGACATGATGTCCGATTAGTTTTATGATTTAGGACATTTTGTCCTATTGCCCTCCAATCCTAGGAGCACCACTGACACACACAAACGTCACACAGCATGTCACATCACAGACAAGACGTCACTTCCTAAACACAGCGCGTGCTCTCATTCTGATTCACCCCTACAGTTTGTTGCATCTAAGACTTAAAGCTTCTCCACCACCACTTCTGTACACGTTTCCTACATGTTGATAATAAAATAATGTTTGTTGCATCTGAATGTTTCAGCAAATGGTAGCCAAATGAATACTCCTGTGCCCAACAGTCAGATTCCACAGTTGCTTCCCAACAGTGGTCCTAACTCCCAGGCTTTGATGGGTGGTCAAAACCACCTTGCCAACCAAGACCTGACCAATCCACCTACTGTTCGTAAGGAGTGGCATGCACAGGTCACACAAGATCTCCGCAATCACCTAGTACATAAACTGTAAGTCGCTGAACTTTTTATCTATACATGGTTTCACTGACTTTTGTCTTACTGGTCGTTCAGACAGTTTGTGCTACTGAGTCTCTATCTTATATCGTTAGGATTTTACATACTTTGTTTATTGTATTGGGTGGCGTGTTAGTAGTTGTGTTTGCAGTCGTATTGGGTTCAGCCAATGCTTCCTGCTCAGTGTACACGACTTAAAGAACGTAGGAGTTCACACTCTTGTGCTCTGAGTATAAGAGAGAGTGTAGTTGTTCCAACAGTTAGTTTTATTTGCACGATTTGCGTCGAGGTGTACGGAGTAATTATGTGTGCAGGTTAAACAGTATGGCAAGTACTTTTTTACCTTGCAGTGTTCAAGCCATCTTCCCCACTCCTGACCCAGCTGCTCTGAGAGACAGTCGCATGAAAAACCTGGTGGCCTATGCTCGCAAGGTGGAAGGCGACATGTATGAAACGGCCAATGATCGGGTAAGTTGCTTGGTGTGTGTGTGTGTAGCATGCTGTCTGACAGTGTACCATTGTTGTACTTTAATACTGTGTACGTCCATTCATCTACGAGTGCCTAATAGTAGTTTCAAAAGCATCAACTTTGTTTCTGAAAAAAAAAGGTTGATCTTAAGCACAATGTTTGCATTGATAGAAAGGGAAGTGTTGATTGTATATTTATATCATTTAGAAGTAAGACTGTTCCTGGAATGTAGAGGTCACTGAACTGTTTCCTGTTGCAGGGGGAGTATTATCATTTGCTGGCAGAGAAAATCTACAAGATCCAGAAAGAGCTGGAGGAGAAACGACAACAACGCATGAAAGCAAGCGGGCAAGCCCCTACCATGACTGCCACTCGACCATGTGAGTAACGTTTCATGTTACCCTATTTTAGAGACAAATGCATATTTTCTGGAACCCTATTTGCATTTTAAAGTAAAGCACACACGCATCTATGCTCTTGTGTTGCATCCTGTGGCTTTTGCACATCCAAGCAGTTATACATATGACAACGGCTACCACTCGTCATAGCTGCAAAGTGGGTATTGGGTTAACAAACAAAAAAAAACTGTGTTTTTCTATACGTGACAACATGGCTTGAATTTTACCCCCAGCATAACAACTGAGCATATCAAATATGATCATAGAATCGCCTGAAGATTTCAAATGATCAGTGTCAGGCTTGCCACCTGCGCAATCTGCCACGAAAGTCGTTTTTGCGTTGCGTACTGTTGGTTATATCATTTCTTGTGGGTACGCTTCAGTATAAGATGTTACTTCCAAGTTCTCTATAGTGAACTGAATTTTTAGTTTTTTCACAGCATAAAATGAAACATGCCCATAAAGCACCATTGTGTACCATTATACCGAATAACATCAAATGTCTGCATGTTAAACACGAAATGTGTTGTTTTTTTTTACATCATTTGCTATGTTCTAACTTCGTCATATCTGGTGACATTTGGAGTCTGGGATAAGAAAATACATCTGATGCAAGCGAAGCTACGTGACCATATTCATTGTATCCTGAAAGTTTTCAGCAATAAATGAGAACTACTCTGGCAGGGATTTTTTTGTCCCTTCTGTAAAAGCATAGTTCAGTGATAGCATGTGTATTAATATTATACTAATATTCGGCTGTATTTTAATCACTTTTTTATAAAGACAATTGCATATGTTCTGTAACCATTCTTGCGCTTTTTTACTTACGTCCATAGCAATTTTCTATGTACTCTCTTACCCCCCCTTCCCATCCTCCCTTGACAAAAAATCCAGATTTTTGCAAATCTTTGCGAGATGAATCCTAAATAGTCCAAGTATTATTTTTTACAATATTATTCATCTCTCAGTCCATCTGTGCAAAAACAGTAAAGTGCCTTACTCGGAGCCTATTTCAAATATCACAACCAAACTTGGTAAGATGGTGTATACCATTGAAATCAATATAATTAGGTACTCCAAGCCCTTCATTGGCTCTTGTCCGCTCGGCAGTTTTGACTCAGTTTTCACTTCACTTTCAACACTTATTATTAATGTAAAACTGCATCAAAACGAACAGTGGCTGTATTCAAATAAAAATTGAAAGCTTTATCTTTACATCTGTGTTGTTTTTAATGCATGTTTATGCGAAAGATTCCGAGAAAACAGCTTTTGAATACGCCCCTATCCGAACGCTGAATGCCGCTGCGAAAAAATTGTCACCGTCGTTTGCTGAGAGGTGACTCGTTTCAAAGTCTTAGCGCTTTGCGATACTTCATTGGATGGCCTAAAAATAAGAACCAATGAGAAGTTCGGATACTTAGCTTCATTTACATATAAATATGGTGGGCTCTCGTGTGTAAAAGTTTTGTTACGAGCCGAACAAAGTGGATAAAGCGGTTTTGATGTAAGTTTGATTTTAACTAGAAGTTTAAAAATTAGCAAGAAATAAAGAGCAGACTTTCCTTTATAAAACTAGGGTATTTATTAATTTGTGCATTACTGTATCGCGGAGCGCTTTGCCGTAAAAAAGTGTACCCAAACGGTGTTCGGGTTTTCTTCCGGCCATGGCCAACTCGTAGGCCTATTCAGCGACACGCGTGCTGAGCGTAGTAGCACATTAGTAGGCCTATAATTTGCCGGCACGCACTGCGAATTTGATGATTTCCCAGCTTTGAAGCACCAAAACGGCTGAACATTACATGGGATAGGCCTGAAGAAAATTGGGCTTGGAGTATAACATATGAAGGGGTTACCTGTCAAAAATCAGCTTTCTGGTATCAATATTGGCTTCACTTTGAGACTCCAAAGTTGTCAATTTCTTCAATTCCAAAACGTTGCCAAAAAACACCAACATTCACCATTTTCAAACATTAATAACTTTTTACCTATTTGTCCTATGGGGGAAAAAAATATACCACTGTGTTCAGAATGAAAAGCTCTTTAAATCTATGTCAGTTTTGTGATGAGGAAATCATTTTTTAAAAATGGCTTTTGACTACCTAATATAATGATAAGGGATTGAATGACTTCATTTCAAGGTCACAGGGTATTCAATTGTTAGGCAAACAATGCCAATTGCTCACAAAATATCTTTTTTTTCTATTAATATTGCACTTGTGATTCTTTGATGCATGATTTATATCAATGAGACACTTACTTTGCAAATTTGGTCCATCTAAGTTTAAGGTCACTTTGCAAAATTTGGTCAATCTAAGGTCAAGGTAACTAGACTTGTCCAGTTTGTATGCTTTGAAGTGACCTTGACCCTAAACTATGAGATATAATGTCCAAATGTTGTATTTAGAGATGGATTGATCTTGCTTATATATTTTCATTTTTTGCGTTGATCTTGGTAAAGGTTATTTCATATATATTTTCATTTTTTGCGTTGATCTTGGTAAAGGTAAAGGTTATTTTAAGCCTTGCCGAGCATAAAATGTGTAATCATACAGTGGACTGGCTGTTTATTTAACCCATAGTATGCAACACCATTGGGTTATATGATCAGACATGCATGAGAAATCACGTGAGGGTCAAGGTCACTGAACATCAAGGTCATCCCAGGGTCGCCATTTTTGGGGGGCATAATACAATTTTTGCTGTATTTGCTTTGATAGTACATGAGTGTATTTGGAGCAAGAGGTCAGTGTCATGTCAAGGGCATAGAAATATCATTGTCAATATTACTTAGCATTTTAATGCTACCATTTCATTTTTGGGGTAGGGGTGGGTGATTCATTTTAATGTTAAATATTGCAAGTTTCATAAGGAGCATGTGTCATATGGGCTTTGCCCTTCTAGCTATATTATTCAAATGTGAGAAAGTTGCTGATATTGGTGTATATTTGTGTGCAGCAGTGCCGATGACCAACTCTCAGGTGGCTGATGCACTATCGCTGCCTAATCACATGGTTGGCAATGCGGTGCCAGCAGCAGGGGTTCGACCCCAGATGCACACTATGCGTTCCACTCAACCAGGCCAGGTGCGTATGCCGCAGACTGTGGGCTCCCAGGCTAGCCAGATGATGCAGCAGGGAATGCCAGGCCAGATGACGTCTCACATGACCACTCAGTCACAGGTACCTGGGTTAACGGTGTGCAACAAGCAAACATGTTATGATCATGAGTGCATGCCATAAGTTGGAATTCTAGCTTCTTGATATGCATTTAATGGGTTCTACATAACGATGTCCGACAAGTTCGGGTTACTGGTGGTGTGTACTGTTAAGAAATAGTTGAAGCAAACCTTTAGCACCTCCCATGCATCCTTGAATTGTCATGGATTCAGAACTAATTATTTGCATATTTTATCATTGGCCACCTCTCATGCTGTCATGATTTTAATCATCCGTTATTTTGTGCAGTCTTAAGGTTGTTTTTTTTATGCTATTGAAATGTGATAAGTTTTTCATTTTTTAATAAGTCTAAAATCACTTAGGTGAACAGACGTTAAATTAAAAAAAAAAACAATCATTTTGTAATTTGTGGTGCTTGAAATTTCGGTACTAAATGAATGGAAGCATTATGTGGTTTGTAGGTAATAAGATTTGGCTTGACTCATTCATTGTACAACTCTAACCTTGATTTATTTATGCCCTAGGTGATGATGTCAGGGCAGATGTCCATGGCCAATGCAACCAGCAGCTCCATGGCCACCATTACTAGTCTGGCAGCTGAACTGCAGACCAGTATACCCAGCTCCATTGGCATGAACCTGCCTCCACAGCTAATGAACTCTCAGCCCCAACCCTCCCCCACTATCCCTCAGTCCCAGGTCCAGACTGGCATGCCTGCTCGCACTCCCACCCCAAATATGTCCACTTCTGCCGCCACTTCTATGTCTGGCAAGAACATGCCTAAGCCGGTAAGTATTCAGATGTTACAAGCCTTCAACATTTTTGGACAGGTTTGTGCATTTCACATTAATCCCTAGCCTTGTATATTGAGTTGCTGTTCACACATTGCATGAATTTTGTTTCATGCAAAGTTGATTTGTTAGTGCAAGTTGTCAATAGTTTTTTTTTACTTTTGTTTCACGCTACTTGACAAAGTTTTAAGATTGAACAGCAACTTTTTGATAGTTTTTTTAATCTCTTCTACTACTTAGTAATTCGGTAATAAAATACTATTCTACATCAAGTAATATTTTTAACAAGACCAATTTATGAACCAGTTTACTTTAAAAAAAAATCTCAAAAAATACAAATGATGGATCTGCATGAAATTTTGTATGTATTTAATAAGGTATATGGATTGTTTGAAATAATATGTCCAGTTTACTTAGCTGATGTTGTGACTGTTGCAATTGATTTCCAACTTTATTTGTAAATCACTAATAGCCTGATGCCCTTCGCGATCTTTTTTGATCCTCCTTACCTTAGATTTTGACACTTTTTTGACAGGAAACTCCCTCAAAAACATTGTAATCACTGGCGCCATTGGCTTGTAAAACTCTCCAAAAATCGTTGTCATCACTCATTGTGAAAAAAATAGAGTAAACAAAGCATGTGGTCGATCAACTTGCTTTCTGCGACCAACAGCGCATGTCCAGGCATCCCTAAATTATGAGATATAAAGTCCAAGCTTGTATTTAGAAATGATATTATTTAATATATGTTCCGTTTTTGCGTTGGTCAAGGTAATTTTAGGCTTTGCTAAAACATACGAAATATAGGTCATCATACAGTGGAATGGCTGTTTATTTAACCAATAGTATGCAGCAACATTGGGTTATTTGATCAAATATACATGAGAGTTCACGTGAGGGTCGAGGTCACTGAAGGTTAAGATCATCCCAATGTGGCCGTTGTTTTTTTGTTGTTGCATAATACCACTTTTTGGTACTTTGTTTGATAGTGCATTGGTGTACTTCAAGGTCAAGAACATAGAAAGATCGGTATTTGCATTTTAATGCCACCGTATCTTTTTGTGTTTTTTTTTTCTTTTCTGGGCGGTCATTTTCATGTTACATATTGCAAATTCCATAAGGAGCATGCGAGTTTGATGTTTTGACAGTTGTTCAAAGGGCGAAACCTGAATGTTTTTTTTATGGTTGCTTCTGTTCGTGTACTGCAGGCGGAGTCAAGTTTTGCGGCCACAGCCAATGGAGATATCAAGCCGAAGGTGGAGTGTAGCATGGCAGACAGCAGTCTTTCTAGTCTCTTAGCATCTAGTTCATCCAGCAAAGTCATGAGCACCAACTCCACCCCTTCCATTGCCCAAACTGTTGCATCCTCCTCCGCCACCACTACTACAACTCCTATCACACCAGTCACCCCCAATGTCATCGCCACCAAAATGGAGGTTGACCCCTCCATCGTGAAAGAGGAGATCAAAACTGAAATTAAGGCAGAGCCTGGTGATGACGAAGAAGCTAGCGCCTCCGTGAAAGACGAGTCTGCTGCCCCAGATAGCAACGCCACACCTAAACCCGAGGCCATGGATGAAAGCTCACAGAGCAGCAATCTGGACATGAAGCCAGGCTCTGTGGAACCTAGTACTTCTGGTTGTGGCCAAGCCTCAAAACCTAGCAACAAGAAAAGTGAGTGCAATGTGCATCATTTCACAATCTAACGCACCCGTTTTAGATTGTATTGTGTGCGTTTGGAAATTAGTAGACTGTCGTTTGCATTTAAGTCAATTTGAGTGGGTTGTGAAAGTAAGTTTATCTGATTCGTGAATCGGCTAGACAATATAAAAACAAAAAAATTTTAAGTCTTGACAAATTATGGAGATACATTGATTCCTGTCTTTTGTTTGCTTGTAGCATTCACCCCTGATGAGCTGCGTCAGGCCCTGATGCCCACCTGGGAGAAGATGAACCGTTGTGATCCGGAGTCCTTGCCTTTCCGCCAGCCTGTAGATCCAGTCATGCTATCCATTCCGGTAACATCTATTTCTATTGGAACATTTACTATTATGGACTCCATACATTTAGGATTATGTATGCTCTTCATAAATGCCTATTATTAGTATTAAACATCTAATTTGTATAGATTTATGGTTATCGGCATTGATTTGTGGGTAACTGTTTCAAGATTGAAAGTAAATGTGGTTGTTGGAACTTTCAAAATGGGTTGTTGGAACTTTAAAAGGAGGCACTGTGGTCTAATGGTAGTGCTTCGGCTTGTGGATCTGAAGGTCCCGGGTTCGAGCCCTGGCCGGGCCATTGTGTTGTGTCCCTGGGAAAGACACTTTACTCCTGTTTTCCTACTCCTTCGGATGAGAGTATAAACCGAGGTCTAGTCTGTGTCGCATACATTCCATCATAACGGACTTTAAAGATCCTGACGCTCATGTCCTAGACGGGTGAGCGCCGGTAACAAGAAAACACCCAGCATGCACCTTGGTAAAAAGTGCCATAATAATCAAAATTGATTGTGGGCATATACGGAAGAAGAAGAAGAACAGATCAAAATCTACGCAGCGTTGTAGTGATCAGCTACAAAAGATCTGTAGAAATTGTATGGGGGAATGGATCCTAACTACTGCGTTATGTTTGCATTTGTTTTGTCTGAAGCAGTAACCTATTGTTTCTATTTATTAAATGTACAAGTTTTTATTCTTCTTAGTTTTGTTTTTGGCATGTCTTGATAACATTTTGTTTGAATGTTTGGTAGGTTTACATAGGAAGTAATGTTTGCAATAGCCAATTCATGGTGACGTCAGGTGAGTGAACGAAGAATGTGATTACTTGCTTAACCCTTTACTGGGCACACGGTTGTCTATTTTTTAGCTCTAAACGGGCAAGAATTTGTAATGATTTTTTAGATATTTCGGACTACGTTGGTAAAAACACCACATCTTAGGTATTAGTGCATAGATTTAAATAAAATAAAATGCAAAATGAACAGAAATAAATTCTCTTTTGATTATAAGTTTTAAAAAGTCCGAACAAGCCTCCTCCTCTTCTTCACTTCCCTGCCCATCTGAAAGATCGGATGCATGCATACTGACACTACTGATGCTAATGTCAGTACCAATCTCTTCTTCCGACTCAAAGTCCATTTCTCTCACTTCAATGTCTGATAAATGGAAACCTGTAAACTCTCCTTCATCGGTCAAAGAATCCAAACCATCCATTCTCACACACAAAAATTTTTTTTTTTAAATCGAATAAACGAACGCATCAAAGAGAAAACTGGAAATGCAGTCGATTGTTTTCACAACAGAATAAACTGGAAGTCAATTGCTGGAAGTCTCGCTATCTTTCAAACAACGCAAGAATATAACCAGTGGTTGATACGGACGCTTTTGGACGTTTTGCCTGTTTAGACCTTCGGCCGTTTTGCCCGGTAAAGGGTTAAATGATGGATCAAACTAAAAGGCGGTGTGGAGTCCTGTGTTGTAGAATGTTCTGTGTGGTGTGTTGTAGGACTACTATGAAATTATCAAGAAGCCCATGGACTTGGGCACCATTCGTCGAAAGCTGGACACTGGCCAGTACAACTACCCATGGGAGTACGTCAACGATGTCTGGCTCATGTTTGACAATGCCTGGCTGTACAACCGCAAGACTTCAAGAGTCTACAAGTATTGTACAAAGGTAGGTTTTGCATTTACACTTTTACACAGATGGTTGAAGTAGTAAAGGCAGACTATAAAAAATGATTTGGCATACAAAAATTTCATTATTGAATGGTGCTTTTATGTGCATGTGTTATTTGAAAAACACTTGCTTGTTTTTGCGTTTGTTGGAAGATGCTTATTGGCTGTGGTTATTTTTGTAGCTGTCGGAGGTGTTTGAAGCAGAGATTGATGCTGTGATGCAATCACTGGGTTACTGCTGTGGTCGCAAGTACGTTTTCTGTCCACAAGTGCTGTGCTGCTATGGCAAGCAGCTGTGTACCATTCCACGTGATGCCATGTACTATAGCTACCAGAACAGGTAAGCCTTGCTTCAAGCTTTACGGAGTTGAGAGTTGAAGCAAAAGCTTCCTTGCTTTAGTGTTGATGCAGCAATATTTGTAGACTTGGCACGAAGAGTTACATAACAAAAAATACTGACAAGTGTTTAAAAAATACTGACAAACGGCTCCGGAAATACTGACATGACGATTAGGGGGTTGGCACCTCAGCATCTTGATCGTCAGCACCGAATCATATTATTTGATCTGCCCCGAGTTGTTTAGAAGGAAAAAAAGCGTAAAAAAACACTTCGATTGCTCCACATGAACTATTTTTGCTTGTGGGCGACCTTTTGCCATAAGCGAGTGCTTTTAAATGGCGCAGCACATGTTAACTGCACAATAGCCGATCAAAGTAAAGTTGGCTGAAAGTGAAAATTATTGTCAATACTATCAAATATAAATACTAATTCATACAGATTGCCAATAAACATAATTATTCTGTCAATTAACAAGTACACAAATCTTACCAGACTGTAAATGACAAAAAGTCCTCCCTTGCTATTTCACCATTGAACACATCACAATTCGAAAACTCACCACTCTGGCCGCCATCTTTTTCTCTTCGCATACCTTCTTTCGAGATGGCTACAGAGCGCTCTCCGTGGGCATTGAGTTGTGCAGACTTTCCATCAAAATAGTTAACGTAGCGCTCTGCTTAGGCAACTCGGGGCTATGTAGTAGCCTGTGGAACGTGGGATTTGGAATTTTGTCATCACACTATAATCCGATATATTACAGCGGATTTGATTGGTCAATTGTTCAAACTTTAGCCAATGACAGTGTTCCTTTTATCAATGCTGGGGCGATCACAACATATTAATTAGATTGATTAATTGTTCAAACACCCCTTGGGGTCATGAGCAATCTTGCCACTGTAGATTGTTCTAACCTATAAAGGGAAAAGTGAAAGCCCCAGTTGAAAACCTGTCTTGCCTTTGTAGGCATGACTGATTCACTGCGGCAACAATACCCCCGTTGGAGTGCCGGGGGTTTCAGTATAAATAGTATCCCCACTTTCTGGAAATTTAGTGCTTTAAATTCCCACTGTCGCTGTCTTCCTCATTTGCTCTTTCCCATTCCTGATCTGTCCTATCACTCTGCTATACTATCTTCTTCTTCGCTAGATCAATGACCTACCTTTTTTCTTGAAAACTCTTCCTGGACAAGGCTTCTTGTTTGTGTATGAGGTCTGTTGGATCAGCTTGGGAGTGTTGGACGCTTTCTGCCGGGTGGTCACTAGGGCTTCCTATGATGTTATTATTTAGCACTATAGGCATTTTATATGTATGTGTTTTGTTGATGATTTATAATGATGTTTGTATTCTATTTTGTTTTTGTAACCGGGGGTTCGAGTAGTTGGGGTAAAGCCTCAGCCGTCCCCTGCGTTGGATGTCTTTATTGTAAAGTGACTGGCCGGTGGAGGGCATTCAATTTTCCCACTAGGGTTGTTTCGGCAGATCTTTTATGCGGATTGGGGGTTGTCCGGTCCTGATTTGGCTCGGAAGAGTCCGCTGGACCTAAAGCAACAATCGATCAATCAATCAATTGTTCAAACATCCGCCAATGACAGTGAGCCTTTCATCTCATTCCACATTTTTTTAGTGTTGTTTGCTTTCATATGTGAGCTTGAAAGTAATTTTGTGAGCGAGAAAATTAAAAATGACATGTTGCTTACCTGGGGCATGCTTGTTGATAAACATTGGCAAGCCCTGTTCCATGACTTATAAAGCTTCTTGTTCTCTTTTAAATCCTACCAAACCTGTACGTGGAAGTTTTGAAGGGTCTACCTCTAGCAATTCTCAGCAGTGTACTTTATTGTTTTTCAATGCTTCTAAATAGTTTGTGGCATAGGTTCGACATACTCTTTAGTATCTTTTTGGATGTAGGTTTTAATGGATTGTGAATTGTTTTGCCTGTACTACCAGATATGTCTACTGTGAAAAGTGCTTCCAAGAGATCGAAGGCACAGAAGTGGAGCTGACAGATGACCCAACCCAGCCTGGAACGTAAGTATAGTTTTTATTTATTTACTTTTTATTTTGTGCTTTACATTGCCTTTGTTTGCCTGTTTATTGGAACTTCAATAATCAGTTAATTTTTCTTTGACTTTGGGTTGCCTGGGGGAAATTCGACTAAATGATCATGTTTGAAATCATAATGCATGCATGCTTCTAGTCACAATTCTGCCAGCTTGCTTTGATTAATTGCATCTGCTTGTTTTGAGATCACCGCTGAACATTCTATAACTTTTCCATGTGATATCATGACCATGCCATAAACACATTTTTTTCCTGTCCTATATTTTAGGGTAATTTCGACTATGAGTGGGGAACTTCGTCCAGCTACTTGGGGGAAGTTCGTCCAAGGGCAAATAATACACAAGTAAGGAAGTAAAACGGTTATCTAAAAAGCTTAAAATGGATTTCTATACCATTTTAAGCCTTTATTTTTATTTGTATTTGTATTTTGTATTTGTATTTTATGTGTCGTTAAAAAAATTATGAAGATGCAAAACTTTTGTAGCTTGAATTTGCAGTCAATACATCCTGTCCATCAATTCCCTCCTACATCCTCACACTCCTTACAGCTCCTATTCATTCTTTTGACTTCATCTGCTTCTGTGCTGTAAAAAGGCGAAGTTCCCCCAGATTTTATAGTCGTATTTCCCTCTTGGTCAGTGAAAATTCCACCACCATAATACATTAATTTTTTTGCTTTGGGTGAACCATTTTTTAAAGTAAATAAATCCTATATACCCAGCAACATTAGCTTTCTTTCCATTCATGTAGCCAAGTATGATTTTTTGGACTCGCATGAATTACAGTGCAAGTCTGTGTATTCACCCTTCATCCCTCACCTCCACTCTCCCCCCACCCCACCCCCACCCAATTTTTTTTTTCCCCAGATTTGTGCGAGACGAGTCCTAAAGAGTCCAAAAATGATGTCCATCTGTCTGTACACCGTCCGCCTTCTCTTTGTGCAAATACTTTAAAGTGGCTCAGTACTCGGGGGGGGGGGGGGGGGGGGGGGGGGGGGGCCTATATCAGCTATCGCAAACAGACTTGGTAAGATGGTGTATACCTATGAGACCTCGAAATTGATAAGTGAATGAATTAATTCAAGGTCACAGGGTGTCTAGGTTATTAATATTGAGCTTATGATTTTGATGAATGATAGATATCAATGAGACACACATACTATCATTCCAGGTCAAGGTCATTGTTGTCCAAAGTTGGTTTGTATAGGTACTTTAAAGTGACCTTGACCCTAAACCACGAGAGATATGAAGTCCAAACTTGTATTTAGAGATGATAGATCTTTCATATATATTCTGTTTTTGTGTTAGGTCAAGGTCATTTTAGGCCTTTAGGCAAAACATACAAATCATGTGAGAGTAAATGTCACTGAAGGTCAGTGTCACCGTTTTTGGCGTTTGTTTGTTTTTTTAATCTGAGGGGGGGGGGGGGGCTTGATACAATATTTGCTCTACTATATTTAATAGTACATGAGTGTATTTGGAGCCGGAGGTCAATGTTATCTCAAGGTCAAGAGCATACAAAGATTAAAGTCGGTATTTGCATTTTGATGCAACCATTGGTTTTTTTAGTGGGGTTTTTTTTTTTTTTTTGGGCACTCATTTTCAAGTTTTATTAGGAGCATGTGAGTCATATGGGCTTTTCCCTTCTGGTTATAAAGTTATTATTCATTAAAATACAGTTAAAACAGTGTTGATAAATGCATGAACCATATGTCAGAATAGAAAATGAGTATGTCAAGTACGTTGTTGAATTCCCCAATGTCGCCTTAGTGAAGTAATTGTATAACCAGATGTTTCCTTTTAGGTCTTGTATCCTTAAGAGAATATTTTAATTTATTTTATATTTTTATTTTTAGAATGAATATAAATAACGTCCTACATCTAATTAGGTTCTATGTTGTAATCATTGAAATAATTAAAAATAATGTTCTACTGTAGATCTGCTTCTGTTTGATGCCATAAACTTTATGAATAGGTTTTGAAAATGAATATAAATTGTTGCATTCCTAACTTGTTTCTTGGTTTTGCAGGAAGATCAACAAGGATCAGTTTGAAAAGTTGAAGAATGACCAGTTGGATTATGAACCTTTTGTGGACTGCCAAGAGTGTGGCCGAGCCTGGCATCAGATTTGTGCTCTGTACTATGAACCCATCTGGCCTCAAGGGTGAGTGTTCAGCTGTTATCAGAAGTTTAAAAGAGAAAGAGATTGATCGATTCACTCTGGGATCTAGAACTTGTGCATGTTGTTTTGGGTCCAATTGCAAGTTAGCAGGGAAGTTTGAGAATGCTCCACATTATTCTGATGCAAGTGTGCCCCCTTGAGGGCTGGTAGGGTAAATTTCCAACATCAGATTTTTGAATATAACAGATGTAATCTGTAAGTGTTGTAGTTGTTGTTGTTTGTTTGTTTTTATTTGGGGGGGGGGGAAGGAAGGGGGTGTTGAGAGGGGGTGGGGGTGTGTTTGGCTTTATCCAATGAGGGTGAATAGTATATACATTAACCCTTTTCCAGGCAGACCGCTCTTACATAGCCGAATGAGAAAAAAGCAGCTAAAGAGAAAACTACGCATAATACATTTCCCCATATACAATTTTTTTTATTTTTTAAATTTAAAATAAATTTTGGACTGAAACCAATGATATTAAATAGATTCTACTCGCATGTTAAAGTTCTGCAAGTATGGCCCATCTCATGATGCGACTGTTCACAAACTTGACAGAGTTCAAGTAGGCTTGTGATCAGTCTGTGGCACGAACTTCACTCCTTGAAGGTACAGTTCGAACTTCCGGATTCCCCATATGATGGCGAGGCACTCTTTCTCCATGGTCGAGTAATTTTTCTCAGCCCTCGACAGTTTCTTGCTGGCGTAACTGACCAAATAGTTTCCCTTCATGTTCTTGCATAAGTATGGCGCCGATGCCTTCGTCCGCTGCATCTGTTCTTAAGATGAATTCCTTGGAAGTGTCGGGCAGTCGTAGCACTGGATCCTTCTAAAGGAGGTCGCGCACAGTCTGGTATCCCCACTGCACTTGGTTAGGACAGCCTTTCCGCACCAGGTCCGACAAAGGTGCTGTGATGGCTGAGTAGTTCGGTACGAACTCCCTATAATGCCCAGCCAATGCCATGAAAGACCACACTTGCTTCTTTGTTTTTCTAACAGAAACCCCCTTTTGTCAAACAGACTCTTGAATGCCCTTCCCTGGAAGGTGGCGTGGAGTCCATGTGTCTCTGGCTTGTCTGACTTTTCTGGTTCTGGTTACCATGGTTTCCAGTCTTCTGAAAATGTTTCGTCGCCTTGTGTGGCCCCAGTGTCTTCCCATGAGCGATGAGTTATCTTTCAGCAGCCTCAGTCACATCTTTAAGCGTCTGCAGCTTTTGTAATTCTAAGTGAGTCGCCAGGTTCTTGTGACAGGTATTGAGAAATTCTTTCGTTCTTTCTTTCGTGATCAGGTCATGGAGACTATCATAGGACTTCCCTTCCACTGATAATTCCACCCACTTATGTAAGTATGATGACAGCCGCTCCACAAATTGCTTTGGTGTCTCATCTGACAAAGGCGGGCATTCACGGAAGCGTTTACGGTAGCCCTTCTCTGTAAAGCTGTAGCAATGCAATAGGGCCTCTTTCAAGACGTCGTAGTTTTTGGCGTCGTCATTCGACAGTCTGGTATAAACTTCGAGTGCTTGCCCCGTCAGAAGTGCACTGAGTCGAATCGACCAATCTTGAGGTTGCCAGTTAGAGCTTTCAGTGAACCTTTCGAATCTCGCCAGATAACTGTCGATCTGGTCCTTCCCGTCAACGAAAGTTGGCAATTTTGGAGCCTTGTTGTCGCTGATAACATTTGGCGCGTTCTGCTGTTGCTGGATGCGCGCCATTTCTAGCTGGAACTGCCACTCAGCTTTAAGACAATTCAGCTCAAGCTCTTTCTTCTTGGCGACGCTGCGCTTCTCTTTGTTGGCGCCACTTTTCTAATTCTCAGCAACTCTGCTGTTCTAATTCTCTTTCCTCACGCTGTGGTTGTTCTTCTCTTTGTTCTCGTCAACGTTGCTCTTCTTCTTTCGACGTTGCTGTTTAATTTCTCTTTCTTCTCAAAATATTCTCTCCTGGGACTTGACGTACTCCGTCAGCTGTTTGCCTTTTGGATTCAGTTCAAGTCCTTTCTGCCAGAAGTCGGCCATCTTGATACTTTTCTACGCTCCTGTGCTGAAGTGGGCGCGACGTCCGCTTGTCACTCTCTGTAATACTGGCGATGTGGCTCCAAGACTGTCCCTCGACGTAGTCTTGCGGCAGCCACGTAGTCCCGGTCTGTTGTTCACTCACGAAGCAACTCTTCGTCGACTACACGACCTTGCAGTCAACCCGAATCTATCGGGAATGTAGTCCCAGTATGTTGGCCCCTCCCAACGCAACTCGTTGGCGGCTACCCATGATAACTGCCTCTCGTAACATTGACTCGCTTGTTGTAGCAGTTGAACCCTTGGCTATGGTGTAGATCCTGGCTTGGACCCCCAAAATGTTGCACTTCGTTGTTGGTTTTTATCAGTAGTTGATTCAGCCCCGATGCTTGAATCCTGATCAGTGTAACCCAGATTCGTTTATCCACGCAACCTGTTCACTCAGCATCAAGGCAGGAGTCGTCGTATGAAGTTTTCCAACTTTATTCAGCATACATCAACAACTGCATACAATCGCTCAATCGCTTTTCCACTTTCTCAACTTTTTTCAGACACAGTGCATCAATTATATAGTTTTTCTATACTCTAGATAACATTGGAACATTCCAGCTTAACGCAATTATAACCAAGCACAATGAAATTCGTCATCACTGTTTTAAGTCATACAACTTTAGGATTGGCGAAGCTCTCAGTCACCAGCAGATCTATCTAGACTCTTCGATCGATAGTAAACAATCAACCCTAGAAAATTCTCCAATAATATCGATCAACAAAAATTATCAACATTATACCAAGCTTCTTCTAACAACAACGCAAAATCAAATCAAAGGTAAATACACTGTTATTGAATGCTTTGCAAAACAAAATGATCGGATCTATCATGGGCGTCTCACACGTACTATCGTGAGCGTCGCAAACGTAACAGCTTTGAAAGCAATTTCCTTTTCGCCTTGCTTGTTGGATCAATTTGCACAAGATTGCCTTCAACGAATCCCTCAAAAACACTGTCCAATTTATCACTGTCCATTATGGCTGCTAGTGGAATCTCCTCTTTCGTTCCTCAAAACATTGTCACAAAGTTTATCGTTGTTCAAACCTTCGTAGTGCACGTTTTTCTAAACGATCAACCACGTTTTGCATACCGTTGGAAGGGACAGGAAATCTCATACACGAGACGATGCTATTTTTTTATACAGAGTGGAAGCAGCCTAGCGGAGCATGTGTTTGCGGTGTTTTGTCCGTGGTCATCGGGCGACTTATCTAAAAATAACGTGCATGGACTTGCCATAAAAAGGGTTAAATTACAGCCGCCAGGGAATAAAGGTAGCCTGTTATTTTGAAGATAGATTCAAACACTTGGGAATTTAGCCGCCAGGGGATAAAGGTAGCCTGTTATTCTGAAGTTAGATTTTTTAATTGCAAACACTTGGGAAGTTGAGCGCAATGTGTGTATTGTGATTGATGAATTTATGGAAGAGATAGAATGTTGTGCAAATAAACTAAATTTGTTTGTTTCAAAAGATTCGTTTGCGAGACTTGCTTGAAAGCGTCTGGAAAGAAGAGGAAGGAGAACAAGTTCTGTGCCAAAAGTAAGTACTTCATTTCTGTCCTATGCTAGTGTGCGGCATAGGGAATGGCTGTGGTCTCGGTTCTTTTATATTAATAATGTGTAATGCATGCATATCTCGTGTCTTGAAAAAAACAACAACCACATATGAGTTTACACTCCTGCAATCTGACTGGTAACTGAAACTGGAGAAACCGATAATCTCTTTTAATGATGTTCACCTGCTTGGACTGTGGGAAGGGTTCTTTTGTGACCTAGTTTGAGAAATGAAGAATGGATATTTTGCTGTGGTTGCAGAACTACCGACGACAAAGCTAGGAATCTATTTGGAGAATCGTGTCAACAACTTCCTGAAACAGAAGGACATGGGTGCCGGTGAGGTGACAATACGTGTCTTGTCCAGCTACGACAAGACAACTGAAGTCAAACCTCTCATGATGAAAAAGTAAGTCTTCGTTTATTTGTCTGGTTTGGGAGTTCATTTTTGGTTCACAGTGCAGTACTGTTGTATCAGTTTTGCACTCGCATGTGCATGCATGCAGCAATGGCAGTACTCCCTCAAAATGAAAACGGTTTCAGATTTGTGTAAATCTGCACAAGTGTCCTAAATAATTAAAAAATGTTCTGTTTTTTGTCATCATAGTGGAATGCTTTGACCCATATTATGCATTAACTTTCTTTTAAGTACACAAGCATAAGCCTTAGAGGTCATGTGAAGCTCATTGTTGTCACAGTTGTTTTACATAGTACTTCAATAATGGTACAGGACGCAGTCAATATAAACATTTCAAAAATAAAAATTCGAGTTTCTTTCCGTCTTCTAATAGCGATCTCCCTGCCTTGTTTGGTATGTGTGAGGGTGGATGAGACAGGTGAGCGTGTATGTTGGTATAGGTCGCCGCGCTTTGAGCCTGAATGATTTGGGGTAAGGCGCGTATAGCATCCTGTATTATTATTATTATTATTATTAGAACTGCTGTAGTATATTTGATCAAGTGGAGAGGTTATCTCAAGATGTGTGTGTGTGAGTGTATATATATATACAATCATTTGTTATTGGAACACCGTTTTACATGTATTTATTTGCAGTGACAAATATTCCTTGTTCTGCAGGTACCAGGGAGAAATCCCTGAAAGTTTCCCATACAGAGCTAAGGCCATGTTTGCCTTTGAGGAAATCGATGGAACAGATGTTTGTTTCTTTGGCATGCACGTGCAAGAGTATGGCTCTTCCTGCCCTGGTCCTAATACAAGGTGAGTGCCAGAGAAATGAGCTATGATCCGTGCTATTGGATGCTAAAGTGTGTGTTGAAAGTAATGTTGGCGAGACTGTGGTTGAGTACGTAGTTGACATATTATGAAGGGGAAGGATGTATTATGTGTTGAGAGACAATGGGCAAGTGTGATTTTGTTAACGCATGCAATAAACAAGCAGGAACTACTTTGTTAAAAGTATTATTCTCATTCTTCAGTGTTAACTTTTCTACTTTGTCAGTTAAACAGAATGTAGATAAAATATCACGTGAAAGTATCATTCTTCTGCGTTATAATATTGCCTTTGCTACTTTGCCAGCTAGACTGTACATGGTTTTATTGTGGTGTGGCAGGCGGGTGTACATTTCCTATCTGGATAGTGTGCACTTTTTCCGACCTCGGCAGCTGCGTACGGCAGTGTATCACGAAATCCTGATTGGCTACCTCGAGTACGCCAAGCAGCTGGGCTACACCATGGCTCACATCTGGGCCTGTCCACCATCAGAAGGGGATGACTACATCTTCCACTGCCATCCCCCCGAGCAAAAGATTCCCAAGCCCAAACGCCTACAGGACTGGTACAAAAAAATGCTGGACAAGGCCATCATTGAACGTGTGGTTGTGGACTACAAGGTAGGTCACGCGTCACATTGTCACTCTGCTTGTTCTTGTAATAATGATCATTTTTTCAGTTCTCATTTACTACTTGAAATAGTGTTCCCTTGGATAACACCCAGCTTCTTCTAGTATTTTAATGTAATTTATTTGGTTTCTTTAAGTAACTATTGCTATTCACAGCTTTTCATTAACTGCAAGGTATTGAGGTGTTGATTGCGTTGTATGTTTGTTAACAGTGATATAGAACAAAATTGTATGTGTGTGTGTGCAGGACATCTTCAAGGATGCTATTGAAAACAACCTGACGACTGCCACAGATATGCCTTACTTTGAAGGTGACTTCTGGCCCAATGTGATAGAAGAGAGCATTAAGGAGCTGGACCAGGAGGAAGAGGAGAAGAAGAAAAGAGAAGAGGCAGAAGCAGCAGCTGCAGAGGCAGAGGCTCAGGAAACTGTAGAGGAAACCAACGACTTGGTATGTGTCTTACGCCCTGTAGGTGGCAAAGTTGGTTTTACCCCCATTTTCTATAGCAATTTCAATGTTTTATAGTTGCAGTTGTTCAACACTCTTTTTTTTCTCCACCATTATAGGTTTTGTAGTTTATGGTTCTAAATCTCATATACAAGGGTGCCACTCTGCCGGTTACGGTCCGGAATTCCGGTTTTTTAAAATCAATTTCGCCGGCGCTGCCGTGAAAAATCGAAAAGAAACGATTTTTTTTTTTCAAGGAACGATATTTTTGTAACAGGTCGCGTTCAAATTCCAATCCGACTTTTCTTTCGCATTCGGTTGCGTCCCCTGCCCGATCCACGTTTTTAGAACCGCAAGTTAGCGCATGCTGCTTCCTGCCTATTTCGATCAACACGAAGCAACAGTGGACCGGTGAAGCGAAAAAATTCAACAATGCCGTACATTTCCGACCGTAAAGAAGACGCTGTGAGACTGGAGGAGGTGGAGAAAGGAGTGAGGAATAAATGGCGATGGGAGTGGCTTCAAGAAAAGGACACGAACAACATAGTTTTGGGCACTTGGGTGAAAAAGATTGACTGTCCCGGTGTTGCATTCTGCACTTTCTGTATGAAGACCTTCAAGTAGGCCTATGGCATCAGCGGGAAGAAGAAACTGAGAGAGCACGCACGAACTTGCGGAGCATCAAAACAGTATGTTCCGTTTGATTCAAGTTTAGGTCTGCCACCCCCCACTCCCATTTTTATATAAGGTAGCACCAACTTTTCTCTTTTTGCATCATTCCCAAGGTAGGAATATTTTTTTTTTAGTTTTTACCTGTCTCCCTCACAACACTAGCCTATGCATCATCCCCAGTATAGTCTTATCTACTACTACTTATTATTAATGATTAATTGATTTTGGATATTCACTAAAAATAAGTTAGCCTAGATCAACACATTGTTTTTGTTTTTGCTTTGACTTTTTAAGGTGGAGCTCCAACAATTTATGCTGATGCCTACAGGTCTATTATAATCATCATCTGTTTGATATGATGTAGTCTAAGCAAGTGGATGCTGTTGGTATTAGATTTTTTAAAATTGTCACTGATTTTTGTGTTGGGATCCTCAGTTATTCTCACTACCCTTCATTAGTCTATTGAGTCACTGTCAGTGAGTGTCAGGTAGTGATAAACTGTCATGTATTTTAATTATTAACCTATGTAGTAGGCTATGATTTAGTTTGAAATAATTTTTTTTAAATATTAGTTTTATTTTTGGGACCTTGATTTTTAAAAAAGTGATTTGTTACTGCTAATGTAATGGAGGTTTTACTTTTTTCTGTTTACAGTGTGCACATTTATCATTATAATGACCTATACAATTAAGCATAGGTCTATTATAATCATCATCTGGTTGATATGATGTTGTAGTCTGGTTATTCTAAGCAAGTGGATGCTGCTGATATTAGATTTTAGTAAATAATCACTTTGATTTTTGTGTTGGGGTCTCCAGACCAGTTATTTTGATATGATGTAGTCTAAGCTTAGCAAGTGGATGCTGTGTGTTAATATTAGATTTTAGTAAATTGTCACTTTGATTTTTGTGTTGGGATCCCCAATTCTCACTCAGTAGTATACCCTTCACTAGTCTATTGAGTCAGTGAGTGTGGTAGTGATACACTGTAATGTATTTTAATTATTAGCCTATTTGGTAGACTATGATTCATTTTGAAATAATAACATTTTATTTTTATTTTAAGGCCTTAAATATTTAAAAATTGTTTCTGCTAATTCAGGTTTTAATTCAGTTTTTTTTTCTGTCCTATCCTATCCTATCCTGTCCCATAACCCGAAGGTCGTAGGGGCACCACAGATGATCGCTTAACCAGCATACTCCATCTTTCTCTGTCCTCAGCAGCCCTCATGGCTTCGCTCAGTGTCAAACCAGTCCATTCTCGAATGTTGTCCTCCCACCTCTTTTTCGGTCTCCCCCTTCTTCTACCTCCTTGCACTGTGCCTTGCAGAATGGTCTTTGCAAGGCCTGATGATCTGGTGACGTGGCCATACCATCGGAGTTTCCGTTTCTTCACCACTGTGAGCAGGTCATCATGTTGTCCAATGGCTTGTGTGATGGTCTGTCGGACTTCAACGTTGGTGATGTGTTGGGTATAGGAAATGCACAGAAGCCTTCTGTAGCACCTCATCTCCATGCTTTGTATTCTTCGTTGGAGATCTGCTGTGAGGGTCCATGCTTCGCAAGCATATAGGAAGATGGAGATGACCAGAGAGCGCAGCAGTCTTACTTTGGAATGTAGACTGATGGTTCTGTCTTTCCAAATGGGCTTCAACCTTGTCAGGGCAGCAGTTGTTTGTGCGATCCTGGAGAGGACTTCCTGTCGAGACCCATTGTCTGACACAATGGCTCCTAAATATTTGAAGCTGTGCACTGTGTTGAGGGATTTTCCAGCGCGGTTAAATACGTGGTTGAGAAAATTAGGCTTGTGGAAGACGCCAATGCGTCACCACCGAGGGTGCGAAGCGTGGCTGATTGGAAATCAAAGCGACAACCCAGGCGTTAGTTCGGCTGCTTACCTGGGCTTTTCAATTGTCGGACTCATACTTATTGTAAATAAAACAATTTGGATCTGCCGTTTTTATTTTTTATATAATATAATTTTAAATTAGACTCTTTGTTTCCGGTTTTGTCGCCTGAACTGTTTTAAAACATTACATATTTTATTTTTATATGGATTATGTCCTTTGACTTAGCGTTGAATGATTTTAAATTTACGGGAGGATGTTCCGCCCAAATGTGCACACGCCACTATAATTTTAATTTGTGCGACCGGAACTGTTCCGGCTTGTCCCTGTTCCCTGACTTTATGGTCAGACTTGGTCTGACTGCTTGCTTTGTGTCGGCTTTTGCCAAAGTATAATTGGGACCCTGCCCTCGCAGCGCGGCGACCTTCACCCAAGCTAACGTTCCTCTTCCTCTGGGCCTCACATCATCGGCAACCACCCTGTAAACCCAAGTCTTCTTACCACACTGATACTACTCATCTTTCCTCTGGACGTTGCAGCAGCGTTTTGCGCTCCCTCTGTATTTGGTCTTCTTTTAATTACAAGACTTCTTACTTCATCATGTTATCTTAATACAACGGACATCATCTATACAAGTCCCCTATATGCTTATGTGTCCGGGGACGTAAATCTACCTACCTAACCTAACCTGAGGGATTGGCCTTGTACTTTGATGTCCGTGTTGATGCCATTGGTGTTGGTGGTCATCATTTTGGTCTTCTCTGCACTTATTTCCATTCCATAAGCTCTGGAGGTGGTGTCAAGCCTCTGTACAAGCTGTTCAAGTTCTTGTTCCTCTCCAGCCAATCCATCAATATCATCCGCAAAACGAAGATTGGAGATTGCTCTGCCCCCTATGCTGACTGTGCCTTCGTGATCTGCAAGAGCATCTGACATGATGCGCTCTAGGAAGATGTTGAAGAGTGTTGGGGAGAGTAGGCATCCTTGACGCACACCGATTGTTGTTCTGAACCAGTTCCCGATGACGCTGTTATGGAGGACTGCACTGGTAGCCTTGTCATACAGGCTTTTGATGACTTCTATAATTTTAGGGCTGATGTTGTACACTTTCATGGTTGTCCATAGAGCTGCATGCCAGACTCGGTCAAATGCCTTCTTGAAGTCTATGAACACATGATATAGATGTTGTTGGTGCTGTAGGTATTTCTCACAGATTATTCTGAGGTTGAAAATCTGTTCAGTGGTACTTCGCCCTGCCATGAATCCTGCTTGTTCTTCGGCTATGATTTGTTCAGCTTGTGGTTTCAACCTGTTGAGTATTATTTTCAGTATGTGCACATAATTATAATGGAGCCCTGTTAGTGTTAACACAGTTATGGATAACAAGTTTTTCTGTTTAACACAGGCAAATTTTCTATTTCCTGGGCAGTAATTTTACAATATCAGCCATGTTGGTTAACAAGAAAATATGTTTAATACAGTCAATTTTACTGTGAAGTTTGGCTTAAAACTGTCAGCCAACTGTTCAAACCCTATTGAACTGTATGTGGACATTTCAACTGTGAGAGTAATTGCAACATGGGTCAAACCCTACTGAACTGAACTGCATGTGTGATCTTGAAACTGTCAAGACTAAATGAACTCTTCAATTAGGAGTGTAGTGGGACTGCTGGGTAAGTTTGCTTACATTAATAAAATGTTTAAAGTGTTGATTTTTGGACATTCTTTTTTCTATGTAAAATGTACATTCAGATTGCAGGAGAGCCTTCCAAATCACTTTTAATTTCAAATTTTTCTTCGGCTTCAAGGGGGCGTTGCCCCCCTGCACCCCCCAACGGGGCGCTGCCCCTGTGCCCCGCCAGGGGCCTATCGGCCCCTGGACCCCCAACTTTCAGGTTTTTCATATTTTCAGAGTGGCACCCCTGCATATATCACCACTCGGTCCACTAAGATTTAAATGTGACAATGCAGACATGAAATATGGTTTCCTTTCTCTCTAATAAATCTTGCGAAGTTAAGTGACAAAGTTTGGCTGGCTAAGTGGACAGTTATGTGGTTCTATTTGTATATAGGTCAAGCCATGGAGTACATTGCTCTGTATATATACACAACAAACCACAAACGGTAGTTGTTGGCCTCCCCCCGTCTCCCTGTGTATGACTGGCCCGCACTGTTTTTGGATTGATATTAACTTACATGTAATAGGCTTCTCTGTTCATGCAGGAACTGGACAAAAAGAAGGGAGAGAAGAAGGGCAGCACTAAGAAGAAGGTGAACAAGAAGAACAGCCAGCGCAAAGTCAACAAGAAGGCCACCATGCCTCAGGGTGCCAATGACCTCACCTCCAAACTCTACAACACGATGGAAAAACACCGTGATGTAAGTGTTTTTTCCCAAAAAACCAACACCGTGGAAGAAAGCACTGATGTTCGTGTCATTAACAAAATCTACAAGACTTTTGAAATACATAAAGATGTAAGTGTCTTTTTTTTTTTTTTCTTTCTTCTTCTTTGTCTTCTTCCTCCTCATCGCAGCGTGCAGGTTTGAGATGACACTTGAGACTGCACACTGTACAAATTGAGGGTATATCTTGTAAAGAAATGTTAAAGTCAGCTTATGAATATGTACTGAAAACTTCATTAAAAAGTCCTACTTCTTCAGTGTTTGCTTTTTGCCGCTAAAGCACAAGAACAGCTAAATGATAATTGTGTTTCAATACTGACAATTTTACTTCCATGCACACTCTGCTGTCTCTTGGCGAAAGAATACTGTATTCACTATCAAATCCTTTGGAGGTATTAATACTGCCCTTAACAATTTCATCAGGAGGTATGCAAACTTAAAAATTTTCATTGGAGGTATGAATGAATTGCTTTGCCTCTAGAAATGAGTTGAAGCGCTAGTGCTTTGGTTATGCTACATTTTAAAAATACTTCTTTGTGTATAAATAATGTATTGTATTAGAATATCTGAGGTATTATTTGTCTTTGCACTTTCTTAGCTCACATGTAGTTGATGATTGAAGCTCTGTTTTTGCAGGTTTTCTTTGTGATCCGACTTCAGAGTCAACCATTTTCCACCAACCTGCCCCCCATAAATGACCCTGATCCTCCCATGAGCTGTGACTTGATGGATGGTCGGGATGCTTTCCTGACCATCGCTCGAGAGAAGCACTATGAGTTTTCCTCCCTGCGACGTGCCAAGCTGTCCACCATGGCTCTGCTGTACGAACTTCACAACCAGGGCAAGGACAACTTTGTCTACACCTGCAACAACTGCAAGGCTCACGTGGAAACGCGCTACCACTGCACTGTCTGTGATGTGAGTCCCACCATACTTTTGTATTCGCTCTGCTTATCGGTACACTTCAGATGCCTATGTCAGCCTTTGATTTTATCGAGGTAAAGATATAAGTTTTCACCTGCTAAAAGAGAACTGTTGGCTAGACCTTGACGGCTTTGAATTGATGTGTTGCAGGATTTTGACCTGTGTGTCAACTGCTACAAGAAGGAGAACCATCCCCACAAGATGGACAAACTGGGCCTGGGCCTGGACGACAACATCGGTTCAGAGAAGCAAGAAAATCCCTCCGAGTCACGCCGCAAATCTATCCAGCGCTGCATCCAGTCCCTGGTGCACGCATGCCAGTGCCGAGATGCCAACTGCCGGCTGCATAGCTGCCAGAAGATGAAGCGTGTGGTGTCACACACAAGAAGCTGTCGACGCAAGACAAACGGTGGCTGTCCTATCTGCAAGCAGCTCATTGCCTTGTGCTGCTACCATGCCAAACACTGCAATGAGAATAAATGTCTAGTGCCATTCTGCCAGCAGTTGAAGCAGAAACTAAGACAGCAGCAGCTTCAGCAGCGTCTCCATCAAGCCCAGATGCTGCGTCGTCGCATGGCCATCATGACATCTGGCTCCAGCCGCGACATGAGCTCCACCTCCTCCTCCGTGCCTGCCATTAACGGCACGGACTCTGATGCGGTGTCCCAGCCCTCGCCCCAGGGCCAGATGCAGGGAGCCTATGGTATGGGTGGCGGTGGCAAGGGAATGCCACAGCCTCCCACTGGCGCCATGAAAGCAGCACGAGAGGCGCAAGAGATGGCCCAAATCCAGGCAGCCCAGTCCCGACAGGCAGGCACATCTATGGCTGGTATGTCCACCAGTATCGGCAAGCCCGCCATGGCCAGCATGCAACCTCCTAGTCGCCCTACTGGCAAACCCATGCCCATGACAGGCGTGCAGCAACGTCCACCCAGCTGGCCAATGGGTGGCTACAACCAGCCTCCAGTCACAGCCCAGCAACAACCACAACCTGTGCGCATGCCTCAGCCTCTGCCCCCTATGAGAATGAACATCCCCATGGCTGCCCAACAACCTCACCCCGGAGTGCCCCAGTCTATGAGCGGCGCTCCACAGAGCATGCAGCAGCCTGTGCCAATCATGGGAGGCTCCGGGCAACAAGCGGCCAATTCCCAGCAAGGCAGTGGTCCCCCTGCTCTCCACCAGCTGCTGGCCACACTCAAGAGTCAGAACCCTCCTCACCAAGAGGTGCTGGCTCTGCTGAAGAAAAACCCTGCCCTCATGGCGCAGGTGCTCAAACTCAAGACCCAAAGGGCTCAGATGCAGCAGCAGCAGCAACAGCAAGTGCAGCAACAGCAAGTACAACAACAGCAACAGCAGGTTCAGCAACAGCAAGTGCAAATGCAGCAACAGGTGGTGCAGCAGCAGATGAAGCAGATGCCTCCCACCATGCAAGGCATGCCTCAGCAGGCTGTGCACCCTCAACAGCAACAACAGGCGCAGCAACAGATGGCTGCACGCTACCAGATCATGCATCAGTTACGTCAGCAGCAGATGCAACAGCAGGCTGTTCAGCAACAACAAATGAACCAATTTGGACAACCCCAGCAGATGGGCCAGAGACCCATGCGCTTTGCTCAGCCTAGCTTTGGTGGGGACCAGCATAACATGCACCAGTTCCAGCAACATACGCAGCAGATGATGCAGGTGCAGCAACAGCAGGCTCAGCTCAAGCAGCAAATGTCTGGCGGGCGCCCCCTCTCTCCGCAACACATGATGCCTCAAGGGGCTCAGCCCAATGCTCAACAAATCATGCAGCAAGTTCGTTCCCCGCCTGCCCCTGGGCAGCCAGGGGTACCCACCCTGCCACAGACTGTGAGATCCCCTCAACCCCAGCCCTCTCCTCGCCAACAACCCATCCCATCACCTAGACAAATGCAGTCTCCACATCACATAAATCCTAACCAGTCCCCGCACCACTCCATGGGCCAGGACAGCATGAACAATGACCATGTGATGCTTCAACAGCTGTCCAATCACCCCATGTCCACAAGCAGTGCAGACATGGGCATGGCACAAGACAATGATATGGGGGCTCTCACTCCCTCAGATCAACTTGCACAGTTTGTGGAACGCATGGACCAGTGACCCAGTGTTCTCTGAGGGGTTCATATATATATGTGTGTGATGGTGTGCTTGGGCGATTGCAACAAAGAGTATCCAAGTTTGAACTCGGTCTGCCAGTGTGAATCCAGTCATAAAACTGTATCAGCAAGGGTGAATCCAGACAGATAAACTGCTGTGGTTGCAGGTACAACATTAATTTATCAAAACACTCATTCAAAGCTCATGCTGTGGTTTCTGGTGGGGGGGGGGGGGGGGTGAACAAATTGGTACCGAGACTGATAAAAACATTGACTTGTCAGCTTTTTTTTCTCCCTGGATTATTTGAAAGGCTCGTTGTTCATATGATGGTGTCTTTCTCATTGCATGTCATGTGTACAGAAAAACCATTCCCATTACAACTTGTTCATGTGTAATCACCGATTGTCTTTATATTTTTATTCATACGAGTTTTATACTTGCTTCATTTGGTTTTTGTTTCATGTTTTATAGTTGGATTATGACGGCATAGTGTTTTTTCAAGTATTTCTAAATGTTAAAAAACTGTTTGTTTATTATTTCCCCTCTGATATTTTGAATCATTTTGCTGTTGTAATGTTTGATGTGATGAATGTTTGTGGCAGCAAGTGCATGAGATTGAACTGAAAACAGCATACATAGCTCCCTTGCCCTCCTGTAAACCTTTTTCCCAATTCCTGCTGTAAAGCTTCTCACTTGTGATGATGTGCATAACATATTGCAGAGCTACATCCCCTGTTCTAGCTAGTATTGTGACGTTAACCTGATGTGTTTATCATCATGGTGAGCTATTTGTTAAAAGATTGTAATGGATGTCTCGTCATCTTCAGCAGTCGGTCCATCTGTGATAGCAGACAGCTCAATTGCCACTCTCTTTGCTAACATGCTGAATTCACATTTTCTCAAGGTGTGGAGATATGTGAAATAGGACAATGGACTAGCTGATGTTTCTTATGGTGATGATCCTATGAAGAAGTGTGACTGAACTGTATGGTTAATTCTTTCATCCATGGGAACTCTTAAACAAACGACTGTTGATGATAATGTACGTGAACTTGGACAAATATCCACATTCAATTGCACATTTTTACTTAGTGGCAAAGTTCAGACGTTGTGTGCAGTATTACAGACTTGTTTGCATATTATCACGAGCCTCGTGTTAACAGGATTTTTATCAAACACCAGGATGTTAAGTACCTGTGAGAAAGATTTCTCGATTGGATTTGGATTTTTATGTCATTACTGATATTGTCAATACATTTTCAATCTCAAGTCTTCTGATTGTGGTTGTTTTACAGCATGTGCAAAGTTGTAAAGCATCTCACGTGTGTTCAACTTAATTACAGGCATGAACTAACTTGTGGGTGTAGAACCTCTACCCCTTTCTGATACACGTGAACCTTCATCTGAGTGCGTGATGCAAGTTGTTCAGTTCTTGATGTAGATTCAAGCTTCTTTTGCAATGAAATAAGTTAAAGAAAATATTTTGAATCAGGACTAGTTTGTCGGACGAATTGTTTCTGCCAAAATTGTGAAGATCATGCATGTGAATGACACGACTACACCATACCTCTCTGCCATGCTGTGCCGTGCATAACAAATCAAACTATCATGAGTGAATGAACTTTTCTCACATCTTCATGGCTGTGTTTGAAGTAACTACCTAGTTGAGTGACTGTTTTTCTGCTGCACATGACATGATTGTGCAACTCTGAACCTGAAGAATGGGCAACTTTAATATTTGTGAATATTTGTGTGACCTGTATATAGATTCTTTGGTGATAAAATGACAATAATAATAATAAATGCGTTTTATACAATGAATCCCATTGAAATGTTTGTGTGTGTAACATGCCATGTGTGTTGCTGTGGTGGAACATTGTGTTTACTTGTGTGGTAATCTGCACATTCTTTCCATACATCTGTGATCACTACTTTTGTTGTGATCGCTACTTTTGTCTGTTCTCGACTCTTACAACTCTTACGTATATGTACTGTCAATTTGTTCACACTCTTAGCTGAATTCAGTATTTTTAACATTCTTCTCTGGATCCAGCTCGCTCTCTTCCATTTTGCATATCATCTCATCATTTCTTACATTATAGTATTGCACATCTTGGACAGTGAGTTAGATAAAGAAAACTGCAATTGGATAAATGGATCATTAGATGTTGGTTGAAAATACATGAAAGTATGATAATACTGAACCTTTTCAGAGCAACATTCTTCAGAGGCAAAATAGAAAAGAAAAAAATTATTATTATTTGAATATATTGGCAAGATCTAATACAAGATAATGGAGTAACTTGTGACCAGATAATAAAATGGGCAATAAGAACTATTAGCATTATATTATAGTGAGCATGTTTTAAGATCGAACTGACTGCTTTTTCATGATGGATAACAACGCAGCTGATGGTGACCACCCAGCACAGTAGGCAAGTGACCCTGCTTTTTCAGATGAGAGTATAAACTGAGATTTAGTCTGGACACCCATGCATTCCATTGAAAGAATCTGAGGCCAGGGTTATGAAAAACATTACCGATAGTCGGATGATATTCAGTTTGGATGTCTATGAAGTCAACCGAACTGTGCTGCCTACTGCATGCGACTTTGAAGTCGCTCAACATGTTCCATTTTTAGCACTATTGGAGCTATCAATCCAATCACCCCGTGGCTTCCGTCTTCTTTCCATTTTGATTTTGTTGCATAACATTGAAAGAACCATGTGTGTTGTTTTTTGCTAGGTTGATTGCTAATTAATTGTAATAGTGTTTTGTAATTTCTTTACATTAAAGTACTTTTTAAATTTCTTTACATTAAAGAACTTTTAAAAATTGTATTCTTTACTCATCTATTACAGTGCTTAAAAATTCCCTTCATTTGGCTGTGCCCAAAAAAAGAGTCGACCTTTGGGGTCCTAGTTTTTGGAATTACAAGACATACAAATTGCTAGTGCAAAACCTCAATTTAAAGCCTATTATTAAACAGATTTATCTAGAAGAGGGACAAAGAATAAAAAAATAAGTACAGCTTCATGGCGACAACAGATTGATTTTTTTATTGAAAGCTTATTCAAATATATTTGATATTAGACTTGGCGGGAAAAAAGAAATGGACATAAAAAATATAACCCTTATTCGCTTGAAATAATACAAGAATTTGCATTATACATCGGTGAATAATAACAGATCTATTCACTCACATTCAACAAAACATAATACATGGCACATGTGTGTGCTGTCAGCAAACAAAAGCACACAAACACACACTCGCACACAGAGTCCCAACAAAAGGTAGGCCGTATGTGCCTCGACGCCTGCTGGTCAATGGAGTGCCATGAGTGTTTGAGCGACTATCGGTTCCGGCGACTGCAGTAATTGGGGCTTGTAACAGGCACGCCTTGTCACAAGACTAAAAGTTGCTTGTCACTGGCCTGAAAGTCACGCTCATAACCCAGGCCCCTGATGCCTAAATGAAACAAAACAAATCTACCAGCAAATCTTTACCCCAATGGAAGACCTCTGACATACCACCATTGTTGACTGTCGTTGACTTAACGGGGTCAAGGCTAACACAAAATGTTGTGGGTGGAATGATAGTTGCTTTAATGCTGTTTGACATGACGACGTCACATCAACGAACGTCTACTATGGAGGCCCTGAAGTGAGGCGACTAAAGTCGATTTATACTACATATTCTTTGTACATCTCCTAAACCTTAATCAAAATGCTGCGATCTGTAACTAGCTTTCAATAATGAGAAACAAAGGAATGGTAATTTTGACAAAGACAACGCAAAATAATCCAATGCAAATTTTGGAGAAAAAATTTTAACAAATAAATAACACCTCTGTGTGGCGCTGGTGGTGGTTCCGATGGGGTTGATTTGGTCCTTGGCGCTGATCATCAGACAGGTTTGTTTGTTGTTGGGGTCAGCCTCAATGCTTCTGGAGTGTGTGGGTAGGGGTGGGGTGTGTGGTTGTAGGTTGTTGCGTTTGTGTGTGTGTGCGTGTACTTTGAAGTGAGTCTGTTTTGTTTCCAGCACCCTTTCTTCCCCTACCCTCCCCCCCCTATCCCTTCCTCATAGCTCCCCTTCCCATCTACCCTTCCCATGCGTTAACTCTCTTTCACTGTTTCGGAATTATTATTATTATGGTTATAATTATTTTTATTATTATTTTTATTTCTTTTTCATATATTTATTACATTGTACCCTATCTTTTGCATTTGCATTTACTTTTAATCTTACACTCTACTCAGGTTATTTTAAAACTGCCAATGCTTTGAATATTTTGACTATCACTCACCCTACAACTATTGCTTCTTTTCCTTGCCTCCTTTCTAAATATTTATTTCTTTTTTGGAGTTCTGTTGGGAAGTACTGTTGGTTATCTCTTGTGTTTTGCCCACCTGATGATAAGCTTAGCTCCAACATTTGCATTGTTTCGTTTTGTCTTGTCTTTGTCAAAATGAGCATTCCTTGAGTGTTATGTACACCCGCGTTGGGGTGCCGGGGGTTTCAGTATAAATAGTATCCCCACTTTCTGGAAATTTAGTGCTTTAAATTCCCACTGTCGCTGTCTTTCTCATTTGCTCTTTCTCATTCCTGCTCTTTTCTATCAATCTGCTATACTATCGTCTTCTTCTCTAGACCAGTCTCCTACCTTTTTTCTTGAAAACTCTTCCGGGACAAGACTCCTTGTTTGTGTATGAGGTCTGTTGGATCAGCTTGGGAATATTGAACGCTTTCTGCCAGGTCTGACTAGGGCTTCCTATGATGTTATTATTTAGCAATGTAGGCATTTTATATGTATGTGTTTTGTTGATAATTTATAATGATGTTTGTATTCTATTTTGTTTTTGTAAACGGGGGTTCGCTAAGTTGGGGTGAAGCCTCAGCCGTCCCCTGCGTGGGATGTCTTTATTGTAAAGTGACTGGCTGGTGGAGAGCTTTCGGATTTACCACTAGGGTTGTTTCAGCAGATCTTTTATGCGGATCAGGGGTTGTCCGGTCCTGATTTGGCTCGGAAGAGTCCGCTGGACCTAAAGCAATAATAATGTAATGTAATGAGTGTTATGTACACATTTGTTTGTCATTATTGTACCCCTTGGGGTCATGAGCAATCTTGCCACTGTAGATTGTTCAAATCTATAAAGGGAACAGTGAAAGCCACAGTTGAAAACCTGTCTTTCCTTTATAGGCAAGACGCTTCACTGCGGCAACAGTACCCCCGTTGGAGTGCCGGGGGTTTTCAGTATAAATAGTATCCCCACTTTATGGAAATTTAGTGCTTTAAATTCCCACTGTCGCTGTCTTCCTCATTTACTCTTTCCTATTCTTGCTCTGTCCTTCACTCTGCTATACTATCTTCTTCTTCGCTAGATCAATGACCTACCTTTTTTCTTGAAAACTCTTCCTGGACAAGACTCCTTGTTTGTGTATGAGGTCTGTTGGATCAGCTTGGGAGTGTTGGACGCTTTCTGCCGGGTGGTCACTAGGGCTTCCTATGAATGTACTATTTAGCACTATAGGCATTTTATATGTATGTGTTTGGTTGATGATTTATAATGATGTTTGTATTCTATTTTGTTTTTGTAACCGGGGTGTTCGCGTAGTTGAGGTCAACCCTCAGCCGTCCCCCGCGTGGGATGTCTTTATTGTAAAGTGACTGGCCGGTGGAGGGCATTCAATTTTCCCACTGGGGTTGTTTCAGCAGATCTTTTATGCGGATCGGGGGTTGTCCGGTCCTGATTTGGCTCGGAAGAGTCCGCTGGACCTAAAGCAACAATAAATCAATCAATCAATCATGTCATTATTGTATACTTTTGAATGCTAGCAGTCCCCTGTTTTTTCCCAACTAGCATTCAAGCTCACATGTTACTGTAACAAGCAGTCCCGTTTACCCCGCACTATTTGAGCTTTTGCTTGTTTAGCAGTAGTAAAACTTTGAAGGTTACTGTAGTCTATGACAGACGATTAAGGTATAACTGATGTGTACACACACACTGCGAGCCGACGCGAGCCGTTTAGTGACATCATCGCGGCCTACGATGGTGTTTCGAACTTAATATCCACTTAGATTGTTTCATCCAATAGGGACACAGGTAGAGTGGTTAGAACCAGTTCTGGCTGATTCAGTCAAAGCCAAGTAGGAGGTCATTCTAGTTTGAGACGCTAAGCAGTACACAGCTACTTCCTAGCAGAATCTCTCCTGGGAAGATTAGACAGCAGTGCTTGGTGAATTTTCGAATTAAATCAAGTAGCCATGGCCTGACATTGTCGAACAGGTAAATGAACATACTTCTGTTTCATCGTGATGTATTTATATTATTGTTGAAATTATGTTCATGGAATTTGCTATGCATAGATTTGAATTGTTAGTCCGACTTTGCCTTACCACGTGGAGAAGCCGACCACGTGTCAAGCACGACCGGGTTTGACACCATGTTGTATACCTGATGGAACCACTGTTGTTTATCCTATATGTATGCTTGCAGACCAGTGGCTATACCAGTGAATGTTTATAATATTATTAATTCTTTATGTGTATAGTTAGCCACGATTTATATATTATGTATGTATAGGAAATTAGAGTGGAGATTCCAATGGACCACGGACCTAGCAGAATGTTCATCGCTTATGTATAGAGATGTGGAGCAATCACTGAGTTCTACTTTGGCTTCCAGTGAGACGCTCTGCACAGACCTATTATTCAGGGTTGTGCAGAATTTCGTCTCATATGTTACAGACGAGCAGGCGGGATATCGTGAGCCCAACCCAGCAAAGAATAGAACCTAATCTACGATTCGAGTTGGCTGCCGAGGCATCTACAGCATCGAGCGCAGATAGCCCACCTGTCGAACACAAGCAACGACAACACGATGTGGCGCGAAGCAGTCCCGTTGCCAGCGATCGACACCCGGAAGATTGCAGATGCACTCATCGCCATCTTTACCAGAGTCGGATTCCGGGACAGCATTAGAACGGACAACGGATCTCAGTTCACCGGCCGCCTGATGCAAGATGTGTTCGAGTTGATACAAGTTCACCACATTTGCACACCACCGTACCACCCAGCCAGCAATGGACAAGTAGAAAGACTGAATGGAACCCTTCTCACCATACTCAGGAAAGTCGCCGACGACAACCCAGAAGCGTGGGACACCTACGTGAATGCGGCACTGTTCGCATATAGAGAAACTCCCCATGCAGCCACAGGTTACACCCCGTCAACATTGCTATTCGGCAGACCTCTAGCAGGACCGCTAGAAACCCTACGCAGAAGTTGGACGGAAGCCAAGATAGACGACACACCCAGAGGTGCCACCAAGTACGTCGCAGACCTGCAGGAAACCCTCAAAGCCACGTGGAAGAAAGCTGGTGAAGCACTGAAGAAGGCAAGAGCCCGTCAGGCGAAGTACTACAACCGCCACGCGAAGGACCGAGAACTGCAAGTCGGCGATCAAGTACTATTACTTCCAAGTGGGACCAACAAGCTGGACATCGCTTGGAGAGGACCGTACCGGGTGACTGCCAAGAAATCCAAGACAGTCTACCAAGTAGAGGTAAACGGGAGGGCCCGATACCACCATATCAATCTCCTCAAGAAATACACGGACAGACCAGCGACCCCCAGCACTCACAACTTGCTAGCCATCGCCATCGCGGAAGAAGGAGACAGCATGGAGACCAATGCCCTGCACTCCAAAGAAACCCACAAAGACGTGATACTCAACGGAGACCTCGCCGCCAAACATCAACAGCAAGTACTACAGGTCATTCGACAACATCAGACTGTGCTCACAGACCGACCAGGGAGGACAGACCTCGTCGAAGTAACCTTAACGATGACCGACCCAACACCCGTCCGCCAGAAGCTCTACCCGATGCCACTGTCGCAGCAGCGAGCCATCAAGGATCGAAGAGATAGACACCTTACTGGCAGCCGGAATCATCTCAGAGTCTACTTCACCCTACAGCGCAGGCACGGTATTGTTGTGAAAACCCAACGGAGAGCATCGACTGTGCATCGACTTCAGACTCCTGAATGCCGTAACGCAGTTCCAGCCAGAGCCACTCCCGGACCAGACAGACCTATTTGCCAAGCTACAGCGAGCGAAGTACTTCTCACGCATCGACCTCAGCAAAGGGTACTATCAGATACAAATACAACCGCAAGTCCGAAAGTACATAGCGTTTAGCACTATGGAAGGACACTTCGAGTTCAATGTACTTCCATTCGGACTCCACAACGCACCCAGCATCTTCAGCGCCATGATGCAGAAACTCCTGGCACCCCTGAGCAGCGAGCACCTACACGCGTTTATGGACGACATCCTCATCGCAACACTTACGTGGGAGGAACATGTCACGCTCCTACAACGACTTCTCGCCCGCCTCAGAGACACTGGATTGACGGTAAGACCCACCAAGTGTCAGATCGGATTCACGGAATTAGAATTCCTGGGACACACCATAAGTCAAGGAAGCCTGGGAAGAAAAGACCGTGAAACGCCTACTGGACGCTCCTAGGCCCAAGACCAAAAGGAAGTGCAGTCATTTCTAGGGCTCTGCGGCTTCTACCAGAAGTTCATTCCCAACTACAACAGCATCGCCGTGCCACTGACAAATGGAACCCGGAAAATCGCCCTGGACAAAGTCGTATGGACAGCCGAATGCGAGACAGCATTCCAAACACTCAAGGACAAAATGACATCGGCGCCAGTACTCCACCTACCCGATTTAACTCAGCCCTTCGTTCTTCGCACGGACTCCAGTGATTTAGGACTCGGAGCAGTACTGCTACAGCGCGACCCCAAGAATGCAGAGACGCTATTCCCTGTCGCCTACGCCAGCAGAAAACTGAGACCCGTCGAAACACACTACGCCACGTCGGAGAAAGAATGCCTTGGGCTAGTCTGGGCCATACAGAAGTTTCAACTCTACCTGTATGGGACCCACTTCACAGTTCAGGTGGACCACCAACCACTATTGTTCCTGGCAGCCTCCAAATCTTTGAACTCTCGCCTGAGGCGATGGGCACTCACCCTTCAGTCATACTCATTTCAAATCGAGTACATCCCCGGCAAAGAGAACCACGGAGCCGACTACCTCAGTCGCCATCTCTTGGAGTGCACAGCCGCTGTCGCCCACCCAACACAACTAAGGGCCACAGCATCAGAATTCGTCCCCGTCCAGTAAAACCCTGTCACTAGTGTCCATAGCTACCTGGCGTAGCATTGCAGCGCAGGTAGAGCAACTTAACTAGTTTGTACATAGGACCCTAGGATAGTGCAAGAAAAAGGTCGAATCCAGTAGTCATCGCCTTTTTTCAGTTGAGGGAGCCTGTAACAAGCAGACCCGTTTACCCCGCACTATTTGAGCTTTTGCTTGTTTAGCAGTAGTAAAACTTAGAAGGTTACTGTTCTCTATGGCAGACGATTAAGGTATAACTGATGTGTACACACACACTGCAAGCTGACGCAAGCCGTTTAGTGACATCATCGCGGCCTACGATGGTGTTTCGAACTTTATATCCACTTAGATTGTTTCAGCCAATTGGGACACAGGTAGAGAGGTTAGAACCAGTTCTGGCTGATTCAGTCAAAGCCAAGTAGGAGGTCAGTCTAGTTTGAGACGCTAAGCAGTACACAGCTACTTCCTAGCAGAATCTCTCCTGGGAAGATTAGACAGCAGTGCTTGGTGAATTTTTGAATTCAATCAAGTAGCCATGGCCTGACATTGTCGAACAGGTAAATGAACATACTTCTGTTTCATCGTGATGTATTTATATTACTGTTGAAATTATGTTCGTGGAATTTGCTATGCATAGATTTGAATTGTTAGTCTGACTTTGCCTTACCACGTGGAGAAGCTGACCACGTGTCAAGCATGACCGGGTTTGACGCCATGTTGTATACCTGATGGAACCACTGTTGTTTAACCTATATGTATGCTTGCAGACCAGTGGCTATACCAGTGAATGTTTATAATATTATTAATTCTTTATGTGTATAGTTAGCCACGATTTATATTTATGTATGTATAGGAAATTAGAGTGGAGATTCCAGTGGACCACGGACCTAGCAGAATGTTCGTCGCTTATGTATAGAGATGTGGAGCTATCACTGAGGGCTACTTTGGCTTTCAGTGAGACGCTCTGCACAGACCTATTATTCAGGGTTGTGCAGAATTTCGTCTCATATGTTACAGACGAGTAGGCGGGATATCGTGAGCCCAACTCGGCAAAGAATAGAATCTACGATTCGAGTTGGCTGCCGAGGCATCTACAGCATCGAGCGCAGATAGCCCACCCGTCGAACACAAGCAATGACAACACAGTGTGTGTAGAAGCTACCTCAACACAGCGCTTCAACCACGAAACCAATCAGTTAAGTTCCCAGGAAACAGTGCACTAAAGCTGTAGCAAAAGGACCACAGTAGTCCACTCTTCATGAACGCTAGTAGCCAGTGCCCGATGAAGAAAAAGTAGCTGCCTAGATTATCAGCGAGCGAATCATTTGCATTGACAATTGAACTTTTAAGTTAGATTCGTACTTCGAAGATCGTGTATAGAGTAGAAGAAATAAATGTGTGATTTTAACTGTTATCAAGTGGCTGGACTACATATGATTCATAGCCGTGTGAAAGCTAGTGTAAGTGATTTTTTACCATTTTTCTATCTCTACCCCAGCCTTAAAGGTCAACATCATTGAAACATAAAACTGAGCACAAAATATCTACATAATAAAAGAAGTCACATGCCAAACAAATTTTTTCCGAAAAATACTGCCTTTTTTTAATATTTAATAAAATCTACTTCGAATAAACTTTTGCACCTTCGAAAAGCCCGCTCACGTGACCACATGGCTCGTGACGTCAAATGCTGTAGACAATATAGAGTCCGATAGTGCCCCTTCTCTACCAAAACGCAGGAAAACGAAGAGCAGTGGCCTAAATTGTGCCGTAGGAGGTTGTACAAACAAACAAGCGGATGGGTTAACATTGCATAGGTTTCCAAAAAACGAAGAAGTGCGAAATAAGTGGGTGAGATTCGTGCAGGAAAAGCGTGTAAACTTCGGTCCGAAGTACGGGACACCAACTGCGTCGTCAGCAATTTGCGCAAAACACTTCGCTGAAGACTGCTACCCCCCAAGTTTGGGATGAAAACAATACAGACATTAAAGCCTGGCTCTGTTCCAACGATCCAAAGTCCGTGTGCCATTGCAACAAGCGCCTCAACAACAGCAACAGTGATTCAAGTATATACTAGTAGTAGGCCTACCAGTACTGCTTCAACTTCAACTAGTCACAGTGGCTACTACACATCCATCGTCTGCTATCAGTTTGCCGTGTGTCAGGAAAGTCAGAGGAGCTTTTCAGAAAAGGGAACGCAAGAGGGTATACATGTATACAACGTATAATTATTTGTTTATTATTACAATTAGTACTCGGGGGTCGAATTCGTTTCTAACAGAAGAGAGCACTGCTGTAACACGACAGATCGAGTGAAGAAACACTGCTTGTCTCGCTTGTAACTTCTTCGCAGTCGGCCATTGTATTCAGCTGCTGACGTCACTGCGAGGGGAGATCAGCGATAGCTGCGTTTTAGATTATTACTTCCCTTACCCTTAATTACAGGTAGGAAATCCCACTTTCAGTGATCGATATCTATTAAACGGTAGAGCTTTGCTTACCGAATTTTTTGCATCTGGTATTATTTAGTAAAGTTCTTTCAGCAGAAATTTTTTGACCGAGCACTGTGGTTGACCTTTAACACAGACCGAGCTAAACAAATAAATGTATTAAAGTAATTCACCGGGTGACCCACTAGCGGTCCCCATAGAATAAGACGTGAGGGTTACAGCATTCCATTGTGCAGAGCCCAGCAACAATAAAACCCCACGTCACAGTTACACACATTATAAAAATAAAATGCATAATAAACGCAGTTATCCCTCATACAGGGTGTGTAAAGGCAGGGAGATCGCTGTTAAAAAACAGAAAGGAAATTAGTTTTGTGGTTTTAAATTAAATGGCAATAATTGAATAAAGCAGATTATTATTATTTTTTATACTCAAAAAGAAAAGTAAACTTGGCTCAGAAGAAAAACATTTTAGAGTTCACTACCTTTCAAGTATTTATAATGCTTTGGAGATATCTTCTTCGTCTCCCTTTAATGTCAATCAGTGTCATACTCAAACATTGCTTTTTATCAGAAAAACTTCCAAATCTATTAGAAATATTTGGAGCCGTATGGGAACTGCTGCTATCTGCAATATTTGGGGATCTTCTGTCCTCTCTCCCTCCCCACCACCTCCCGGTCCTTCTCCCTCTCCCGAGGGGGTTGCCAGGGGTTTCTGTATAAATAGTATCCCCACTTTCTGGAAATTTAGTGCTTTCTTTCTTCTTTGTTCTTTCTCATTCCTACTCTGTTCTATCAATCTACTATACCATTCTTCTTTGCTAGAACAGTCACATACCTCTGGGATCTGGGGTCAGATTGGGAATATTGGATGTTTTCTGGCAAATGGTCACTAGGGCTTTCTATGATATTATTATTTAGCAATGTAGGCATTTTATATGTATGTGTTTTGTTGATATTTTATTATGTTTATATTCTATTTTGTTTTTGTAAAAGTGGGTTCGATAAATTAGATAATAGCTTTAGCGTCCCCTGCGTGGGATGCCTTTATTGTAAAGTGACTGACAGGTGGCGGCAGGGATAGCTCAGTCATCAGAGCGCACGACTTGTGTACGTGCGTTTTGGGCGACGTGGGTTCGAATCGATCCTGGCTTCAACAAACTATTTTGTGATTGCTGGATATTAGTGAACAGCGCTTTGAGAAGTTCACTGCACTTGTAAATGCGCTATATAAGAGTAATCTCTCTTTTTTTAGTTTTTGTTTTGTTTTGTTTTGTTTTGGGTGTGCCTTTAGTATTACCACTAGGGTTGTTTCAGCAGATCTTTTATACGGATCAGGGGCGAGTCCTCTTTCAACCAAGTTGTGGTTCTGATTTTGTGGTCCTGATTCGGCTCTTTGCCGTCCGCTGGACCTTATAAACAATGAATAACTAACCTCTCTCCCTGGGTGACACTGCTCTGTGGCTGCTGAGCTTTCTGGGGTGGCGACTATTGTCCAAGTTCCAGAACCAAACCCCAATTAACAGCTACATAAGATTACTATAATTATACTAGAATGCACAGTAATACCAAGTAAAATGCAGCAGATCTTTTATACAGATCAGGGGCGAGTCCTCTTTCAACCAAGTTGTGGTTCTGATTTTGTGGTCCTGATTCGGTTCTTTGCAGTCCGCTGGACCTTATAAACAATGAATAACTAACCTCTCTCCCTAGCATTAAATAATGAGAAACAAAGGAAATGCTAATGCTGAGCTTTCTGTGGTGGCGAATATTTTCCAAGTTCAAGAACCAAACCCCAATTAACAGCTACATCAGATTACTATATTTATAGTATTTATTAATTTATTTATTTAATCGTTCTTATATAGCGCTTTTCCAGCTCAACAGCTGCTCAAGGCGCTGGCCGATACAGGATCTAACTCAAGCCGCCCGAGACGCCCACCCGCAGTCTTTGGGCGCATGGTCTGACGCCCGGACAACTGAGCACAATCCTGGGCAGCCAGTGATGGGGGAGAAGGACCTAGGTGCATGCTGGGTGTATTCTTGTCACCGGCACTCACCCGTCTAGGACATGAGTGTCAGGATCTTTAAAGTCCGTTATGATGGAATGTATGCGACACAGACTAGACCTCGGTTTATACTCTCATCCGAAGGAGTAGGAAAACAGGAGTAAAGTGTCTTTCCCAGGGACACAACACAATGGCCCGGCCAGGGCTCGAACCCGGGACTTTCAGATCCGCAAGCCGAAGCACTACCATTAGACCACAGTGCCTCCCAGTAGAATGCACAGCAGCATTAACCAAGTAAGATGGATCCGCAATGGCACCAAGAAAGTGATCCTCAATTGCGGTAAATAGCACACTGCCATTTGCATTACACATAAATAGGCTCTATTCGCGTCTCTCAACAGACTGACTGTGCTGTCATTTCGGTCATCTTCAGACTGCTCTGTCAGTTTCCTGGTCATATGGTCAGGCTGACAAAGGCTGAACAGTCTGAACCCCTGCATTCACCACTCGCGGAGGTTTTGGGCACATCTCCTGCCGACATGCATCTTCCACTGCGGCTGCCATGCCGACCTGCAAGTTCCACTGCCGCGGTCACATCTTAGTTCACACCTGCTCATTAAAGGAGTTCAGACCCCAGCTGCTACTTCTTTGAAATGCCGGGGTGAATTTTTTCTTGGCGATAGAGGGGGATCACCGTTTGCCTAGGAGTCCTCGGATAGCTTTACTGCGGACTGGGGAGATCCCGAGACGATACTCCACCTCAACCTTCATTGTCTTATCTCTTTGGGCTCCTTGGACAATGCCGGCGGCGGATCGTCGCAAGGCGCCGTGCTGGTGGTTGCTCTAACCCATGGCTTCCTCACCCTTTCACATCTAACAGGCGGTGCTGGCGTTCGCCTACTACATAATTAAGTACCTCGCAAATCATACAGTACTCTTGTCCGTCCCCTATACGCTTAATGTGTCCGGGGACGTAAATTTTACTCAAAACAAACAAACAAACAAACAAACAAAAACTGTACTGCTATGCTATCGAGGAAACATCTTTTTGCTATCGCGGATCTATTCTCCTTGGTGAATGCCCCTGGTGTAGAATGAAATTTAAATAATGCGCCTGTGATCTAAGGCTGAAGAAGAAAGCACAGTGAGTATCCGAGGAGCGGCCGGTAAAGCCAAGTGCTAGAAGAACGGTGTCCCAGAACCCGCGCCTCAATGTCGTCCATCTCCACTTCTCAAATACTCAATAGCCCTCTGTGGTATGCGCTCGGAAATGGTCCAGAGACTTCCTCCAGTGCCTGTGCTATTTTATATAGATCTCTCGTTACGTGTAGGAAACGGCCGGGTTCCTGCCTCTGTGTGCCCCTTTTTCTTGCAGCGTACAGCATCCCAACTACTAGGCTTACACCTCTACCGTGCACCCCTCTGGCTGCATGCGGGCACATTCCAGTCTCACCTTGAATATGGCGTTCTGCTAAAGTGTCTGGAAATCGCAAGCCGACTGATTTCTGAAACTGAAATAATTCCCGGCCTACAATACTTTGGCATCATCTTTAGTTTTTGACTTCTGAGGTATCTATAACTACACATTTGTACATTTCTTTATATTGATAGTTTTGTGTGCAAAAGCCTATGAATCAGAATGTTACCAGCCGCTGTAGCTGGTACCCACTATTTTACTTTTTAGATGGTGCTGCTGAAAGTTGTTGTGCGGGATAAAGCTATTATAGTAGCTGTACGTTCTTGGCTCGTAGTCTACAATGCCAGTGTCAGGTTTCAGTGGAGAAGTAGAAAGATAAGAGAGAAGCATGGATTATTGTTTGCCTTAGTGTACTGTTCAAATCGTTTCACTTTATTCTCCCACGGGCCAAGAAATGTTGACTCGGAACGTTTAGATCTGTCAAAGAATCACAGTTGATTTGCTTATTTGGTCTTTGTACTCCAATATAGCTACCCGTAGGCATAGTTCTGATGATGATGGTTTATTTTTCAGATGTACAATATGTATTCTAAATTCTTAAACCATGAGACAAAGATCTTGATCAGTATTCCTGATGACTTCTTCTGCAATTTGAAATCATCATAAGATAAAAAAAAAAAATCATAAATGGAAAATTTAGATAATCATAAAAAAATTGGAAGATTTTTTTTTTATATTTTATTTTATTTTATTTTTATTATTATTTTTTTTTGGGTGGGTGGGTGAAAATGACAATAATTAAGTGTAACGATTCTGATGCTCATGTTCTTGCAGGTGAGCTCCAAGAGCACCAACATAGCCAGCAAGCACTATTATTATCCTATTCCTCATTTTGGGTGATACTGCCCTACTGCTGACACCCTTTTGCTGAGAAAGGCAACCCAGTCCCAAATATGGCCCACATATCATGGTTTGTCCATTTGATGGACTGCATGTACAGGCCACATGGGTGTTGTTAACAAACTAGAATGGATCCTCGATAGCATATATCCTATCATATCCCGTATATCATACAGGGTGGAGAATTTTCCGCGAATCCGCGGATTTCCGCGGAAGGCATTTGCATGTCCGAGAAAAAAATATTGAGTTCCGAGTGTGAGAAGCTGGGGGGCTACCCTTTACTGGGCATAGCAGCCAAAAGCGGCCGAAAGTCTAATCAGGCAAAACGTCCCAAAGCGTCCGTATCAACCATGTGGTTATATTCTCGCGTTGTTTGAAAGATTGCGAGACTTCCGGCAATTGACTTCCGGTTTATTCTGTTGTGAAAATATTCGACTGCATTTCCACAAGTTTTCTCTGTGATGCGTTCGTTTTTTCGATTTTTTTTTTCAAATTTTCTTGTGTGTGTGTCTAAAATGGATGGTTTGGATTCTTCGACTGATGAAGGGGAGTTTACAGGCTTCCATTTATCAGACATTAAAGTGAGAGAAATTGACTTGGAGTCGGAGGAAGATATCGGTACTGACATGATTAGACAATGGGCTCTATTCACAAAGGCGTGGCGGTCACGTGCTGCGGGAATAACACAGCGTGCTCGAGTTTAAAAATGGTGAAGTACTGTGCTGCGTTTGGATGCTCTAACTCCGACGTAAACCTTTATGCAAAGAAAATAACATTTCCTTTCATCGATTTCCACTGAAAGATGAAATATTGATGAACTCTAAACTGAATGTCAGTGACAAATCGCTCTTTTAAAAAAGCCTGTCCCCTGATAATAATTTGTCTGTAATCATCATTGCACGAATTTGCTATGTTCAAAACATCACAATATCCCAAAATGTCGGTAAATTTAAAATTTTTAAGTAGCATTGGAGTACACGCGAGCGAGCTAAAAGAAGCCATGACCGCTTTGTTATTCCCGCGCCACGTGACCATGCCGCCGACTTGTGCATAGAGCCCATTAGTGTCAGTAGTGTGCATGCATACGATCTTTCAGACTAACATGAAAGTAAAGAAGAGGAGGGGGCTTGTTTGGACTTTTTAAAACTTTTTTTGTATACACATGGAGTAATAAAAAACAAGACATGACAAGAGAAGTATAAAAAGGTGGATAATCAAAAGAGAATTTATTTCTGTTCATTTTGCATTTTATTTCATTTAAATCTATACACTAGTCACTAATACCTAAGATGTTGTGTTTTTACTAACATACCCCTAAATATCTCTAAAATTATAAAAATTCTTGCCTGTTTACAGCTAAAAAATAGACAAACGTGTGCCCAGTAAAATTGGAAATGTGGAGTTTGTGTGTAACAGTGGTGGACCTCAAACTTTGTTAGGCCTACAAATCAAGATTCTTAACTTTTTTGAAAGACATGTGCATAAAACATTCTTTTTTTGTTGTTGTTGTTTCTATTCATGTTTACTTTGTGCTTTTTGCTTTCAGGAGAGGCCCTAAATTACTTTCAAAATTGCATAAATTCATTTTCTTCCAGGGGGCGAATACCGGGGCTTGGCCCCTGGGCCCCGGCCGGATTTCAGAAATTTCTTGATTCAGTTGTTCTCCACCCTGAATTCATATCAAAGGTTGTTGGGGCATCACAGACGATCGTTTAATCAGCATACTCCATCTTTCTCTGTTCTCAGTAACCCTCATGGCTTTGTTCAGTGTCAAACCAGTCCATTCTCGAATGTTGTCCTCCACCCACTTTTACTGTCTCCCCCTTCTTCTACCTCCTTGCACCATGCCTTGCAGGATGGTTTTTGCAAGACCTGATGCTCTGGTGACGTTGCCATACATACTATCCGAGTTTCCATTTCTTCACCACATTCGGAAACGGAAACTCGACAGCACAGTGGTAGGTAATCCTTATATAACATAGTGGTAGCAGTAATCCTTATATAACATAGTGGTAGCAGTAATCCTTATATAACATAGTGGTAGCAGTAATCATTATATAACATAGTGGTAGCAGTAATCCTTATATAACATAGTGGTAGCAGTAATCATTATATAACATAGTGGTAGCAGTAATCCTTATGGTAACAGTACTCCTTGATATAACATAATGGTAACAGTAGTCCTTGATATAACATAATGGTAACAGTAGTCCTTGATATAACATAATGGTAACAGTAGTCCTTGATATAACATAATGGTAACAGTAGTCCTTGATATAACATAATGGTAACAGTAGTCCTTGATATTAATGGTAGCAGAAGTCCTTGATATAACATAATGGTAACAGTAGTCCTTAATATAACATAATGGTAACAGAAGTCCTTTATATAACATAATGGTAGCAGTAGTCCTTGATAAAACATAATGGTAGCAGTAGTCTTTGATATAATTTAGTGGTAGCAGTAGTCCTTGATATAACATAATGGTAGCAGTAGTCCTTGATATAAAATAATGGTAGCAGTAGTCCTTGATACAACATAATGGTGGCAGTAGTCCTTGATAAAACATAATGGTAGCAGTAGTCTTTGATATAATTTAGTGGTAGCAGTAGTCCTTGATATAACATAATGGTAGCAGTAGTCCTTGATATAACATAATGGTAGCAGTAGTCCTTGATACAACATAATGGTAGCAGTAGTCCTTGATATAACATAATGGTAGCAGTAGTCCTTGATATAACATAATGGTAGCAGTAGTCCTTGATAAAACATAATGGTAGCAGTAGTCCTTGATATAACATAATGGTAGCAGTAGTCCTTGATATAACATAATGGTAGCAGTAGTCCTTGATACAACATAATGGTAGCAGTAGTCCTTGATACAACATAATGGTAGCAGTAGTCCTTGATAAAACATAATGGTAGCAGTAGTCCTTGATATAACATAATGGTAGCAGTAGTCCTTGATATAACATAGTGGTAGCAGTAGTCCTTGATAAAACATAATGGTAGCAGTAGTCCTTGATATAACATAATGGTAGCAGTAGTCCTTGATAAAACATAATGGTAGCAGTAGTCTTTGATATAATTTAGTGGTAGCAGTAGTCCTTGATACAACATAATGGTAGCAGTAGTCCTTGATAAAACATAATGGTAGCAGTAGTCTTTGATATAATTTAGTGGTAGCAGTAGTCCTTGATATAACATAATGGTAACAGTAGTCCTTGATATAACATAATGGTAACAGTAGTCCTTGATATTAATGGTAGCAGAAGTCCTTGATATAACATAATGGTAACAGTAGTCCTTAATATAACATAATGGTAACAGAAGTCCTTTATATAACATAATGGTAGCAGTAGTCCTTGATAAAACATAATGGTAGCAGTAGTCTTTGATATAATTTAGTGGTAGCAGTAGTCCTTGATATAACATAATGGTAGCAGTAGTCCTTGATATAACATAATGGTAGCAGTAGTCCTTGATAAAACATAATGGTAGCAGTAGTCTTTGATATAATTTAGTGGTAGCAGTAGTCCTTGATACAACATAATGGTAGCAGTAGTCCTTGATAAAACATAATGGTAGCAGTAGTCTTTGATATAATTTAGTGGTAGCAGTAGTCCTTGATATAACATAATGGTAGCAGTAGTCCTTGATATAAAATAATGGTAGCAGTAGTCCTTGATACAACATAATGGTGGCAGTAGTCCTTGATACAACATAATGGTGGCAGTAGTCCTTGATATAACATAATGGTAGCAGTAGTCCTTGATATAACATAATGGTAGCAGTAGTCCTTGATATAACATAATGGTAGCAGTAGTCCTTGATATAACATAATGGTAGCAGTTGTCCTTGATATAAAATAATGGTAGCAGTAGTCCTTGATATAACATAATGGTAGCAGTAGTATAATATGCATATATAGCCCTATGCTATGCTATCAACGATCACCACCATTGTGCTTATGAGGATCCATTGTACTTGGTTAATGTCCCAGCCTGTGGTACAGACTATAGACTTGGGTTTATATTTCTTCATTCCAAAGAGTTGTCATTGTGTACTATTCATCTAGTTGACAAGACAGCCTAATTGAAGGATGGGCCGTTCTGTTGGGACACTAAAGGTGCACTCTTCTCTGGTACCGACACATCAGTCCTGGGTGCTGCTGACGCTTGTACTGGAGATGCTGGTGGGCCCAAGTAGTAGTTTCTCTCTTCCTTTGTGGCAAAGCATGGCAGCTGTAGTGGATGACCAAGCAGCTACAGCCTCAGCACAGCCCAGTCGACAACTCAACATCTTGGTATTTGGAGGTAATTTATAGAACTACTTAGCACAGTTAGCTCAGTGGTGTACGCCGTGTACTCCCATGTCAGGCGATAACATTGCAACCTGGACAGGCAGTAGTTCAAACACCGTTAACCGTTATCAGTACAACTTATGTTAATCTGATGAATAAAAATTGATGCAACAACAACAACACCGTTAACGGCTTGCAGAAGAAAAAACAAACAAACTCTGAAACTGAGACACTGCGTTCCTACTGCTTTGGATGAGAGTATAAACTGAGGTCTAGTCTGAGCACGCACGCATTCCATCGTATGGACTTTAAAGATCCTGATACTCATGTCCTAGACGGGTGAGTGCCAGCTACACAAATACAGTCAGCAAGCACTAGGTCCCTTCTCCCCATTCCCGATCAACCAGGATTGTGCTCAGTCATCTGGGCGTCAGACTATGCGTCCAAAGGCGGCAAGTGGGCGCCTCGGCAAGCTTGAGTTAGTTCCTGTATTAGTCAGTGCCTTCAGTAACTCTTCAGCTGGAAAAGCGGCCAATAAAAGTGAATTTTAAAAAAATACTTAGTGAATTATGTCGTATATGCATTGTGGAAAATCAAAAAAGATCCGACCTGTTTGTAGGTACATTAAAAGATAGGACTTGCTTTATTGCTTAATTTACACTAGTGCGCATAATGATAAAATTATGACTTGAAAAGTCATGAAATATGAATTACAAGAATGTTCACAATACAAAAATATAATATAATATGCTATACAATTGTGCTATACATATGCTTATTCTCAAATCAAACTCAAAGCTGCCCTCTAAGCCCATTGTTATTATAGAATGAGCATGAGAGGAAGTCAATTTTTTTTAATATTTGAATTTAGATTCACAGCTTCCAATAGCTTTATCCAATACCCTTATCCCATACCATTGTTAATTCTCTGGACAACTTTTGGCTATTTGCGTCATTCAGTCACAATGAGCAAGGTAGAAGGTTGATTATAGTATGCTTTGATTGCTGTTTTTGATTGCATGTATAAATAATAATAATACTAATAATACGGGTATTTATATAGTGCTTTTTCCTAAGGACATCAGTTCAAAGTGCAGTTCTCACTCATGTATGCTAGTTAAAGTCAACATAAAAATACATACAAATAGATGTCAAACAAAAATAAGACACTAATAAACTGTGCAAAGATACTACAAACATGAAAAAGTCAAATATAAAAGACGAGGGAGCGAAGGGGAGGGGGAGAGCAGCTAAAGAGTGAGAGGGCTGGGGGCGTGCAGTGTGACGGCGGTGGTCTGAATCACAAAAGAAGGAATGATGCTGGTGATGGGAGACAAGATAAGACATTTTTCAGGAAGAGATGAGGTTTTGTGAACGAAAGTGGCTGTGTCAGGAGAGCTGAGAAGAGAGAGAGGAAGAAAGCTTCAAGTTGAAGGACCAAGCACTGAGAAGGAGTGACAGCCTGCAGAGGAGAGTTTGTAGCAGGGTATTTATCTGTGGTCTTGGCCACATTGAACCAGAGCATGTCTTCCATGCCATTCTGTGTACAGGCAATGGGTTTTTGGGAGGGACGACAGTGGAACGGCTGCTGGAGACGGGGCATCAAGTGGCCATTGTCAACCGAGGCAACTGGTACTGGGACTCTTGGTTCAAGGTTAGGCCATTTGTGCAGCAAGTTACATGTGACCGTCTGTATCCACTGGACAAGTGCCTAGATCTGGTGAACATGGTTCACAATGGAACAGTGTTTGATGTTGTCATTGACTTCACTGCCTACCACCTCTCTGCCTTCACTGAGGCCATCAAGGTAAAGGATGTTTTAAAATGTTTAGAGAAATTACTTTAAAAAAATAAAAATTATATAGATATATATAGTTGCCTATTATTAGTGTTTGAAGTGTCCATGTATTTACACATCATTGCATTGCACACACACACACACACATTTTTTTACATCATTGCACACATACACAATAATAATAATAAATAACACACACATACTTAGGCACGCATGTATGTATGCATGCACACATACTCGTGCACACACAGCCCAACCCCAACAAACATTTAATTTTTATCATCCACACCATCAATGTCCTCATCATCGTCAACTTCATCATCTTCGTCATCATTATTATTACAATCGTCGTCATCAGTAGTATTCCGTTCTTTGCCTGTTTTCACAGCTGCTGAAGAATCAAGCCAAGCTGTACATCTTCATCAGCACAGACTCGGTTTATGATGTGTGTGACAAGCAGCATGATGGACCCTCCATGGAGACTGACTCCGTCAGACCCACATCACAAAAAGAACAAGAAGTCAGAAACCATTCCTCATTAACTTCTTCTTTTTCTTGTTCTTTCTTCTTGAGCTTCTTTTTCTTTCTTCTTCTTTGTTTTTCTTTCATATTCTTCTTCTTCTTTTTTTTTAATCTTCTTTTTCTTGTTCTTGTCAGTGCTTCTTATTCTTTTTAATCATTCTTAATCATTTCACAGAAGACAAACTGCTTCATGAAAATTAGTCTGGTTTCGGAGCTATGAATTCTTTTCACACAGCTCTTAATCTGTGATGGAAAAATGTGTGTTTGTGTATATGTTTCTGAATTGTTTTTTTTAATGTTTTGCTTTCGCTTTATTTATGTATTTATTTATTTTATTTATATTTATTTTATTATTTTATTTTTTTGTAAAGCATTTTAAGCTCTAGCGAGGAAGGGCGCTGTACAAATGTTAATTATTAATATAAAAAATGACTAAATAATAGTGATGAGCAAACATTTTCTGGAATATTATTGTTTGACTTTGCCGAAGCTTTTGATGTCATCCATCATGTCCTTCTTGTGCACAAATTACAATTATACCACACTGGTTTAAAATCTATCACAATTCTAAATTCGTTCATTTCTGACAGAAAACAGCATGTTTATCCTATCCTATCCTATCTTATCTTATCCCGTAACTCAGAGGTCATTGGGGCACCTCAGATGATCGTTTAACCAGCAATGAGCATACTCCATCTTTCTTTGTTCTCAGCAACCCTCATGGCTTCGTTCAGTGTCAAACCAGTCCATTTTCGAATGTTGTTCTCCCATCTCTTTTTCTGTTTCCCTCTTCTTGTGCCTCCTTGCACTGTGCCCTAAATTTACATTCTTCTAAACTATTATATTTGGGTCGTATTTAACCATTTATTGATTATTCTTCTAATATTTGGGATTCTGCAATTGTTATTAAGTCTTTACTTAGAATTCACAAATGTGCAATTCATCGTTGTTCTTAAACAACAAATATTTCTTGATGACTATGAAGATCTGAATATATTACCTCTTGCCGACAAATTTTAATTGAATAAAGGAGTTTTTATGCACAAGATCCTTTCTGCAATGCACCTTCTGACCTTTCTTCTATTTTTTTCTAAGAAAACTGTGCGATCCTCCTTCAAATTAAATGTTCCTATTCCAAGAATTGATCTTTTCAAAACTAGCCTAGCGTATTCTGGTTCCACTTTGTGGAATACATTTCCTGAAGATCTCTGCAGTCCAGTATCTCAATATACACCATTCAAAAACAACTTATGAAATACATTAAATATTAACTAAACATGCAATTAATAATAAACATTTATAAATATAATATTTTTTAGTGTTTGTGAGTGTGTGTCTGTCTCAATTTTCAAAATTATTTTTAAAAATTATTATTATTATTATTATTATTATTATTATTATTATTATTATTATTATTATTATTATTATTTACTTTATGAATACCTTGTTTGTGTTTGATTAAGATGTTTATTGTTATAACGTTTATTTTCTAATTCATTGTTATTGTTACAAGGGCAGGATGTAAACAAGTGCACCCAGCGCTAACTCTTTTACCCTTGGAATATAAAATTGTTATCTTATTTTCTTCTTCTTCTTGAACTTCTTCTTTTTGAACTTTTTCTTTCTTCTTGTCTTATTCCTTCTTCTTCCTTCTTCGTAGTTCTTCTTTCATTTTCTTCACTTTCTTCTTCTTCTTCTTCTTCTTCTTCTTCTTCTTCTTCTTCTTCTTCTTCTTCTTCTTCTTCTTCTTCTTCTTCTTCTTCTTCTTCTTCTTCTTTTTCTTCTTCTTCTTCTTTCTTTCTTTGTTTCTTTTTCTTTCTCTTTCATTTTCTTTCTTGAGTTTATTCTTCAGCATCATCTTCTTTTATCTTCTTGTTCTCATTCTTGGTTGTTCTTTCATCTTGAACTTAATTCTTCTTTCATATTCTTCTTCCTTCTTCGTTTTTTCACTGTCGTCTTCTTTTTTTATCTTCTTATTTAATCTTCTTCTTTTCTCCTTCATCTTCTACCTCTTCTTCCTATGTGTGGTACACACTAATCGAGTACAATAGGAAAGGCTTTGCCTATTACATCCGAAAGAAACTGTTATCAACTGATGTTTTTTTAACCACCACAAAAGGTTTTTATTTATTTATTTACTTGTCACCTAATCTGTTGATAATTTTCTAATATATGTGAAGCCTTTACAAATTGAACTGCTTGAATTACAGTTTTATCTGGTCCAATGTGTATTATCTGTTATGTTCCTATGATTTTATGATGTATATTTGATGTATTGCAGGAACTGGCTAATGGTGAGAGCTATGGACACCGCAAGCTGCAGATCGAGGAGGAGCTGGCAAGACAGAGAGCCGAGGGGGGAGTGCCTTACGTCACACTCAGGCTACCGGACGTTATCGGACCCAAAGACAACACATACCGATGGTGGATTTACCAACTGTGGATCAAATTAGCTGATCATCTTGACAAAGTACATTATTTATTAAAGATGTTTTGTGTGTAGTTTTCATGTAATATGTCCTTTATTTTCCGGGCAATGAAATAACACACACTGCTGGTAGGGTTATTCAAATTGTTTTGTTGAAAGTGCATTTTATTAAACACTTTAGTGCGATTTTGTTTTAGTACTGTCTCTGAGATAATTAAGTATTCTTGAATCTTGTTGCCAGTATTGAATCTTTGGTCGTTCAGGGTCCAACTCACAAACTGGTTCTGTACTAAATAGACTGTCTATACTCTCCTAAATAATTAAACAACTTGTTTGTTACAGTATTATTTTATTGAATAGTATTTTATAAGCTTTAACATCCATACAGAGCTGTGACGTGAAGGTTTCAGAGTTTAATTGTTCAAGATACCAGATGAACAATCCTGATGCCTGATTCAGATTCTGGGTATTTCAGTATTATTTTATTGAAGATTGTTTTGCAAATTTTGCCTCTTTGCAGACATTAACTATTCCAGAGTATCTGGTCAGCACACCGTTGAGCCTGGTATATGTGAATGATGTGGCTGAGGTCATCATGAAGATACTGCAACCCAGAGCAGATATTATAGACGAGGTGTTCAATCTAGCATGTCAGGAGACCCCCACGCTGCTGCAACTTCTTGACAACATCAAGGTATTGTTATCGGTGATGATGGTGATGATGATGGTGGTGGTGATGTTGGTTTTGTTGGAAGTGAGAGTGATAGTGGTAGTGGTGCTGATGCTTTTGAATATTGTGGCCATCTAAATCAGGGGTGTCAAACTCCATCGCTCAGCGGGCCCAAACTCAAATCACATGTGAGGTTGCAGGCCGAACGGAATAAACATTCAATAAGCAACATTCAATAATAGTAACTGAACGTTGCTAGGTTACTGTAACAACGAACATCCATTCACTACAAAACTTTTATTTTCGCTTATTCTGATTGAAGCAAGAACGCTCTGAGGTAGCCTATCGTTCGGCAAAGCTGCTAGTTGGGGAACTTGATTTAGGGCCATTAAAAACATTTTTGCCTTAAATTCTCTCACGTGCTGGATAAGATTGCAGGCCGGTCAAGACCTTTCAGGCCTGATATAATTGTACGGGCCTCAAGTTTGACACATGTGATCTAAACAATGGAATATCTTCTTTGAGAATGCAAAGTCAGGTGATGATGATTTTGCAGATGATGTCCATTTGCAATGTGCCAAATTCCATACTGAACCACGACTGGCACTGGCCACCCCAAACAACAAAGAAACAATTCCATACCTACCACGCAAGCATGTCTGTTTTTCACCTGTCTTTGACAACAAAATGGGCTTCTTTAATGTGCTGTTGTGGCAACACAGTGAAAAGTAAACTTGTCAAAATAATTATCATGATTCATTGAATCACGTTGAGGTGCATATTTTCAGTGATGTCAATTTCTTGATGGTGTTTCACTTTATGTATGTAGTTTGTTTTGCAGGCAGAGCTGAACGTGACTGACTTGTCAATCACCACAGACAAAACAGAAGGCGCCGTTCATATGTTTCCTTCAGTGAGAAAAGGTCCAGTGGACATTGTCAAAGCACAGAAACTTTTAGGTTTCAGGCCTACCCCTCTGCAACAAGTTATCAAAGAGACGGTGAGTGTTCAGGATTTTTTTTAACACGGTATATGCTTATGCTTTCTTTTTGCACATTCAACCATTACGTCATTGTGAACATAGTAACTTGTATTTTGCAAAATAGGTATATCATTATCTTGGTTGTTAAAACAAAAATGATCATCATCGTTGTCATCATCATCTTTGTAGTCATAGTTATCATCATCGTCTTTGTTGATTTTAGTGCCGTGTACATTTTTGTGTGCGTTGGTTATAATTTTGATGAAACTTATTAAGATCTCCATGACAACTGTCATTATCATCATGGCTGTAGTAATGGTTTGCACAGTTTTATAACAAGTTAAGTCGAGTCGTCCACAAGTCTTTATTTCCCACAATGGAGAATTCATTCAGCACACTGCATTTCAGCAAATAAGAAAGGTAATGAATTTCCCCAAAACTTTTATTTTGAGCACACTCCCCGAATCTTACAATTTATTTCTCTTACAGGTTCAGTTTTATGAGCAAGCCATGAAAGATCCATACCTGACTCAGCCTCGCAATGACGTGATTCGCAGTATACAGGCACATCTGACCAGCAAGCCACTCAAAGTGCTGTTGGGACTGAAGAAACACTACGGCCTGGACTTTCAGATACCAAAAGACGAATTATGATTTTCCTTTGTGAGGTTTCACTTTCTCTTGCTGAAATATAGACATAGCCTTTTGCTATGATCCAAAACAATTTTGGTGCCGGATGATGATTTATGATAATTTATGTAATCAAGAGCCAACATGGACGTGAGCTTTCATGGACTGTGCCTTTTTGTATAATCAAGGAAATCAATGGATTTGATGTTCTGGGTGCTAAATGATGAATTGTGATTTTCTTCCTGGATTCAATAGAGATTGCGGAATTTAATTTCTCTTGCTATAACTAGATATACAGTGCCTTTTGTGTGATATAAGAAATCATGTGGATTGAGGTTTTGGCCCTTAATGACAAACTGTTAATTTCTTTTGTATGGTTTAAGATGGAGTATACATTGTGATGGACAGACAATACATGAGTTGATCTTGATACTCCACTTTTTAAAGAGCCAAGATGATCTTGTTATTTCCATTATTTAGATTGTGTGTGTTTACAAGTGGGTGTGTGAGTCTGTGCATCTATATTGTAAATATTGGTATTTGAACACATCGTTGATGATCATAAATTTGGATTTTTTAATACTCAATAAGGGCTATTGCTTTGACATCCAAAATCCTAAAGCATCCATGTGGAATTTTTTAATTTAAGATAAACTGCATCCAATACTATTATTGGAGGGAGGGAGGAAACTGGAGTACCCAGAGAATACCCTCGGTGACCTGAAACTAAGTCACATATTGAGCCCCAGCGGGGTTCAACCCCACGACCTTCGGCATAGAACTGCAGCTGGCTATCAACTGAGCCACTAGGCCACCCTCATACACCCTTATTTGCCAGTTAGGTGGACAGATGTTATTCCATTCAGTAGCTGTCCAGTAGTCGGTCATTTAGTCAGCTGGCCTAAATTCTGAGCAACAGGCCAGCTGACTAAATGACCGACTACTGGACTGCTGCTGAACGTTTTTATTCACAAAAACAATTTTCAGCTTATCTTAACAATAAGTGAGCCAAAGGAAATGTGGTTATTTTTACTCTGCAGTTTAACTACCGCTAAACATTTGAGGTCATATATATTTGCACTTTCTTAAAGGTCAAATTCGCTGTGGTACGTTATTTTCTAAACATGTTTTGCGCAATATCTCAACATTTGCTGAACCAACTTTGTTGCTTGATTCCATTTTTTCATATTTGCTTCCGTGGGATAAATCAGTCACAACATCGCCAAGAAAATGTAACAGTTTTGAAAATGCTTGTTGACTCCCATGCATAGCAATGCCAGTATGTACTAACCCCCTCCCACCCCCAAAATGTCCAGATTTTTGCAAATCTGTGCGAGATGAGTCCTAAATAGTCAAAAATTGACATGGGAAAAAATTTGTGGTATTTAGAAACGATTAGCACTTGGATGGGTGACTGCAAAACGTGAGGCGACAAATAACAACACCCCCAGTGGACTCAACTGTGACTGAGTACCTACTCTCTTAAGGGTGGGGAAGGTAAAACAGCGAGGGAGAGAGATGGGCATCCCCCTCATTAAGATGGCCCAAGATAAGTGTGATCTCCAACATCACGCTCCCCTACGGCCACAAGGCTATGGGACTACCTTTACCTATTTTTTTTTAGATTGATCTTTCATATACGTTTTTGCATTGATCTTGAAGGTCATTTTAGGCCTTGCAAAAACATTTAAAAATAAATCATTGAACAGTAGAATGGCTGTTTATTTAACCCATTGTATGAAACAACATGGAGATATTTGACCAGACATGCATGGGAGGTCAAATGGTAGTCAATGTCATCCCAAGGTCACCATTTTTTTTTTAGCATAATACAACTTTTGCTGTACTCTATTTGATCGTACGTGAGTGTATTTGGAGCCGGAGGTCAAGGTCATCTCAAAATCAAGAGCATAGAAAGATCTAAAGTCGGTATTACTTTGTAATTTAATGCCACCGTTTCATTTCTTTCTTTTTTTTCTGGGCACTCATTTTCATGTTTCCCCCGTTGGGGTGCCGGGGGTTTCAGTATAAATAGTATCCCCACTTTCTGGAAATTTAGTGCTTTAAATTCCCACTGTCGCTGTCTTTCTCATTTGCTCTTTCTCATTCCTGCTCTGTTCTATCAATCTGCTATACTATCGTCTTCTTCGCTAGACCAGTCTCCTACCTTTTTTCTTGAAAAGTCTTCCGGGACAAGACTCCTTGTTTGTGTATGAGGTCTGTTGGATCAGCTTGGGAATATTGGACGCTTTCTGCCAGGTGGTCACTAGGGCTTCCTATGATGTTATTATTTAGCAATGTAGGCATTTTATATGTATGTGTTTTGTTGAGAATTTATAATGATGTTTGTATTCTATTTTGTTTTTGTAAACGGGGGTTCGATAAGTTGGGGTGAAGCCTCAGCCGTCCCCTGCGTGGGATGTCTTTATTGTAAAGTGACTGGCTGGTGGAGAGCTTTCGGTTTTACCACTAGGGTTGTTTCAGCAGATCTTTTATGCGGATCAGGGGTTGTCCGGTCCTGATTTGGCTCGGAAGAGTCCGCTGGACCTAAAGCAATAATAATGTAATGTAATGTAATTTTCATGTTAAATATTGCATGTTCCATAAGGAGCATGTGAGTTGAATAGGCTTTGCCCCTCTAGTTTTTTTGATTATGTGGGCTCATGCCTGAAAATAAATTTTATTTTTCTGATTATGTGTGTGAATGCCTAAGTACATTTGATTGGCTTGTTATCTTGTTGGACTTCTTCTGCAAGTTGTGTATTTGCTGTTTAGTCGCTGTAGAGAGCATGGTCTTAACCTCTGTTTTGTTTGCTATGCGTTCCTGATGGTCAGTTAGTAATTGGCTGTATCATTGAAGATATGCTGCCAAGGTGTCTTTTGATTGCTGAGCTGTGGTTTGTGCTTACATGTATGTGTGTGTGGATGTTTATGGGGATGGGTGTGCACGTGTTGAGTGATGTAACTGACATTTCTTCCTCCATGAGAGTGCCAGGGGTTTCTGTATAAATAGTATTCCCACTGTGTGGAAATTTAGTGCTTTAAATTCCCACTGATTCTGTCATTCTCATGTGTTCATTCTCGGTCATACTCTGTTCTATCAATTTACTATATTCTTCTTCGCTAGGCCAGTCACCTATCTTTTTTTTTTTTGAAAACTTCCTGGAAAAAACTCCTCATTTGTGTCTGAGGTCTGTTGTTTCAGCTTGGGAATATTGGACGCTTTCTGCCAAATGGTCACCAGGGCTTCCTATGATATTATTATTTAGCAATGTAGGCATTTTATATGTATGCGTTTTGTTGATATTTTATAATGTTTGTATTCTATTTCGTTTTTGTAAACGGGGGTTCGATAATTATATTATAGCCTCAGTGTCCACTGAGTGGGATGCCTTTATTGTACAGTGACTGGCTGGTGGAGTGCCGTCAGTGCTACCACTGGGGTTGTTCCAGCAGATCTTTTATACGAATCAGGGGCGAGTCCTCTTTCAGCCAAGTTGTGGTCTTGACTTTGTGGTACTGATTCGGCTCTTTGCAGTCCGCTAGACCCTGTAAGCAATGAATTACTAACAAATTCTTCACTAGATTAGTCACCTATCTTTTTTCTTGAAAACTCTCCCAAAACTCCTCATTTTTAAGGTCTGTTGGGTCAGCTGGGGATATTGGACGCTTTCTGCCAAATGGTCACTAGGGCTTTCTATGGTATTATTATTCAGCAATGTAGGCATTTTATATGTATGTGTTTTGTTAATATTTTATACTCATGTTTATATTTTATTTTGTTTTTGTAAATGGAGATTTTATAAATTGGAGTACAGCCTCAGCGTCTGCTGTGTGGGATGCCTTTATTGTAAAGTGGCCAGCTAGTAGAGTGTCTCCAGTGTTACCATCATGGTGGTTTCAGCAGATCTTTTATACGGATCAGGATTGAGTCCTCTTTCAACCACGTTGTGGTCCTGATTAGGCTCTTTGCAGTCCGCTAGATCCTATAAACGATGACCAACTAACTGACATTTCTATTTTTTGCATTTATTTGGTGGACGTTTTTGGACACAATATACATTTGTATTTTTAAATGCTTGATCGAGTATTTTGTGTTGTGTAATGATTTGATTTTATCTCTTTATGTCCATAAATGTTTGTTTTTCAGAAATAAACTTGACTACAGCCAAGGGTCAATATAATATCACTGAAAACTGTTGTCCTTTTTAAGTGTCATTTCACTCTTACAGGCACTTGACTTAATAAGTTCTTGGCATGTTGGTGTGGGATATGGAAAATTGTCACAATGATATGGGACAATATTCACCAGCGTGCAAATTTGCATCAAATCTGTATTGCCCAATCCAGATGTGACAATGTTTCATATTCAACGTCTAAGATGTAATTAACATTTATGTATTGGTTTCTTCAATTGGGAAAAAAAGAGGATTCGAAATTAGAGTAGAGGAGAAAGATGTGTGTGAACGACCGCTTTACACATTGCTTTCTAACGATGTCAACCAAAAGGAGCCCACAAATCTGAAGCTTTCCTTCACATATATCCAGGAAGCACACAAAAATAATGAAACGCGCGCTCACCCACCACCCAAAAACCCACCCGCCCACTCACACCCATTCATAAAGTAATGAAAATTAAATTGAACACGTGACCCTGACGAGTGACAGTTGCCTTCAACCAAACTTGACCACTTAAAACAATGCCAGTTTCATTCATTGATTCGTCTCCTCTTCATTCAAAATGTAGGCCTAGTCTTCAGTCAACTTTAAATTATGTAGCCAATGGGGTCCCGGGGGTTTCAGTATAAATAGTATCCCCACTTTCTGGAAATTTAGTGCTTTAAATTCCCACTGTCGCTGTCTTCCTCATTTACTCTTTCCCATTCCTGCTCTGTCCTATCCCTCTGCTATACTATCTTCTTCTTCGCTAGATCAATGACCTACCTTTTTTCTTGAAAACTCTTCCTGGACAAGACTCCTTGTTTGTGTATGAGGTCTGTTGGATCAGCTTGGGAGTGTTGGACGCTTTTTGCCGGGTGGTCACTAGGGCTTCCTATGATGTTATTATTTAGCAATATAATCATTTTATATGTATATGTTTTGTTGATAATTTATAATGATGTTTGTATTCTATGTGTTTTTGTAACCGGGGGTTCGAGTAGTTGGGGTAAAGCCTCAGCCGTCCCCTGCGTGGGATATCTTTATTGTAAAGTGACTGGCCGGTGGAGGGCATTCAATTTTCCCACTAGGGTTGTTTCAGCAGATCTTTTATGCGGATCGGGGGTTGTCCGGTCCTGATTTGGCTCGGAAGAGTCCGCTGGACCTAAAGCAACAATCAATCAATCAATCAATCAATGAAAAACTAGGCCAGTTTTATTTGCTGATTCAGTGGGTTCATTTACACTTTTGACTCTTTTGTTTCCTGGAGATCTGAAGATGTGTGAATTAGTGACTGTTTAGGTACTCAAACCTTGCTATTTTAACTTGTCTTAGAAATTGCAAGAAGACCATTTGGTTTTTCAGTCATTTACAGAAAAGGCATAGGAGACTGCCATTCATAAGTGGGTTAAACTAGACCCTGTATTCTTACCACTTAATATATTTCACAGCTTGCTACAAACATCGTCATCTGTGATTGGTCAATTACCACGTGATATCAATTTTAGTCACACTCTACTTGGCCAAGGAAAATATAAGACACTTGTGGAAATCCATACATAATAAATATTCTTCGATTTCTTCTTCCTATAATGTCTATCTGTCATACTTGACCAGTACCGACATGTAACCTTACCAGGGTCAGTATTTTGTAGTACTGAGCTGTGGGTTTCTTCACTGGAGGCAGAAAAGAAAAGAAAAACAGTCATGCAAATAAAGAGAGCACTTAATTGAAATGTAATAGTCAAATGCTGAATGTGGAAACACAGAAGGCACTTGCCAGATCATAATAATGATTGCCCCAGGCCCACAAATCGTTTCTGCACAGGGGAAAGGGGGTTGGGTATGTGTGTGGGGTGGAGTGGGGGGAGAGAGGGAGCAGGAAGGGGTGGGGTGGGGGGTAGGGGTGGAATTGTTTTGTGTTTGGTTTGTTAAATTCTTTGGGTTGTTTTTTTATATTGTTTCTCTCTCTCTCTCTCTCTCTCTCTCTCTCTCTCTCTCTCTCTCTCTCTCTCTCTCTCTCTCTCTCTCTCTCTCTCTCTCCTGGTTTGTTATGTGGGCCTTACTTTCCAAGTTTCATCATGCATGTAATTGAATACACTAAACTAATTAATTACATTATCAAAACTGAAAGAAGACTGAGGTTGGGTTTGCCTTTGGCTTTAGTGTTAGCAATCACAGCACAATCAAATATTTAAACAATAAAAAAAGTTTTAAACAAGTTTTTTTTAATTTGATTTTTTGATTTGATTTGTAACCCTTTTGGGCAAAATTTGGATTTCAAGCATTAGCAAAAGCATGACAGCTGCAAGAGCAGGACAACTCAAGACATGGTGGAATATGTATATAGTGCATATATTATAGTGCATGCATGGGTGTATTTGTGTATCTGTCACACACTCAGGATCGTTAGTCCATGTGATATAATACACAATATAGACCTCGGTTTAGCCATCATCAGGATTAGAGAGAGAGAGACACACACATACACACACACACCCACACACACACACCCACACACACCCATTACACACCAAATGGGAAAAAAACAAGAAGGAACGAAACGTAGGCCTAATGGTTAACACCGAAGCTGAAAGTAACAAGGGACAACACTCTTATAAGTTCCGGTTGAGACACCAACATGGCGTTTAATTTTGGAAGCGCGATTGGCGCAACACAGCCTTCTTTATTTGGAAGTACGGCGACCAGTGCAGCCTCTACAGGCTTCGGAGGCTTCGGCGGTGGTCTAGGAACAGGTACAACTGGCGGGTTTAACTTTGGGACGCAACCCGCAACTCAAGCCAGCACTGGATTTTCTTTCGGCGCGCCAGCTTCCACAAATTCCTCTAGTACAGGTAATACATGAAAAAAATCTTGTATGCAGGTATGGTAATCACAACTTGAAAGCAGATTAAATGTTTAATATCGGTTAAAATTTGAACGTTTTATGATTTTTAAAAAGTAAAAAAAGATTGTGCCTGTTAAAAAAAAATTTAAAACACAGGCTTGGAAGTCTCTTAGTCTTAGGCCTACTTATTTTGTCTTTAACTTTCAATATATCGCTATACTTAGTTACTACTTACTAACCAAGGTCTTTCACTCCCCATTTCCATTTCATCTGCCACCCCAAACGAACACCTTTCCTATCTTTTGTGTCCACTTCAAGCTCAAATGGAGGGTGCCCACGTCAACAATTCATAAACACTCATAATTAAACTTTGTATTAACACATTCGTATCACTTAAAATTATGTCAGCTACAAATTCACTGCGAATTTATTCCAAAATGCAGTTCCAAGCTCCTTCACAAAAAGATCTTAAAATGCAGACTAACCATTCGGCACTGTGATTGGTCGAAGTACACGCTATTGGAAAGAATTTTCTAAATTTTGTATTGGATGTTATGGGACACTCAGAACTTTTGCTTTCAATAGAGTCATGTGCCCTTCGCAGCTGCTATGATGTCACCAATTGCAGCACCTCATGGTGTTGTAGTCATGAAACCTGCCTACAGTTTATGATGGGTGCAGAACTCGGATCTGCATTTGTGGCTAAGTTTTGGAATAAAGACACAGTGAATTTGGGGCTGACATTGTTTTAAGTGACCAGTATAAAGTATTGTTATCAGCATTTGTGATTCGTTGGCAACTCAGTTTTAGCTAGAAGTGGACACTAAAGGTAGGAAAGGCATTTGTTTGGGCAGTGGCTGAAACAGAAATGTTAAGTGTAATTTCTTTGGAATTATAAAGTATGACTATGAGTATTGTAGTGGGTGTGTGTGTGTTTATCCATCTCCCTCCCACCAGCGCTGCGATCATGCCTGTCGGCGTAGATATATTTACGCGCTTTATAAATTATTCATTCATTCATTCATAGTGAGGCCTACAAGTAAGTGCTCTGGGCCTAAATTGTTTTAAATAGATTCACCACCAATATTGCATTAATGTGACTACAGGGTGAGCACCGAAGTCGCATTTCTGCAACGAAACTACCCATGGGAGATAACACATGACTCTAGTCATTCTCCCATGGGTCGTCTGCCTGAGAAATGCAACTTCGGCGCTCGGCCCTACACAGACTGTACAGTGAATATTTTATCTGGAATTTAGTATTGTGTCGGATAGCGCAGTGGTTGGAGCACTCGCTATTGTGTCGCAAGTTAAGCACCGTCCACTGCGGTTAGCACTTGGATGGGTGACCGCAAAACGTGAAGCGACAAATAACAACGCCCCCAGTTGACTCAACTGTGACTGAGTACCTACTCTCTTAAGGGCGGGGAAGGTAAAGCAGCGAGGGAGAGAGATGGGCATCACCCTCATTACGCTGGCCCAAGATAAGTGTGATCTCCAACATCACGCTCCCCTACGGCCACAAGGCTATGGGACCACCTTTACCTTTTTACCTTTTAGTATTGTGTGTAGGTGCCAGAATACTGTCTGGACAGACAGCTGGTGGTGAAAAGGTTAAAACCTGTTGGCTGTAAAAAAAAAAGTAGTTGTCATCCTTTTATTTTTAATCTTGTCTTACTAAAATTATAATACATCAAAATATTTGTTGGCTATCCAGTGACTAGTCAGATACTGGAGTCATAAAAATGTAAAGACGTGGTAACAAAGAGGTAGATCAACTCTGTGAGCTTCTCGGCAAACCCTACTTTGTGTACATAATTATAGTTTAACGTTCAGGCACTCTCAAAATGCTTTGGCAAACTCAATTTCATTACAAATTTGCTCACTGGCTCAGTCATACTCATAAGAAAAACTCTTCGCTCATTGTCCTAGTCAGGTTACTCAGAAATATGGTGTTAGGTGAGGGTCAGTCGCTTTCCCCCCCAAAATGGGACCCTTTACAGGATTCCCCCCCCCCCTTTGACTCCCCCCCCCCCAAACCTTCCGCCCCATTTTTTATTTGATCCTGAGAAAAACCAGAAAGGACTCGCAATGTTTTAGTCCTAACATTAAAATTCACAATGCATAAAACAACTTTCACTAAGCAAAACTTTGCTTGTGATTTGTTTGTAGAATTTTGGCAGTTCCATTTAAAATGGATTTTGTGGTCAATTAAAGCCATTTCTGAGTTGTTGTTATCAGTCTTGAACATCATCAACATGCAAAGAATATGAAACCCATTCAGAACGTGATACTTTCTTAACCTGGTGTAATTACTTAAAATTCATTGAGGAAAGAAATGGTTCTAGGTTCAGTTATTTGAAAACAATGCATAATAGTCTTTAAAAAGTTAAAATCCATGTTGAATGTTCAGTGTGCTGTAGTTATGAAAAGGAAGCCATTTTTCCTAGGAAAATGAAAATAACTGCGATCAATAGAACCAAATGACTAACAGTCTTTAAAAGTTAAAATCCATGTTCAGGGTGAAGTGGTGATGAAAAGGATTTGTTTTCTAGTAAAAGGGAAATAACTGCGATCAATAGAACCAAGTGAATTGTAAAGCTTGCGACTTTTGTTTTAGCAACCAGCACAGGTGTTAAAATCAGAACTAGGCTGGGTTTTGAAGGGGATGTGTCTCACCACCTTCAGATTTAATGCCTTTTTCTGCCTCTTTTTGCTGCAGGGTTTTCATTTGGAGCTCCAGCAGCCACTACTTCTGGAACTACAGGATTTAGTTTTGGTGCTCCTGCTGCCACTGCAGGCACCGGTACGACTGGATTTGGTTTTGGGGCGCCTTCGGCAGCCAGCACAGGAGGGTTTGGTTTTGGAGCTGCCACTACCACAACAGCCCCAACCTTCGGCGGCTTTGGTGGACTGGGAACTACATCCACAGGTATTCAATAATAATAATACCAGATGCTAATACGCGCTTTACTTCGAATGATTTCGAACTCAAAGCGCGGCGACCTATACCAACATACACGCTCACGTGCAACAAATATATTACAGACACACACCAAGGACAACAGTATACAAGGCATACACGTGGTGTAAAGGCAGAGAGATCGCTATTAGGAAACTGAAAGTAAAATAGTTTTTTGTATTTTGTAAAAATTTATTTGACTGCATCCAATATTATTTTGAAGGGAGGGAGGAAGCCGGAGTACCTGGAGAGAACCCTCGGTGACCCGTAAAGTCTCATACCTTGGTCACAAATTTTTGCCCCAGGTGGGGCTCGAACCCACGACCTTCGGCATTGGAAACCAGTTCCTATATCCTCTGCGCTATGGGCCACCCCCACAGTTTATTTACTAGGATGGTGTCTTGGATTTTTAGGAGGCTGTATGTCTTAAACTATTAGCCACAGTCTTCAAATTTTGCATGCTTTCATATATCACTTTTCATTACTTTCTTTCGCTAGAAATTTTACTTTGTTTGCTTAAAAGTGTTTTTTTTTGGGGGGTAGTCTTACCTAGAGAGAGAAAAGTGAAGTAAAGTTTATGTTACAACTGGTAATAAATGACAATAAAGGTTGCGAGGAAGTTCTAGTTCCTTCTAAACTAAAGTGAACTTATTCCTTCCGATGAGAGTATATGCCGAGGTGTAGTCCATTCCATGGCATGGACTGATGCTGATGTGCCAGCTACACAAATACACTCAGCAAGCACTAGGTCCCTTCTCCCCAATCCCCAGTTGCTCAGCATTTGTGTTCAGTCGCCTGGACATCAAGACAATCCAGCAAGTCAAGTCAAGTCAACCAGTCTTTATCACCCACAGTGGAGAATTGATACAGCACATAGCGTCTCTGCCAATAACAGAAGAACAACAGACAGTGGAGAATTGATACAGCACATAGCGTCTCTGTCAATAACAAAAGAACAACAGAAAAAACTGTAAAAACAAATAGAATAATTCATAAACTCATTACCATGTCACACAATCTCTTCCAGTGCTTTTTTACTACTAAAACACATGATATACCCACATGACAAATTTACAGTTCATTTCATTTGGTTCACAGAACAATTCATATCCTGCAGACAACTTTCTAAGTTGGTGCCTGGGGCGGCAATAGTTGGGCAGTGCCTTGAGCAGCTCTTGAGCTGGAAAAGCGCTATGAAAGCACACTGAAATAAATTAAATGAAAACATAGAGAAAGGATCTGGGCATTGTTACAGTCAGATTTAACAAGCAAATTTGAATGGAAAATAATCCTGTCAGGTTGACTCTTATTGTAGGGAGAAGCTAACTGTTCAGCAACCATTGGCTGCTGTATGTAAAACATAGTAACAAAATATTGCAGCAAGTGTACAGTATACTGATTGTGGCTGCTAACCCCAGTTTGAAGGAACAAGATCTTTTAAATAATTAATAAATTATGGAATGTTTGTTTTTTCATGTATTGTTACATTTTTCATGTATTGTTTAGTTAACTTAAAAGTGTACTGTCTAAATTATACTTCATTCATAGTCACCTTACTAACAAATACTGGAAAGGAAATTCTGTTTGAAAATAGCCATAGACATTATGTATCACTTCAAAGCATGTGATCCAAATATACAAGGTGACTGTTTCAGGTTTTGGAGGGTTGGGTGCATCAACAGGTTTTGGAGCCACCGGAGGGTCAGTGTTTGGAGCTAAGCCAACCTTCGGCTTCGGTGAGCTTCACGTCTGACATCCTGTTTTCATTTATTTGCATTGCAGGATAATACACCGGATCTATTCACAACTTTCCGGCACCTCTCATAAAAACTCGTGGGTATCGCCATTATAAATTAAAACGAGGTTATATGAAACCAAGTTCCGGTTTGGCTTGTTTTGCTTTTATCAAAGCTTGATGCGTGACTTTTAAATATGGCAAATTGCCGAAAACGACGATTGTTAGAGCCAGAAAACGAGTGGGATAAGTATAAAAACGGTGGAGGAAGTACATGCTCAGTGAAAGAATGCAAAAAACAATCGTAGAGGCCTGTATTTGTGGCGACTTCGGAGGTGCGTCGATCATCGACAGAAAGTGAAACAGGACCTGAAAACTCTTGTAGTTTTCCATAGCTTCGCCGTCGCAACCTTCACAAAACACGAAGTAACTGACTATGTTAGGCTAGCGTTGTGGCCAAGTGGGCTAAGGCAGGACTAACTTGCCTTGTCCACAAGCTAGAAACCAATGGCGCCTGACAGGTGTGGGTTCGAGCCAGCATCTGGGCGTTATGTTTTTCCGAATATTTTTCAAAAATTCACAAATAATGTTAGGTAGGTAGGGTTTAGGCGCGCCACTTGCGATAGAAAGGGATAATAAACTGCAGCCAAAAAAAAAAAAATATGTGAGGGTACGATACAGGTGGCCAGTGACACATGTTATTATTCTTCAATATTTGGAAATAACTCACTATCGGGGATTCCCGTTGGTGCTTAGGATAGCAGAAAAGTGTGAATTAGATGGTCATACTAGAAGCTTGTGATCAGACCTATATGGAGAACGGTATCTTTTCTTCTTTAGATCTCATGGTTGTCCTGTTAGTTTAAATTAAGCATGTTGAGCATGTCCGTTGGTGTGGACAATCACTGTATCATAAAATATCATCATCATAATTATTATCATCATCATCATCATCATCATCATAATCATCATCCATTCTTTTCTACACTACTGTTCTGGGAACTGCTAAATACTAAGTGTGAGATGGAAGAAAGAGATTGTGTTGTCCTAATTTTAATGTTTAGAACTGCAAGTTTTTTGAAGTTTTTGATTAACTTGATAATTTGTCAGAATAATAGTAATGAGTAAGAGTGAACTGTGTTCATGATGATTATCACTTATAATATGAGCTGAAAACATTGCATTTGAAAGTAGTCATTGTCATTAGTGCTTGTGTGGAAACTGTAGAGATTGTTCTGTTTATTAGCCTAGTTGTTGACTGCAAGTTAACTAATTTTCTATGTGATTGCCTACAGGATATTATCGTTTATGAATGCTAACTTTATGTTCACCAGCCTTTCATTATTAACCATTCACTTCTACCTCTTGTGTAAGTGAAACAGAGAAATAGAATTGTATAGTTGTATATAGTATAGAATAGAATTGTATCATTAATATTTCATGACACAAGAGAAAAACTGAAATAATAGATACCTATTATTTCAACAGAGAAATAAACCAGTAGACCTTAAGGGAGCAAGCATGGACTAAAAAGCTGTTTTCTTTAGAATAGCAACTGGCTTTGAAAAAAATCTCATACACATATATATAATTATAGTATTTTGTTAAAATTTTGTTTCATAACATGAGATAGAAATTGCAATAAGGAAACCATATGAGGTTGAAAGAAACAGTATAATTGAATAATGTGGAGAATGCATAAAGACAAATTTAAGAGCACAAGGCCTAAAGCCGGCTTTTCCGATGATACACAACCAGGAACAATCGACGAGGAATTTTGGGTGCGGTTTGTGACGCATTTGCAGTCGATGACGGGACAGAGCAGCTTTATCGAGGAAGAGTTCAAACAATTTCAGTCCCTTGAAAGTCTTCCCGACATAACCTATGCACAGTTTGTGCAAGTGCAGGAGTGGGTCAACGCAGTTAAGTATTTTTTAAAGTCATTGGCAATTTAAAAAGAAGACAGGAATGCAGTGGTCATGCTAGCGCTTTCAGTTTGGCATCCCTGCCTGTTGCACAAGCCTACAAGAATGTAGTGTTGGCTCCAAAGCACTCTTTTGGCAGTAAATAAGACCTGAGAAAAGGATACATACGCATTTGCTTCTTTTGTATTTCCAGACTTATCTGATTATAAAATATTGAGAACAAAACGGGACAAAAGCAATGCAACCCAAATTCCACATTGCATTGCATACACACCCCTATATTTCTAGACCACTTTGGCAGCCTGCTAACCATTCCAACACTCGTGCAAACACGCAAACAAAACCACAACACATCAAACGCTACACTCCCATCAAAGTCCTACACCTGCAGTCATCATCGTCATTATCATCATCATTATTATCATCATCACCATCCTCATCACCATCCCCCACCCTTATGTTGAGATCTGCTGACACATCCCCAGGCCAAACTCAGCCAACTGTTGCCCAGCCGACTCAGCAGCAAGCACAGCAGGACCAGAATGCGCTGGCCAACTTGGCAATGGCAGTGTCGGTGCCACAGATTTTTGGAGACGAGCGTGATGCCATCATTGCACGATGGAACCAAGTGCAGGCCTGCTGGGGCACAGGCAAGGGCTATTTCAGCCAGAACGGCGTGGTCGAGTTCAAACCCGACAACCCTTTCTGTCGATTCAAGGTGAGGAGACCTTCTGTGTGTTTTTGCTGTAAATGTTGATTCTATGTTTTAACTCTGTATGCCTTCTAACCTGTGTACTTAGCAGAGTCTGCTTTTTATGTTTTTAAGGCTCTAGAGGTTCTCTCTATATCATTTTGTATGGCATGCTCGTGTCATACACCTTGAGCTGGCCTGCAAAAACATGACATACTGCGCTATACAAATACACAGTTTAATATTATTATTATCATTATCTTGTTTTGATAACCTGCAGAAAATGTGTAATAGTGGTAAGTTGTTATTTTTATTATTATCATAATTATTATTATCTATTATTAAACATTCAAAGTTGTTGTTATTATCATAATTATTTTATTATTTATTATTATTCCTGAAAGTTATAATCATAATTATTATTATCTATTATTATTCATGAAAGTTGTTGTTATTATTATCATTATTAATATTTATTATTATTCATGTACTTTTACAGGCGGTGGGCTATTCAGCCATCCCAACTGGTCATAGTGAAGATGGGCTGGTGACATTGGTGCTGAAGCGTAAGATGGCGGATGTGTGTGCAGCACAGCAGCAAGTTGTGGACGCCATCACCAAGATCCTTGGAAGCAAACCAAACCTGTCTGTCTGTGTTGAAGGAATCAGACCAGTTCCTGAAGACAGGTAGGACAATAATTATGTGGCTGCAGTAGATGTGTTGTGTAGTGTTGTAGATTTGACAACAGCAATAATGATGATGTTGGTGATAGTGCTGTTCCACCTGGCTTCACAATATGTTGACCATGCACATCTTGTGTTGTGTTCAGGACAGAGCTGGTGATCTATGTGTTGGAACGCCCCCCTCAGGGTCCCGCCAAGCGGATCAACGCCAAAGAGCTGTGTGCCTACCTGCAGCAGCAGCAGTGGGCGCAACTGACCACTCAACTGTCTGCTGATGCCATTGCTCCCAAGATGGGCTGGACTCCTGAACAGATCAAGGAATACCTGGACACCCCGCCTGCTGGTAAGCTGTTCGCTTTTGCAGTTTCAAATATCTTTGATCTGAATATTGACAGGCCAAGCTGCTACTTTGCAGCAACTTTGCTGTTTCTTCGATCGCGAGGGTTCACGCTAACACCTTGCTATTGGTGTCCCAGAGTTGTGGCAATAAGAGTACAGCCCTTATCACTGATAGTTATGGCCCAAGTTAAGATGATGCTTATTTATGAAACATTGAGAATAAGTGCAACATCCTATAAAGTGACTGATTTATTGAAGGAAACTAAATCTGTCCAAGGCCACCATTTCTTTGATTTCCATGTTCACAAGGCTTTGTGTTTGAAGTGTGTGTGTGTGTTTTTTTTTTCCACACCCTGCATCACTGAAACTGTTGACTCGCTGTTGCTGAGTGGTAAAACTGTTAAAGGCTGTTGGAACAGCTGTGACCTGGCTTTCTGCTTTCAAAGTTTTATGATTGAGGTCACTAAAACTGTTTTGTTGTGTTGGTGTTTTATGAGAATATGCATGTGTTAGAGGTATGCAAGACTTTAAAAAAAATGGATGGTGGATGTAAATGTTAGAATTTAAAATGTCTGTAGAACGTAACATTTGTTTTTTCTCATCCTGCTAATTCTGTAGTGTATGTAGTAGCTTAAAGTCCTCAGGGGACAACCTGCTAAGCTTAGGTTAATGATTGCTGAATATTGTTAAATGATGGATGTATTTCTTCTGTCGAAATGCTGGCATTTTCACACTTGAGCTCCAGTATATGCTTTCGTTGAATTTCAGATTAAATCATATGTACGAGGGTTGCAATCTCTGCTCTGGTTTACGTTACTATGGTCAGGTTTTGCAGTTTGGAGATACCTGCTGGGTTGAGATGTACACATGTTTTAATCTGAAATCTTTAGCTTGTTTTGTTTGTCAGGTTTTGCTGCCGCTGTGAAAGTGAAGGACTTGTATGAATTATTTATTCCTTGTTGTATTAATGCAGGCATTGATCCACTATTGTGGCGTCAGGCTAAGCTGGATAATCCAGATCCTGAGCGTTTGGTGCCTGTAGCCATGGTAGGATTCAGAGAACTACAGAGACGGCTCAGACACCAAGAGGAAGAAACCAAGCTGCATCAGCAGCGTTTAGATGTAAGTGATAATTATTTGTGGTTCAGTGAACTGAGTTGTCAACAGTGTTACTTGTTAATGGTACACCTTTGAATACAGCGATTAGGTATTTTTTGTCTTTGTTTGTGTGAATTCTTGTAGCATGGTAAAATAACTTAAAACAAGTATTACTGTTCTAGAAATATCGGGGTGTCGGATAGTGCAGTGGTTGGAGCACTCGCTACTGTGTCGAAAGTGAAGCACCGTCCGGTGCGGTTAGCACTTGGATGGGTGACCGCTAAGGTGTGAAGCGACAAACAACAACGCCCCCAGTTGACTCAACTGTGATTGAGTACCTACTCTCTTGAGGGTGGGGAAGGTAAAGCAGCGAGGGAGAGAGTTGGGCATCACCCTCATTACGCTGGCCCAAGATAAGTGTGATCTCCAACATCACGCTCCCCTACGGCCACAAGGCTATGGGACTACCTTTACCTTTACCTTTACCTAGAAATATGCATCTTTTCCCTCTCTTTCATTTGTTAAGCTGTCTTATATAATCACCTTTTGATACATTTCACCTCCCAACATTGATCTACAGTAGAAAAAAATAACTCTACTGTTCATTTGGTTTTGTTTCATTTGTCTACCCTTGGATCCAATCTTGAAATAGGGACAGAATGTTGTGGCTTTCAAGATTGCCAGTTAAACTCAAAGAAATACTTTCAATGAGATGTTACCTCTAGAAACCTATTTTGTAAACTGCTTTCATTCATCTATTGTCCTGAAACTTTTAATTTTATCTAAGCTGATACTTTCCAACTGTATTCATTTGTTCAGAGATCAATCAATGGGTAAATGTCTCCAGCTCATGCTTTTTGTGAATATGTTGCAACACTGACTCGCATTGCATGTGAACATGAAATAATGGCTATGAAGTGTTTGTACGTTCTCATCATGATCTATTGCAGGTGATAGCCGGGGACCTGAGTCAACTACAGACGCAGCACAGTCAGACACTGGCCAAGCTGGATGACTACAAGAGAAAACACATGGAGCTCAGCCATCGACTTCTCAAGGTAAGTGTCTGATGTAACTTTTAGATTCACGTTATATTACTTAAATTGCTTTTTCAAGGTATTGTATGTCAGTTATCTGTTGAAATGCGGTCCAGGATTTTCTCTTACTTTGTATTTTAAAATAATTGAAGTTTTCTAGGTTACTTATGTAAGAACATACAGATTGTTTTAGACCCTGAAGTGAACGTGTAGATGCATTCTTGGTGGTTTTGTGTGTGTTGTAGGTGATTGTGAAGCAGGAGATTTGTCGCAAGCTGGGCTATGCCGTGCAGTCTGAGGAAGAAATGCTCAAAGTTCAGCTGGAGCAGCTCCAAATGGAACTCAACCACCCTACACAGTTCAAGGTCAGTGTCATGGTCATGGGACAGAACTGCAAGAGAACATGAGAAAGATTCAAACTCCAGAAGAGATGCTTTTAGAAAGTTCTTTCAATATTTTGACGATTTGTATCCCTTTCAAGGCAAAATCACAAGAGTTTGTGGCACCAGGGCCGAATTTAATGTGCTGTAAATAAGGAGTACATAAGCAGTTTATTGACTATAACTTAAGTTCGAGGGGCCGGGTAGCTCAGTTGGTAAGAGCGTCTTGCTAGTAACCGAAAGGTCGCTGGTTCGAATCCTGGATTGGTCAACATGTGATCATATTATTTTCCCCTTTACCAACAACTGGCCCGCTGGTGTCAGTATAAATCGGTCCAGTAGTCACCTATATGCGAAAGTGTCGTGTGACTATAATCTACATACAAACACAACAAACATAACTTAAGGCCAGACTAAACACGAAAAAAATGATAAAATCTAATTTTTTTTCAAAAAATCACTTTTGGGGATTTTTACAGATTTTGCATCTACAATGTGTCTACTATAACTGTAATACATCAGTTTTTCTTGAAATTTACATTTTTATGCCTAAAATTGATGTTTTTGTGGGGTGGGGTGGGGTGTGGATATTGATGATGAATTTGTTTGTTTATACCTCCATTTCATTCATTTTCCACCCTTAGTTACGCTAGTTTCGATTCTAAAAATAGGCTCATGTCATATACCGCACGAACGAGAAAACTATGCTCTTTCTTGTCATATTGGGATGATCTCCCTTAGTTTATTCACGAAGGACTAAATGATGCGCGAACAGAACAAGTATCTTGTACGGAAAGTACCATATATGGAAACAGCCTTCACCTTGCTTGTTTGACCTGCTTTGCATTTTTATCCGATTGGCTCTCTTTACTCCCGAATGGCGTTCGGCTGCCAAAGTGTTGGTCGGAAATGTATGCGCATGCGCAGAAGTTGGCTTTACGTTTCCGCTGATATTGTACCGACAACGAATGAATTTATAGTTTTTACATAAAATTCCGAAATGCCTCCTGCAAAATCGACGCCTACACGGCAGTTCAAAGGAAAGAGTGGACGAAAAAGATGTTCTCAATTGATGCAAGCCAGGGAGAAAAAGCGTAGTAAGCTGAATGAGCCGGAAAATGAAGAGGTTTGTGTTATGACACCTATGTCAACATCGCTCCTAGCAGAAAAGGAAAGTAGCCCTGACAGTGACACACAAACTACTAGTGCACACATTTCTTCATCAGCATCTAAGCTTCGACGATTTTCTAAAGACAGTGAGCCTGGTTGTACTGACAACAGTGACCATAGACCGCAGAGAAATTGGTTATTTGCCGAGTGTGGTCAGCTCGACAAGCTTTTGGCTGATGTACAATGCCCAAACTTTGAATGTACTGGCACCCTTAGCATCACGTCTAGTCCTTCAATGGGTATGGCTGTTGAACTGAAACTAACATGTAGTATGTGCAAGTACTACAAGACAGAGTGTTCTTCTCCTAAGATCAACAACAAAAACCATATAAGTAATGTACCCTTTGAAGTAAACAGACAGTGTGTATTGTATACACATGAGATAGGGTCTGGTTATAGAGCCATCCAAAAGCTTGGCACAACATTTGGACTTCCAATAATGAGTCATGTCACTTTCAATAGACTGGATGAGCACATTAGCCAGACAATTGTTAATGTATCTCAAGATTGTCTCCACAAAACTGTTGAAAAGGTAAAGGAGGCTTACAATCTCCAGTCTGCTAATGCTGACCAACAACGTCCATTGTATGGGGATGAAGTACAGACTGAATGGGGGACAGATGATGGCATAATCTCTATTGATGTGTCCTTTGATGGCACATGGCACAAAAGAGGATTCACAAGCCATTATGGTGTGGGCATAATCATCGATGTTCTTACAGGATATGTGATTGATTATGAGGTGATGTCAACATACTGCCACACATGTAGTGTCAACGGACATAAACTTGCCAGAATGAGTGACCAAGAACAAATAGAATGGTATGAAGACCATCAGCACCAGTGCCAGAAAAACCACCATGGGTCAGCCAAGTCAATGGAAGCAGATGCGGCAGTAAAGATGTGGAAACGGTAAGTGTAACTTTTTCTATATTGGATAAATTTCTTGAATGTAGCTGCATACAGAAAAAATAATCTTGCTTGCAGGTGGTATTTAAAATATGCATGTAATACAATAATAATTATAGTTTTATTTTGTATGAAATATAACATGATGCCGCCAGTTTATCAAATTCAAATAATGTTTACAGGTCTGTTGGGCGGTACAACCTGAGGTATCGGACAATGCTAAGCGACGGAGATTCCTCTGCATTTGCTGCTGTTCAAAAGGCTACACCATATGGACCGCAAAGACCGATCATCAAGCTGGAGTGCATCAATCATGTACAGAAGAGAATGGGTACTGCACTTCGCAAGAAGGCCAAAGAAGCAAAGCTCGGGGGAAGAGGTCAGGGCAAGCTAACGCAAGGAAAGTGCCAGAAACTGCAAGATTACTACAGGTAATTATTAGTATTTTATTGTATATTTAAATTACTTTTCTCTCTCCAGGTAATAATTTTTTATATAAATTTTTTGTTTCACTTATACTATATGTGGATTATACTCTTTTTTTTTACAGAGGGGCCTTATTGAACAACCTGGGCAACGTAAAGGACATGCAGACAGCAATCTGGGCAACACTGTACCACTGTGCCTCAACTGATGCAAAACCACATCACACACATTGTCCAGCTGGAACAGAGTCATGGTGTTTTTTCAGGAAAGCGCAAGCACAGGGGAAGCGCCCTCCGCTGCACGCCAACCACAATGCCACTGCCATAAATGAACAAGTCTTCAAAGAATTGATACCCATTTACAGAAGGATGGCCAGCCCTGAGTTAATGGGCAAGATCATGCATGGAAAGACACAAAACTCCAACGAGTCACTGAACAATGTGATCTGGACTCTTTGCCCCAAAGAAGTGTTCTGTGGCAAACAGCGAGTGACAGCGGCGGTGGCTGAAGCTGTGGACAGGTTCAACAGGGGAGGGTTCCAGTTTGCTGAGGTTCTGAAGAGGTTGGATCTGAGTCTGAATGCTGCAACAGCCACATCTCTGACAAAGAGAGATAGACTAAGAATAAAGAAGGCTGAGAAGTCGGCGGAAGCAGCTTCAAGACTGCGGCGTCGCGAACGCTATGTTGAGCGCAGGCAGGAACTTGCACATCAGGAAGACATTGAGGGTGCCACTTATGCTCCAGGGCTTCTGGCTGATGCTGTTTAATGCAGAAATGTTGATTTAAGTTGTAGTAGTCACCATTACTTGTTTGAGATTGAAAGACAGTGCGAAAAACATTTTTGACGACTTCGCAGGGTTTCAGTTGCCGTTTTCTCAGATTTGACGTTTTCGGGCACGTGATCACGGCTAAAATGTTCCATCTCAAGAACCATGTATGCTAGAGACTTGCTTATTGTTTTATTTTGTTTAGAAAACATATCTCTAGATAGTTACAGAGAGTATTTCATGAAAACTGCAATAGCTGGTTTTTTTCATGCTGAGAAGCTTAGGTACCCCCCTACATTTTCTACTGTACACAAAAATAGGCCTAGAAATAGGTACCGGCAGCCTCTTATTACGCTATGCGGGAAAGGTCTAAATGTGGTGAAAATGGCATATTTTGAATTAATTTTTGTGTTGCGATTTAATTCAATTTTTGTAAAAAAAAACTATGAATAAGAAAGAATAAAACCCGAACGTTTTACTTATCTACTTTTTGTGTGTTCTTGTTGATGGGTTGTGTTGAGGGAGAAGGGAGAACGATCGCAATCGGCAGCGAAAAGCTGCTCCGCACATCGCCATTTTCAACCTTCCAGTGAAGGCAGCGCGAGCGACAAACACACATACCTCACGAAACGTCTGCTCGCGGGCTGTATAGTTCATTCATAATATGCAAATTAGGTCAGGTTAAAAGACGAAAAGCCAACGATTCGTTTCGTATAAATATTGTTTTAGTCGTTATTTTTTTTCTCGTTGAAATTCACAGTCAAAGTTTAGGAACGACTTCAACTGCAAATATCTTTTAATCGGGTGGAAAAAATGCCAACAAAATTAGATGATTCGGAAAGCTGGGTTTTCGACCTTTTCAATGGTGTACGCAACTTAGTCACATGATCCACCTCCCGTTGACGCGAGCCAGTAAAAGACGAGTACCCATTCAAGCGTGCTTTGTGGTTGACCCGAACTGTCATGGCGGACGATCTGAAAATGTCAGCTTCTAACGATGTGTGTTTGTCGCCATTTCTTCGCGAAATCGGATAATCAATTGGTAAGTACACTTGATAATTACAGATGGTTTTCGGATAAAATTATTATTGCCCATAGTTTTGTTTAATGTATACCTCGAAACGTGTTTTTTTTTTTTTTGAAAGTTCGACCGATGTAGTGTTAGATTAGTCTTAGAAGTGTTCAAACATCGAGTGATGGTTCAGATACGACCATCGGCTAATTTTAATGCAAACATTTAGCCGTTACATATAGTCACACAATTCTTTCTCAGGTTTCGCAAAACCATAATTCACGCATAGTTGTGTAGTTTTCTTGTGGGATTATCGATGATTGATGTAATATTTATACGTGTAGGCCTATAGAAACCGAAAGTAGCGTTCAGCAACAAACGCTGTTCTTCTAGAGACTAGAATTGGTAGGCCTACGCACTGCTTTTTTAGTTTTAAAATTTTATTAGCACTCACGTTACTGTTTACATGTGTTAAAATTAATTATTATTAGTAATTATTATTAATTTAAATGCGTGTTACATGTCATGTTTATTACACTACAGGATGATGGATCTCAAGTATTTTATCATAAATGTCATGTGTTGAGATCAGCATTGTTGCACTTGCACTTATTTTTTCCTTTCATATTCATTGTTGTAGGCACACTCACAAATGGAGTTGTTGTGGATCTTGTGAGGTTTGTGAAGACTGAGAGAAAATCCTAAACCACCTGCCAGCCTGTCCTGACTTTCCTAGGAGCCAATGCCAAGCAGCTAGACAAGAAAAGCATGGATAAAATCTATGAGAAGTACTGTTCCCTGCAGAAGTCCATTAAAAGACCAAATGGCAAGGAGAAGTTGGACTCCTTTGTAAATGCTACTGCTAGTTAAGGTCCACAAACTGTTGTCTGCACTATTGTGTATCACATCTCAGAAAATATGTTAAATAATAGTTGCCAACATACGCATAAGAACAAATTCACGCGGAGGTGGGGGTCTTGCAAGAGAGGGGGGGGGGGGGGGGTACAAAAAGAAAAAAAATCTATTTTAATTTTCACTGTACCTTCAAACATATCAATTAAAAGATCTCTATATAACAAGACAAATGCAGTTTAAATCAATGAAATCAGATAAAAAATGATCAAATAGCATGCGTTTGAAGTTATTAGCTATTTGCTTCTGAATCTTTCCACGGGGAAAATTTTTGGGGGGGGCATTTTTGGAGTTCAGCAGTTCATTCTATTGACAACTGCCAGGTCCCAAAAAAAATAGGCTATTTTGTCACTACCAGGACTCTGCTTACTCCAAAAATGAGGCTCATGGGCTTTATAATTTTTAAGTTATGAACATCTAAACTTTGCAAAATATCAATTTTGGCAAAATTACGCAATTCGCGGCACAAAAACTCGTTACGAAAATAGCTGTATCTCTGGTTCTAATTGAGATAGACCCATAATTTTTTTTTTTTTCTTATTTCTACCCCAATCTATAACTCTGTACCATTCACTTGTGTGAAAACTTAAAACCAAATTTTACCCTGCCGGTACCTACTAGAAGTAAACCCACGAGAGTGTTACCCTACATTTTGCTCTGTAATAACTTGCCAATTATGTTTATTAGTAAAATAAAACTTACTGGAAGTCTTCATTTTGCATAGTTTTTCTTCAAAACTCATTATGCTAATCCTCAATTTTATTATACATTTAATCAAAACCCATGATAATTACTAACAACGAGGTGTCATTAACTTAAAAAAAATTGTTTCCCTTTATTTCTGTCACAAAATTACCATAAAAACAGCCATCTGCATTGATATGATGGCAAATTAATTTTCATGTTTAGTCTGGCCTTAAGTTAAAGATGATTTTTGATTGTTTAATGAACAGTTATTAACCCTCTAAGCCCCACAGGAGTCTAAGCCTTATCTGCTTCTATTTCCCAGGTCAAGGCAAGTAACTCCGTCAAAATGCTACACCATGCACATACAAAAATTAATTAAAAATGCACCACCCAAAATTATGTTCCACTTATCATTATTAATAAATCAACCACATATTTTTCTTCAAAATGAAATGTTACACCTAAATTTTTACAATGTTTTGCAACTGGAAAAAAAAATCTGAATGTCAACATTGCATACTGCACAACATGCAGCAATACGATCACTGACTCAAATAATAAAGCACCGATTGTTCATCGTTTTTGTTATTCAAATCCGACAGAAAAAGATCGTCAAAGTGAAAGTCCAAATCACTATCCTCTCCATCATTAACCTGTACCAAATCGGCCTCCTAAAATCCTTCAAATGGGTCATTTTCTTCATCAGATTCTGCAAGAATCTGACGCCATAATTCTCCGCCTCTCAAACTTCAAACTTTAATCAAACTTTGAAAATTCACTGTGTGCATTCTACACACTCTAAAATTGCAGTGAAAACACCGCCGGAAACAGCAGGAAGTCACGATCACGTGTGCGAGAATCTCGCACGTTTGCTATAAATAGATTTCCACATGGCAGCCTCTGATCAGACCACGTCATTACCGGCCGCTACCGGTCGCTCCGCGCATATGCACATAGCAAAAATATCGGTCGCTCTAGGTCGCTCCGCGCGTTAGAGGGTTAAGAGTTGAGTACTGCATAAACTGTATATAAGGTATACGTAGTCAGGGGTAGGTATAAAGAGTAATTATGGAGTACTTAGGACACAAGGTCACCCAATGTCTCAGAGCGCCAGAAAATGTGAGAAATGCTCCGTTTGAGGCAAATAAAGTTGTATTGTACTGAAAGTATGAATATTGCCGACCGTTAAAATTGCTGGATTCATTGTTTTTGTAGATCACAGCTATTTCGTGACAGGACCAACCCTCTAATAAATGTAATACATGAAATTAGCACTGCTTTTCTTCCACTGTGTAGATGACTGGCTGAACTTACATCACCTCTCTTTGCTGCTCGTACTTGTTACATAACATAGCTGGTCTTAGGTTCTTACACTGCCTAGCAGAGACCGCCGACACCTCTCTTTGCTGCTCGTACTTGTTACATAACATAGCTGGTCTTAGGTTCTTACACTGCCTAGCAGAGACCGCCGACACCTCTCTTTGCTGCTTGTACTTGTTACATAACATAGCTGGTCTTAGGTTCTTACACTGCCTAGCAGAGACCGCCGACACCTCTCTTTGCTGCTCGTACTTGTTACATAACATAGCTGGTCTTAGGTTCTTACACTGCCTAGCAGAGACCGCCGACACCTCTCTTTGCTGCTTGTACTTGTTACATAACATAGCTGGTCTTAGGTTCTTACACTGCCTAGCAGAGACCGCCGACACCTCTCTTTGCTGCTTGTACTTGTTACATAACATAGCTGGTCTTAGGTTCTTACACTGCCTAGCAGAGACCTCCGACACCTCTCTTTGCTGCTTATACTTGTTACATAACATAGCTGGTCTTAGGATCTTACACTGCCTAGCAGAGACCGCCGAGGCTTACGTCACCTCTCTTTAATGCTTATACTTGTTACATAACATAGCTGGTCTTAGGTTCTTACACTGCTTTGTAGAGACTGCTGAGGCTTACTTCACCTCCCATGGTGTAGTGGCGATGTAAGCCTCGTCCATCTCTTCCACACAGAGTGTTAAAGTCTATCCTTCTTTTTCAGTTCAGGGGTGGGGGGTTGGGGGGGGGGGAATTATATAATACTTCAAGAAGAAATTAAACTAGCACGTAGTTTGATTTATTTTGTGTCATTAGCAATATTTTGTGCACTGTTAAACATGCAGGAACACCATTATAAAGCATAGGCCTACTGTGTAGCACAAATCATGAGTGAATAGCTAAATACTCGCCACTCGGACTTCATGCATTCATATAGAACAACGACTGTGTTTAAGCAGTACGCAAAGTTCAGGCATGAGATTTCTCCGTTAATTAACAGAAATTCGTTAATTTTGACACCCCAGAATCATTTCTAAGACTTGCATAGGGCTTTGATTTACGTTATCTTGAGTATACAATTTTTATTCCCAAAGCATATTATCATCAATATCAAGCCATTTGAAGAACACCTCACAGGGAGCTGATGTCTACCGAAAAATCAACAATGACATCCGAAAAGGCATGCGCACAGCAAATGAGAACTGGATAGAAGATCAATGCCAGGAAATAGAGAACAGTCTGAACAAGAACAACAGCAAGAAGGCCTACCAGACTGTGAAGCGGCTGACAAGTGTTAAACAGCCCAAAGTCTCTACGATCCAAAGCAAGTCTGGCATATGCCTTACAGAAGAACAAGAAGTCTTGGACAGATGGACAGAGTACTGCTCTGACCTTTACAACCATACACCAAATGGAGACCCATCAGTTCTAGCATGTCCCGAGAACAGAGAAGAAGAAATCCTCCCAATTCTCCGGGAAGAAGTTGAGGCAACAGTGCAATCGCTGAAGAAAGGGAAGTCAGCGGGAGTGGACAACATACCCGCGGAACTGCTACAAGCAGGAGGAGAAGCGATGATTGACGCCCTCACCATTATCTGTAACAAGATCTGGCAGAGTGGGGAGTGGCCTATACCATGGACCCAGTCGCTTGTCATCACTCTTCCCAAAAAAGGTAACCTTCAGGAGTGTGAAAATTACCGCACCATCAGCCTCATCAGCCATCCCAGCAAAGTCCTCCTGAAAATAATACTCAACAGGTTGAAACCCCAAACTGAACAAATCATAGTTGAAGAACAAGCAGGATTCAGGGCAGGGCGAAGTACCACTGAACAGATTTTCAACCTCAGAATAATCTGTGAAAAATACCTACAGCACCAACAACATCTATATCATGTGTTCATAGACTTCAAGAAGACGTTTGACAGAGTCTGGCATGCAGCTCTATGGGCAACAGTAAAAGTGTACAACATCAGCCCTAAAATTATTAAAGTCATCAAAAGCCTGTATGACAGGAACTGGTTCAGAACAACAATCGGTGTGCGTCAAGGATGCCTACTCTCTCCAACACTCTTCAACATCTTCCTAGAGCGCATCATGTCAGATGCTCTTGCAGATCATGAAGGCACAGTCAGCATAGGGGGTAGAGCAATCTCCAATCTTCGTTTTGCGGATGACATTGATGGATTGGCAGGAGAGGAACAAGAACAGCTGGTACAGAGGCTTAACACCACCTCCAGAGCTTATGGAATGGAAATAAGTGCAGACAAGACCAAAATGATGACCAACAACACCAATGGCATCAACACGGACATCAAAGTCCAAGGCCAATCCCTCAACACAGTGCATAGCTTCAAATATTTAGGAGCCATTGTATCAGACAATGTGTCCCGACAGGAAGTCCTCTCCAGGATCGCACAAACAACTGCTGCCCTGACAAGGTTGAAGCCCATTTGGAAAGACAGGACCATCAGTCTACATTCCAAAGTAAGACTGCTGCGCTCCCTTGTCATCTCCATCTTCCTATATGCTTGCGAAGCATGGACCCTCACAGCAGATCTACAACGAAGAATACAAAGCATGGTGATGAGGTGCTACAGAAGACTTCTGGGCATTTTCTATACCCAACACATCACCAACGACGAAGTCCGACAGACCATCACACAAGCCATTGGACAACACGATGACCTGCTCACAGTGGTGAAGAAACGGAAACTCCGATGGTATGGCCACGTCACCAGATCATCAGGCCTTGCAAAGACTGTTCTGCAAGGCACAGTGCAAGGAGGTTGAAGAAGAGGGAGACAGAAAAAGAGGTGGGAGGACAACATTCAAGATTGGACTGGTTTGACACTGAGCGAAGCCATCAGGGCTGCTGAGGACAGAGAAAGATGGAGTATGCTGGTTATATGATCATCTGTGGTGCCCCTACGACCTCCGGGTTACGGGACAGGATAGGATAGGAAGGATTTGAAAACGGCGCTCTTAGTTACTATTCGATACGCTATTGGCTTCAATGTTTTTAAACGAAACGTTTGAGAATTCCTATTCTGGTATAAGTGGGCCTTGTCATAATCAACATGCCGTTTTGGAAATTGAAACCGAGTGACAAAGCTCATGCGAGAGATTTAGACAAGAAAGGAAGTGTCAAAAACGGTTGGAGTTGGAAGTGGGTGGAGGAGTCTGAGACACTTTCTTTGTCAACCCAACCTTGCACCATAAGTCTTTCCGTTCTAGGACATGTACATTCATCAGCAAGTGTTGGATAGAGTTGAGAGACAGCAGTTCAGAACATCTACATTTTTAGCACTTTGCTCTTATTAATTTTAGTAAATTTCTTTATAATTATATGAACTACTAAATAATGCCATCTGCTTATGTTCAAATGTACACCCAAACGACCATCAGCACAGCTTCAGTGTTTGACTCTACAAGCGATTGGTGACAAAACAATGTGCTTCTTTTCACAGCTCAGATGTCAGAGAGTGGTACTTTTTCAATCAGAAATGTGAACAACGTTCAGCTTCCAAGAGTTTCACCCCTTGACCAGACTCAGCTAAATTTTAAGTTAATTTCAATATTCTCAGATCTCATGCCTGAAAGTTAGAGTGTTTAGGGAGGAAAGAGCTATGTACTTCATAATTTAAATGCTCTACACTGCACATTGAACTCGTCCCAGAACAAGATACTTTTCTATTTCTTTTGGATGACTAGAGCCCATTGTTTGACTGTTTCAAATCGTACTCTCTAGTTATGCAGGTTCCATGCAGTATCCTCATATTCATTTTCTTCCTAAATTTGTTCTTGGCTTGATAAATATGGTGTATAGACAAAATATACTTGAGGTGAGTGGGTGCAGATGCTTCGTGCAAGAGGTTTTAAATTTTTTTTTAAAATGTGACATTTTGCATTACAGGGTCGACTGAATGAGTTAATGTCTCAGATCCGCATGCAGAGCCAAGTCGGCTTTGGGCGTGATGAACCCACCTATCAGATGGATGCCAACATGCAGGCAGAAATCAAGCAGGTAACAAGGGATAAGTATTATTTTATTATAACTGTTTTGTTTCGAGCGGGTTGTATGTTTTTTTGGTTTGCTTTGTTAACTTTTATTTTACATTTTTCTATTTCATGAGTTCATGACTACACAGAGTTTTTGTACTTTCTCATTCTAGCTTCTTTCCTTATGTGCATGAAATTGGTTCCCCGAATAGACTCCACACATTTCATGCTTACAATGGAATCTGGTCACAAAATTCTCAAGTCTGTATTTCTTATAAAATAATGTCAGCTGCATTATGTGTGAGGCACACAACCACCCCCTTCTCCTGACCTTTCCATCCCCCCACCCTCCCTTCTATGCTGCACTATGCTTATTTATATTGCAAAGTTCAGACTCGTATTTCTAATACCCCGCTCTCCCTCTCCTCCCCCCATGGAGGTGCCGGGGGTTTCTGTATAAATAGTACCCCCACTTTCTGGACATTAAGTGCTTTAAATTCCCAATGTCACTGTCTTTCTCACTCCTACTCTTTTCTGTCAATATACTATACTATTTTCTTTGCTAGACCAGTCACCTACCTTTTTTCTTGAAAACTCTTCCAAAACTTATTTGTGTACGAGGTCTGTTGGTTCAGCTTGGGAATATTGGATGCTTTCTGCCAAATGGTCACTAGGGCTTCCTATGATATTTTTTAGCAATATATGTATGCGTTTTGTTGATATTTTATAATGATGTTTATATTCTATTTTGTTTTTGTAAACGAGGTTCAGTAAATTAGAGTATAGCCTCAGTCTCCCCTGCATGGGAGGCCTTTATTGTGAAGTGACCGGCTGGCGGATTGCCTTCAGTGTTCACCATTAGGGTTGTTTCAGCAGATCTTTTATACTGATCAGGGTTGAGCCCTCTTTCAACTAAGTTGTGGTCCTGATTTTGTGGGACTGATTCGGCTCTTTGCAGTCCGCTGGACCCTGTAAACAATGAATAACTAACTAACTGATTTCCAATTTTAGATACTTGATAGTTGTTTTCTTAAACAACCTACTTTGACGTTACACTACAACATGCGCTTTGCTGGCATTCTCTTCATGGAGCATGTAGCTTTGTAATGGAAGTTACATTCTTATGATGAATCATCCTGTTTGACCTCAAATATAGTTTTTGGTTTTTTTATATGCCAACCTGGAGCAAGGTTAGTATTTGGATGGGTGAGGCAACCACCAAATAACACATTAACAAGCACATGACACACCCTAATCCACTCAGCTGTGAATAGGGACCTGGCTGTAGTTACAAGCGGTGAAGGTAGGGCAGTGAGAGAGAGAAAAGATGGGTACTGCCCTCATTAAGCTGGCCCAGAGAAAAGGGGTTTCTCCCAAATGCCTCTCTCCAATGACAAAAAGGTTATAGCAACACCTTTCCATTTTTTAGGCAGGGTGGAGAACTCTCCGCGAATCCGCGGATTTCCGCGGAAAGCATTTGCATTTCCGAGAAAAAAATATTGAGTTCCGAGTGTGAGAAGCTGAGGGGCTACCATTTACTGGGCATAGTGGCCAAAAGCGGCCGAAGGTCTAACAGGCAAAACGTCCAAAAGCGTCCGTATCAACCATGTGGTTATATTCTCACGTTGTTTTAAAGATTGCGAGACTTCCGGCAATTGACTTCCGGTTTATTATGTTGTGAAAACATTCGACTGCATTTCCACAAGTTTTCTCTGTGATGCGTTCGTTTTTTCGATTTTTTTTTTTCAAATTTTCTTGTGTGTGTGCCTAAAAGGGATGGTTTGGATTCTTCGACTGATGAAGGGGAGTTTACAGGCTTCCATTTATCAGACATTAAAGTGAGAGAAATGGACTTGGAGTCGGAGGAAGAGATCGGTACTGACATTAGACAATTAGTGTCAGTAGTGTGCATGCATACGATCTTTCAGACTGACATGAAAGTGAAGAAGAGGGGGCTTTTTTGGACTTTTTAAAACTTTTTTTGGTATATACACATGGAGTAATAAAAAACAAGACATGACAAGAGAAGTATAAAAAGGTAGATAATCAAAATAGAATTTATTTCTGTTCATTTTGCATTTTATTTCATTTAAATCTATACACTAGTCACTAATACCTAAGATGTGGTGTTTTTACTAACGTACCCCTAAATATCTCTAAAATTATAAAAATTCTTGCCTGTTTACAGCTAAAAAATAGACATACGTGTGCCCAGTAAACGTGTGCCCAGTAAAATTGGAAATGTGGAGTTTGTGTGTAACAGTGGTGGACCTCAAACTTTGTTAGGCCTACAAATCAAGATTCTTAACGTTTTTGAAAGACATGTGCATAAAACATTCTTTTTTTGTTGTTTTTTGTTTCTATTCATGTTTACTTTTTGCTTTTTGCTTTCAGGAGAGGCCCTAAATTACTTTCAAAATTGCATAAATTCATTTTCTTCCAGGGGGCGAATACCGGGGCTTGGCCCCTGGGCCCCGGCCGGATTTCAGAGATTTCTTGATTCAGTTCTCCACCCTGTTTAGGGCTTATTTCTGGATTTTATTTTTGTTTTTGCTTTGATTGATTAGCTTTTTTTCTCTTCAAATATTGGCTTTCAGTGTTGGATGTTTAGATCTAACTTTGTTTAAAATGAAAATGTTCTTGGTACTTTTGTGGATCAGATTCTGAGGCAGCAGCAGGAGGGTTTGCAGAAACTGATAGAAGTGATCAAAGATGACGGCAAGGACTTGGAACGCATGGAGCAGATGATGAATGCGTCACGATGATGTCAGTTGTGTTTTTTATGTGTGTATCTGACAGAGCGACGTGAAAGCAAATCGATGAAACATTGAAGCCACATGAAACATACTTTGACTCTACAGAAAAGATGATAATGTGTGAAAAGAAAAAAGGCAAGTTTACGGTCATCGGGTATTGAGTATTGTATCACGAAAACTGAAGACTAATTCCACTTGACTGGATAATCATCTGTAGGTTTATTTGTGTGTTAACTTATGTACTTAGGGCACAAGTATATCAACTAACAAGTTAGTATCTCTCTTCTATGTCTCTATCGACGTGCGCGTACAACCGATTGCTTCCCTTTACATGCTTTGTGCTCCATAGAGCGTCGTCGGCCTGAAATAACTCTTTAGAAACTTCAAAACCCAGGGGAATTATGGGTAGAGAAATCCTTTTCTGAAATAACGTCGGCTAAATCCTTCTTTAGTTTCTTTGCTCGAGCAAAGGCAACCTCATAGGTATGGAGCACTTCGTCCATTATAACTCCATCGCTGATAATACTGCTGACAAGTTTCTGCCTTTGTTCACTACCAGAAATATGCAGTTCCTCTCCCAACTTTCGTTTCATTTCAGCGAGCACATCTTCGCGAGAACAGATTTCCCAGAATTCTCTATTCTATTTTTAGGTTTGGGATATTCCCGTCTCAGCTTGTGGCTAAACGGGACCACCGCACGTCGACTGGGGCATTACGAGATACTAACTTGTTAGTTGATATACTTGTGCTTAGGGTTATTTCGCTTGGGTAAATGTGTTCAATTCAATTCAATATTTATTCGCCAAGTGACATACATACAGTTATAGTATACATGACAAATAGAATGCTTTAGATCAGCGGCATGCATGCACAAGATACATACAAAACAAATAAAGCATTTTAAATAAAGTGTTATTTTGTTTTTGTATTACTGGATATTATTTCTTGAATGACATTGAAATAGGACTCAAAACAAGCCACATTTCAATCTGTTCGTCGCATACCTTATCTCAAGAACCACTGAACAGATTTGGTTCAAACTTCATAGGGACATTACCACGGTTAGTGGCCAGCCTCCTGTGTCCCTCTGCTTCAAAGGTCCAGGTCACTAGCACTGGCGCCAGTTCTTTGCTAAACACACATTGCAAAAGCTTAGACAGTTCTGACGGCTGTCAGCAAACTATATAGTTCTGTTTGTTTTGTGGCCATACTTTGTAGATGGTTTGGTGGCCTATTGGTGAAGGTTTTGAACAGACAACTACAAAGTCAGGAGTTTGTTTACCAGCAACATTTTTTTCCCATCACATTTATTTATTTAGAATTTTACAGTTATTTTTTTTAGGGGGGTGGGGGGTGGAGGAAGGAGCTGTTGTATTGTGTATGTGTGTGAGAATTATTATGAAGTACGATTTGCAAATGTGCGTGGCCGTCTGCAAATACATTTAAATAAATTGCCGTCTAGTTTTTGTTTGAATGTGTGTGTGTGAAAGGTGTTCGCAGTGACTGTGTGTGTTGTTTGGGGTATAATCCGTGTGCCCACTCCCCCTCTTCACACCCTCTCTTTCTCAGACTGCGCTGCAAGTTTTAATTTGTCAGAAATATGTAGCTATTGTCCTTTTAATTTGTTTTTCTGTTGTTTTTAAAAAAAAATATATTTTTTATTACATTTTTTCCCCCCTTATATTTATTTTGCGAAGAAATATTTTGTACGATGTCTGGTTGATGGAAATTTTTGTGTATGGTAGTAATGTGAATACACACAACAAAGCTGAAGGACCTGCTTGTGACGGTGTCAGACTGTGTGTGAATGCATCATCAGAGTAATGTCAGTGTTTTATGATTGCAATTTGGAATAAATGCACTACTGTACTAATGTTCCATGTTGTTTTATTTCCTTAAAATTCCTACTTGTGAATAATAGCTTGACATTCTGATTTTGCTAACTTCCCTGTGCACATTGGGGTGCCATGGGCTTCTGTATAAAGAATATCCCCACTATGTGGAAATGTAGTGCTTTCAATTACCACAGGTTTCTGTATAAATAGTATACCCGCTTGGTGCATATTGAGTGCTTTCAGTAACCAGTGTTTCTGTCATTCTCATTTATTCTTTCTCCTTCCTCGTTCTTCTGTCAATGTACTTTTTTTTTTTTTTGGCTAGACCAGTTACCTACTTTTTCTTGAACTCTCCCAAAACTCCTTGTCTGTGTAAAAAACTTGGATTAAGTCTCCACATATTTTACGTCAACGTAAAGAGTGCAGTTTAAAATATCTAAGTCTGAGTAAATTATATATTTACATTCTTTAATTAGCAATTGTAACTCGTCTCTGTACCATTTCAAGTGCAACTGGTTGTCTCTTTAAACCTGGGTACCATACAGTGCTTGCATATTCTAAATGTGGTCTAACTAGTGATTTATACAGTTTACTAAAAATATTCTTATGCAAATAATTAAAGATTCTCTGAACTACTCTAACCATTTTGTTGGCATTGTTAATACAATTCTGAATACGAGGATCAAAAGAGAGCTTTATCAAATACCCATCTCTTCCTCACAAGATGCCACTTCCTTAATGTCACTGCTAAACTTATCAAATAATCATACTCAGGATTATTCCTTTAAACATGCAAAACCTTACATGATGTCAACCGTTTTTTTGTTTAAATACCAAATCAAGACCACAAAATCAAGACCACAACTTCGCTGAAAGAGGATTCACCCCCGATCCGCATAAAAGATCTGCGGAAACAACCCTAGTGGTAACACTGAAGGCACTCCACCAGCCGGTCACTTTGCCAAATAATATCGTAGGAAGCCCAGTGACCATTTGGCAGAAAGCATCCAATATTCCTAAGCTGATCCAACAGACTTCACACAAAAATGAGGAGTTTTGTCCCAGAAGAATTTTTAAGAAAAAAGGTAGGTGACTGGTCTAGTGAAGAAGAAGATAGTATAGTATTTTGATAGAACAGAGTAGGAATGAGACAAAAAAAATGTGGAAAGACAGCGACAGTGGGAATTTAAAGCACTAAATTTCCCGCACGGGGGATACCTTGGAGCAAGATTGATCAAATTTGCATAGTGTGTGTCTCATTGAAATCTATCATGCATTAAAGAATCATAAGTTCACTATTAATAACAAGAAAATAATTATTAAATTTTGTGAAAATTTTTATTTAAAAAAAACTAACATTTGTTAACTCTGTGGCCTTGAAGTGAAGTCATTCATCCACTTATCATTTTTGAGGTGTCATGGATATACACCATCTTACCACGTTTGGTTGTGATAGCTGAGACAGGTTCCAAGTACTTAACTTGGACACTTGCAAGTTTTGCACAGACAGACGACACACTGACAGACACATTTTCTTTTTTATTAAATATATTTTTGGGACTCATCTTGCACAGGGGGGGGGGGGGGGGGGGGGGGACGGTAAAGGGGTGGGGAGTGAGGGGAGTACATAGGCTTACATTGCTATGCATGAAAGTCCACAACAAACACATTCACAGCAGTTTGATCTTTCTGAATATGTACTTAGAACATACATGAACAGGCCCACAATTCTTTTAATTTTCAAATAACCGTAAGTTTCTGATCTAGTGTTAAATGAAAAGTTCATCAATTACAGGTTATCTATCATTCACCAACACCAAAAACAATTTTCTCCCTCTGTCAATGTGTGGGAAATCTGACACCAGAGCTCCCTTAAAATTATTCTGTGCATGAGAAATGACTCTTGATACATCTCCAACATTCCTCGGGTAAAACTGAATGCCTGCCATCCCACAAGGTTTCAAAATTCGCTGTAAGGATGAGAAAAACATTGCTAACGAATTGTCGGCACGTTTACCTACACACAGCCACTGCAAAAAGGATATAGATATGGCGAAATCAAAAGCGTGGTCTTTGAAGCAAAATCCCTGAGATAAGTCTGACCTGACAATGTGCACTCTGTCTGGTGGTAAGTAACCACTGTGAACTTTATGCTGGATGATGCCGAGTGCTTGAAGGTCAAAGTCCACAGCAGTCACATCAAAACCTTTCCAAGCAGGAATGTTCAAACTCCAGCCATGACCACAACCAACGTCCAACAGCCAGTGTCCAGCACCATTCTTGTCCTTCAGACCCATCAACTCTAGTAGCTTCATGGTCAGTTCTCGCTGTATGCGTTCACATTTGTCAAAAAGGCCGTAGGTTTTCACAGTGCTTGGCAACATGACATCAGGCTGCCTCTGTATGATCAGCTCTGGTCTTCGCCTGAATCCATCTTTTATTGATTTCACTCCTAACTTTTTCAAGTCGTGGATCATTTGGTAAGGTTCAGGAAAACATAAGACCTGGTTTGAAGTGTTCTCCAAGAAAAACACTTGCTTGCTGACTTGATGAGGCTTTTGGTGGAATGCTCTGATGATCACCTTGGGAAAGGCTACACAACGCAGATGTTGCAGAATGGGAGTGCAGACATGAACAGTACAACACATTTTGCTTGAGAACAACTGAAGCATCGGATTTCATAATCCATTGACTTGACACTAAAGATGCCACCTGGAAGTAGAGAATGAAGAAATTACACAATTCTGCTCCCCCCTTCTGTAATCATATTACTTCTCATAAAATATAAGTTTTTTGATTGCTTTAACCCTTGCCTCTCTCTTTTTTTCAAATTACATCTATTTTTTACTTTTTCTCACACACAGAAAGAGAAAAAAATAGAAAGAGGGAGAAAGAGAATGTGGGAATTAAGGAAAAGAGAGCACTTGGCAAGCCAATTGTAAATTTATACTCTGTCCTACACCAGTAAAAACCAAGTTTTGGAGAGTTTGTGAATTCTCCTTCTTTTGCGAGCATGCGCACTAAGCTGGATTTGTAGTAAATACCACCAGGTTTACTATTTTGTCACGCACTCAGAAAGCCTTGACACACAAAGTTTTATTCCCTGATGTGAGCATGTGCACTCTTGTAGCACTATCAGCAATCAGTTTTTTTTTCTATATTAGTATATATTACTCACACAGACACAAACACACATTTTCTCACGCACCCAGGTATCCTTGAAATACAATCTTCTCTTTGGCGATGTGAGCATACACACTTCTGTAGCACTATAAATAATCTGTTGTTTTTTTTACTGTATATATATTATTCACACAAACACACTTGCATGGGTGCCACCAAGAAATTTTCCAAAATCTGAAGGCAGGGGTCCGGGGCCACCCAGGCCCCGATGGGGTCCCGGCGTAACGCCCTGGTAGGAGGTTAGGGGGGCAAAGCCCCCCGATAGAAAATTTTTACAATATTTAAAGCCAATTTAGAGGCCTCTCGTGAAAGCTGAAGAATGATTTACCACTAATTTGATACATACAACTTTTTTTTTTCAAGACACTCACATAGAACAAGAAAAAAACTACATAAAAAGACGAGGGCCTAACATTGGCAAAGGTGACTAAGTAGACTTAGTCAATGCAAATGGGAAACTCATATGAACAATCAGAAGCATAGTTAAAATTGTTTAAACATTTTGTGAATGTGCATAAGAGGTGAGAGAAAGAAAAGCAAACATACACAAATATACACAACAGGGGCGGATGTTTCCATTGTTGAAGGGGTGTGCACAGTGCACTAATGCGAAGTGGCGTAGCCACAAGCGCGAGCCTGCGAAGCAGGCGAGTGTACTAGGGGGATCCGGGGGAAAAATTTGAAAATAATGGTTAAAATCTGTGCAATCTGGTGCATTTTGGGCATTATTTTAAGGACTGAAAATAGTATTGTTTTGTGCTAAAAGTCCTCTTTAAGTTTAGTCCCCCCCCCCCACACACACACACACAAACACCCCTCTGCAAACTCTGATGATAAAATTTACAATAGCAGAACATCTTGCCTAAAGGCTTATACAAAGACAAAGTTACTGCAAATAAAACAAGAAATAGCCACTCACATCAGTTTTATTCAAAACTGACCTGATGCATGTACAAGTTTGGTCACACAAAAAAACCAAAAAAAACTAATTTGGAATTGGAGGTACATGAAATAGGTAGGCCACAATCCATTGGTCCGCTACGCTTAGACTCGACTCGCGTGGTTGCGACCGGGTTTCAAATGCGCTTTTGGGGGTGTGCCTCTTCTCAACCAATGATCTTCCTTGTTTCTGGATGAATACCCATAATATTTACACCACTGATTGGCTGGAAATTTACCCATAAGCCAGTATGTTTTTCTTTCTTCTTTTTGAAAAAGAAATACTATTTTCACTGAAGGAAAACTATGCTTGTTTGGAGATGAAAATCCGCAACTGAAGGGAGTATTGTCCTAAGAAATAAATTATTGATTCGTTTAAAGCATTGTTTTATCTTTTAGACTGCAAATTTTTATTCGATTTCGTTGGTCCTCTAATTTACAACCATTTTTTTTACAGTTTCGTAGTGATCGGCAGGCACGTGAGCCGCCATACTGGAATTAGCGTTCGGTAAAACCGGTCTCAAACCGATACAAATGCTGTGTTAAATATACCAGCATTCGGCCTTTTTTTTGATATCTTTACTTACAGCAATCATTTTTCTATAAATCTGCTGAGTTTGGGCCAATTTTACTGGTGCACGAATTTACTGTTACTTGTTTAGTACTGTTGGGGTCTTAGCAATTTTCGATGCGCCAATGCACGGCAAGAGCGTCATCACGTGACCGGCTTTTGCATTCTAGTAGTAGGCCTAATACTACTAAGTAGGCCTAGTCGTATCTAGTCGTATTTTGCTTGTTTCTTTTATTATATATTGTTTTAATCTCAAATGCTTGCCGTTTGCTTTTTATTTTCCATTGGTACCAGTTTTATCAAAATCGGTGCATATTTGCAGGTTTTATGACTATTTGTAAAAAGAGTCGAAAACGGTCACAATTCTGGCTTAAGATTCCCTATTACAAAACAATTAATTTTTTTAATCAGTAAAAAATTCGTATCTTTTTTATTTATTAACGTATATAGTTGATCTTGGTATCATTTTCTTATTGAATTCAAGCTCTTTCCATTGATGTATTACATGAGAGCTTATTTTCATTTTGAAAAATAATTGTGGCCTACCTACATGAAACTGTGTGGTGAGTGAGAATTAGTAATTTTTTTCTCTTCTTTCTTCTCCTTTTCTCCCTTCTTTTCTTTTTTTTTTTTTTTTTTGGACCGCCAGGAGTGTGTGCATGCACGTGCACAAGTGGCACAAGAACAAGATCCGCCCCTGCACAAGAACAAAAAGCATTGTTTAGTTTTTTTTCAAACCAGGCTGATCTAATTTTCTCAGTCACAACCGGCATTCATCGCCATCAGGATGAAACTTATCTGACATCCATTCCCACCTCCACTTATTCTTCATTCCCTTATCTACCTCTCACGCTTTTTTCTTTCCAGTATCGATATTTTTCCTCTAAAAATGGCATGATTGGAACACAAAGTCACAATATCCATGCTTCAGTCTCAGACCGGCCGGAAGTCATCAACCGGATACGCGGGTTATGCCCCTTTCAGCTGTGCATCTTTACACAAATCTGATACAAATCTTGTTTCGTTTACGTCTATATAATTTTTTTTAACGATTTTTTTTTCGAAAAATCGGATTTCCGATTGTAGGCTTCAGTAAAAATCGGATTTTCCGACCGTAGGCGGAAAGGTGGCACCCATGCACTTGCGCACACACACATACAATAGTAGTATTTATTTCCTACAAATCCAGCTTAGTGCGCATGCTAGCAAAAGAAGAAAAATACACAAACTGTCCAAGACTTGGTTTCTACTGACCATGTGTAGGATAGACAGTCTATAAATGTACAATTGGCTTGCCAAGTGCTCTCTTTTTTTTTTTTTAATTCCCACATTCTCTTTCTCCCTCTATCTTTTTCTCTTTCTCTTTGTGTGTGAGAAAAGGGTTAAAAAAAAATTGAGAAAAAGAGAGAGGCGAAGGATAAATAATCAAAAGGCATCTTTTATTAGAAAAGTGGTATGATTAAAGAAGGGGGGAGGGGGGGGGGGCGGAATTGTCATTTCTTCGTTCTCTAAAGTAGAGGAAAATCAAGGTAACTGGTGTTATAAACAACTTCTTTACAAACATTATTCTGTGATTCCTCAGAATTTCTAGTTTAATATGCTCATAGTTATAGTGAGAAAAATGTTCGCAATCGTTATTTCTGTAAAATAGGCTGCTTCTCCACAAAATATAAATTCATTGATTTGCAGGAAAATATTTGTTTATTTTAAGTTTTTCTTCAATGACCACACCCTGTTGGTGTAGATTAATTATATTTAGCCTCCAACCAGCAATGCTGCAACCCCACTGCAACAACAGGTTTAATCCTAGGAGACTGGATTAAACCTATTACCATGTCGAACACTAACTCTGATCTAAATTACAGCTTTACTTCTAGCTCCAACATAACTGCTAGGAGTTAAACCAAAGACATCTAGTTCACTACAATAATATCTGTGGTTAAAGGGACCCATTTTGATCAAGCCCTCTCCACAGATCCTTTAAACATTCACAGTGAGTGTTGCCCCACTTTTAAAAAAAAGTTTACAACCAAAAAATAACTCTTTTGAAAGTCTATTTTTAAATTAATAAATTCCATACTTTTTGTTTTTATGCCTATTAATTAGCAATAGCCAGGTTAGCCAGCCAACATTCTGAAGCTAAAAATAGCAGCTATCAAAGCTTTAAGAGAAAGAACCTGTAAAAACAATTGCTCGTAAGTTGTTTGTTTGTTTTACTTTTAGGTTGATAAAATAGACCCTACCCTGTGCCAGACACCAAACACGCACACACTTCCAGCTGCATGGTTCACTCAGAAATAGGGTCAAAGGGCACACAGCTGTGCAGTTAAAAAAATGGGTTTGGTTTGAGCAACTGCACTTATCATCGTTTAAAAAACTATGCGAATTTTACGATAAACCTGTTTTGCCAAAAGTAAACAAAGCCTTCGAATTGGGGCCTTTTAAACCGACAAGAAACTGTTCTCTGCAGTGTCAAATGAGCAGCCTAATGACTGTACAAAGCAGTAGCAGCTGTACTGAGCTTGCTGAATTCTTCCTTTTCAAATATAAACAAAACATCAATTTACTTCTTTCAAATAGTAATGCAGAGAACAGGGTGATGTGGATGTATATCCCTTACCCTAACAACAGCATTTAGGTCTAACAAAATTCTACTGATATTTACGTTATATCATCTCCACCTCCACTCTCAGGTTTCCCAATCACATGCTTCCAAGGATGCTGCCATTATTAATATATAAAAACATGACAGACATAAACGAATCAATTAGTAGCAAATACGCCATCTTTATCCAAAAATCCAATTGAATTACAAACAAAAATATATTTGATCAAAGGCATATAATTTTAGAAATAATGAAAACAAAAGCATAATTAATCTTACAAAGTTTTTAATATTTGTTTAGCTTTTTTCCAAAAGCACATAATAATCCAAAATGGCAGACACAAATCGTGATAAGCTTCAGGAAGAAATAAAAATTCAGGGTGAAGCTGTACGCAAATTGAAGACTGAAAAGGCACCCAAAGACAAGGTTAGAAAATGTTTTCCTTTCTCTGTCGCTGCCCATTTCTCTCTCTTCTGCTTGAGGCGTTGAACCACGGCCTACCGGTATCCTGCTTCATAGCATGCTAGTATGAGATCATAACATGATAAATCAATTATTAAATGATCTAACTTATCTAAGCACATAATACGTTCCTAGCGGTAGCACAGTGGACTAAAAGAAAGAAAGCCGGGATGAGATCATTAATGAAATATTTACGTGGATTGAAATATATTTTTGTTTTTTAATGTTTTCATTTGTTACGACCATTTGCCGATTTGGATTTGTGCAGACGTTTTGTGTAGACCTCAGTCTCAGATGATGCAATCAATTCATTGTTGAAGCAACGTGCCCAAACAGACTTGTATTCTACTTGCACAATGAATGTACATTACTGCATAAAAAAACAAAAGCTGAGGTAAAGATAAAAGGTAAAAATTACAAAAATACTTTTGTCAATATTTAAAAAAAAAAGAAAAAAGGACAACACTAGTACATGTCATGTGTGCACTGTTCACTACTTTGCCGCAAACAAAACATTCAACGATGGAAGCATTAAAACTTAAATCATGGATTCTAAACAACTGCCTCATTTTAAAGAAGCTCCTCCTTCCCTTCTTTTTCTTTTTCTTTTTGTTCATTGTTGATAACAATTTAAATTCATAACTTTAACTATTTTCGTACATTGCAAATTTAATATCTTTATGGACTGGGTCAAGAATAAAATTGATGGTCTCAAGCACTATCCGTTATGTTAACAAATGTAGATGTTTGCATGCAAGCTGAAGAGTGATGGGTGAAAAAGAATGACTGTATGGTCGTTGTTTCCCTGAATCTTCACCAGAGTTGCTGACAAGGGTTTTCTGTCCTCTTCTTCCATATCTCCCGGCCTGTGACCTGTGCTGACCATTTTGCGACCTTGTTTTATCTGACACCTTTCACTTTTCTGCGCTGTTTTGCTGCTCGCCCACCATCATGTGGGGGTGTGGCCTGCGCCTCTGTCGTTTCCACCAATCACTGATGCGCCATCACTGTGGCCTTGACCTGTGGAAACGCCTCTTGACAACTCCAACTTTGTCATCAACACAGGTGATTGTCTTTCATTGTTAATCACTAAATCAGTAATAATACCTTCCAGTTCTGTTGATAAGAAAAATATTAATTAGAATTGATTTACGCTGTTAATGCAAGGATGTAGCAGGGCTGAGATTTAGCAAGCCAGGCTAAGGAGCCAGCCGGGCTCCTAACCTGGGAAGTTGAAGTTGCCAAAAAATTTCTCAGGTTGCCAGACCCCTTGATTGAAAGAACGGTCATTTTTTAAAAACTGTATAACTATTGCAGCTAATAAACAAGATAAATTTCAACAACAACACTGTTTCATTTTTTAAAACAAGCACTGTACAATTTATTCATCATCGACATCCTCCTCAATGTTCCAAAACTTGAAGGAGCTTGGGTGTGCCTTCTTGAGCTGTTTTTTTCTTCTTCGGACTTTATTTTTTTTTGCTGGAGGCTCCGAGACACCGCTTAAAAAGCGCCACATCGTTCGAGATTGACAAAAGACTGAGAATGGGGAATATCGAAAGTACGGCAATTCTCGCGTGACTCATCAAGGAAGTCAGAGACTCGTTCCGATACATGCAAGGAAGCAAGAAGGCTATGATCTCGCAGGGCAGTAGCGTTTCGCGGCGAGGGAAAGAAGAAAGTCTCGCGAGAAAAGGCTATTTTTACTTCGCAAATCCCTCGCTTTGCTAGCGTTACCTAACTTCCTAGCATGCATCGGAACGGGTCTCCGGTGGTGACTGCAGAAGCGGTTGGCGCGTGTTTTGTTTTACATTGCAAGTCAAAAGTCCGTGTACAGGTACAGAATCTCTACCATTGGCGGTATTTTCAAGTCGCCAGCCGGGCGAATGGTACCCCAAATCGAGCTCGCCACACACTATTTTTAGGGGCCATTGGCGAGTTGGCGAACGTTAAAGCTCAGCCCTGATGTAGTATATATATATATGTTACAAATTATTGTCACATGTTGTCTTTTATTATTTAAGGTCAGAAGGAACGTTCAGTTCATCTGCCATCATTTTTTTAGGTTTTGATCATGCTATTAACTACTCTGACTTGCTATAGTTTAAAGTCAAGAATAAATCATGATTTCAAGAAACATGCAGGTCATACCTTTATTTGTATTGCATTTCATCCATTCACGAAAAAAAAGGAAATTGTCACTGTGTCAGGCAGCCACAGCCACTCTTGAGATTTGCTTTAGCTTTGTTCTGAGATCCACAGAGTAAGAAGACCGCAGATTTGTAACTCGGTCCATAAAGATGACAGAGGCAGATAAGATAACATCCAGGCTTCACTTGTGCTTTGGGACAAGCAAGGGAGAACTGTATATGACAAGTTTCCTCTCATACGGAGCTCTTATTTTACCATTCATATGGAGGTCCACTGCCATCTGTTCTTTTCCCAGCTATCTAATACACATCCCTTTATCTAGATTTGACAGTGGGACCTTTCTCTTGCCTGTGGGTCAATCTGTGTCTCTTTGCAGAACATTGTAACAAACTAGTCATCTGGAGTGGTCTTTGATTAGATCTGGTCAGTCCTTTGGATGAAATTGTTTTGAAGCTGTGCGACTAATCCAAGTTTCTCATTGAAAACCCAAGATCGGTTGTTGCGTTGTGGAGAAAGAAACAGAAGAAAACTTCAAAACGACTGCATGTTTTGATTTTGTTTTTGATTTTGTATCTGTCAACCATCATGTAGTGTGTCTTGGGCAAAAAAGACCTGGCGGTGCCCAATCCTCTCCAGGCTGTTGGCCACAGCCGAAATCCACGAATACAGTGTGGCTCGCCTTGGCCCTGAGCACATGGTCGTTGAACCTGTAGTAACGTGAGGTTCCTCCGCCCTGGCCGGTGACTTCTGTGTAGAAGACTTTCGCCCAGTGATGCCGTGCTAACATCACCCCTGTTAGTCGCCTCTTACGACACGCCGGGAAACGTTGGGTCTATTCTATTTAATGCCCGAACCCACAGAACAACAATCGGTGTGCGTCAAGGATGCCTACTCTCTCCAACACTCTTCAACATCTTCCTAGAGCGCATCATGTCGGATGCTCTTGCAGACCATGAAGGCACAGTCAGCATAGGGGGTAGAGCAATCTCCAATCTTCGTTTTGCAGATGACATTGATGGATTGGCTGGAGAGGAACAAGAACTTGAACAGCTGGTACAGAGGCTTGACACCACCTCCAAAGCCTATGGAATGGAAATAAGTGCAGAGAAGACCAAAATGATGACCAACAACACCAATGGCATCAATACGGACATCAAAGTCCAAGGCCAATCCCTCGACACAGTGCATAGCTTCAAATATTTAGGAGCCATTGTATCAGACAATGGGTCCCGACAGGAAGTCCTCTCCAGGATCGCACAAACAACTGCTGCCCTGACAAGGTTGAAGCCCATTTGGAAAGACAGGACCATCAGTCTACATTCCAAAGTAAGACTGCTGCGCTCCCTTGTCATCTCCATCTTCCTATATGCTTGCGAAGCATGGACCCTCACAGCAGATCTCCAACGAAGAATACAAAGCATGGAGATGAGGTGCTACAGAAGACTTCTGGGCATTTCCTATACCCAACACATCACTAACGACGAAGTCCGACAGACCATCACACAAGCTATTGGACAACATGATGACCTGCTAACAGTGGTGAAGAAACGGAAACTTCGGTGGTATGGCCACGTCACCAGATCATCAGGCCTTGCAAAGACTATTCTGCAAGGCACAGTGCAAGGAGGTAGAAGAAAAGGGAGACCGAAAAAGAGGTGGGAGGACAACATTCGAGAATGGACTGGTTTGACACTGAGCGAAGCCATCAGGGCTGCTGAGGACAGAGAAAGATGGAGTATGCTGGTTAAACGATCATCTGTGGTGCCCCTACGACCTTCGGGTTACGGGATAGGATAGGATAGGATAGGATCTGTCAACCATGAGGCGGCAAGACAGGGGTTAGTGTTATTTCATAAAATTCTGCCATGGGTACAGTCTTCTAGTTTGACCTACATTTGACGTACGTGGACTCGGTGCTAGTTGTTTTTTTCCGTTGTTCATTGACGCATTTTGCGTTAATTGATATGTGGTTCTTGCTCTGTGACTGACACATGATGTTTTGAGAGAGAGAGAGAGGACAGTGTTACTGGCTTTTTGTGAAGATGGCGGAGCAAGGCAGTTCTTTAGAAATTGCACCCTTGGAGGGTTGTGATGGGGGCATTCACAAGAGTATCTGCATGTGCTGCTCCAAACCTAATGTAACAGATCAGAAAAAACGGGTGAGATCTTCCTTCGTTTTAAGTTGATGTTTGAGCTTCAATACATGTATCACTTTCAGTTTAACCATGGCAGATTGACCTGTGTTGGTTGTATAGACTTTGCGATCATTGTGCCGTTGATTTAAATTGACAGAGATGTCCAGTTTCGTGAGTTAATATATGTTAGTGTAAAATGTATTTTATGTTAATTATTTTGTTTGTTCTGAATCCTTTTTGTAGGGCAGCTCCATAGGATCCAATTAAAGGTTTCGACTTCGACTTTTCTATTTTTGTCTCTGCCCTTCCTCTGTCTCTCTGTCTCTGTCTCTCTCTCTCTCTCTAAAAATCATTATAAGGACTTATTTTACCCTCATTACCAGAATGTTATGTCATTGCTTGAACATTTTTTCCAAGCTAAAGACTATATTTCTTAAAAATCAACAGCACATGTCTTTGTTTTCTGCTGTTTTTGGATGTTCTGTTTCTCTGTGAATTAATGTGTTGTGGTATAATAAACTTGTGGAGTTCGCCATGGTTAATGTTTGATTGTTTTCATAGAATAAGCTACTGCAAACATTCCCTGTTTCTATGAATGTAACAGCATAATGTATTGCCATGATGGTTTTTACTTGTCAACACAGAAGAGAGAAAAAAGGTGGGGGTAAAATGGGAGACTGGGGTTCACTAATTCTGGACATACATTTTGGGCTGTGGAAATTGTGTCCCAGTCCCACCCTGTTCAAAGTAGGTGAGAATCATGATGACCTTATCTTTCACTAGTTTCAGTCATGAACACAATGCTTGTCTTATATGCTACCTTATCTGCATTGACCTGAAAGGCAGTTTGACTTTTCTGAGTTGATGCAACCATTGTCCCTGACATTGTGTTGAGCACAACACGAAGACGCAACAAACATATCTGATTTGTACAAAATTAGTCTTGACTGCTCAGTATTTTGGAGAAGGTGTTAGGTTTCTGTCTGACAAAGGCTGAAAGAAAGAAGAGAAAAACTCCTTATCTTTCAACTTATTTGCTTGTGTTTGCTTGATGATACATGATACTGAGTGATACAGTCACACTCTGATTCTTACTGCTGCAGCATCTGATGTTTCTGGGTTAGGTTTGGACATGTTATAAGATGAGTTTTGTGCTGTAAGTCTAAGCTGTTGGTGTTGACTACTATCTGAAAGCCAACATCCTTGGATTTGTTGACACCCGCCTCATTGAACAAAAAAGATTGTGGACTTTGGCGCTATACAAATTTTCTTCATCATTACAATTTCATGTAATTTACAGAACCTGTACTTGGAGTGTTTATTGTGAGCAGTTTCTTTGTGCCATGGCCGTTCGTTGCGTGCAGTTTATTTCTTCCTTTGGGAAGTCCACTTTTCACAGCGAATATGATTCTGCCTTTAAAAAGGTTGGTCATGTGTGGTTATGAGTGAATATGAGTTATGAAACATAGTTATGGCATCTCGGGCAGTGCTGGCCCTGGGCGATTTCTTGAAATTTTCTACTTTTGACTCTCAGTTGGCAGACTGTGCTTGTGAGACTAGTTTGAATCTTGGTTTTAGAATCTGTACACACATGCATCATGCACAGGATAACACTCATATTTTGGCGTACACACGATATTTTCAACCTCTTGATGAAATGAAAGATATGCTTCAAGAAACATAACAATGAACACTGTTTTTAACTTATTCTCTCCCTTTGGTCCTATATTACCCAACCACCCCTCTCTTTCTCGCTCACTAAGTGGCCTTGTGGTGCAGTGGATTAGTTGCTGGTTTCCTATGTCGAGGGTTTTCTCTAGGTACTCCAGTTTCCTCCCTCCCTTCAATATTGGTATTGGATGCAGTCAATATAAAAATTTCAACAATAAAAATTTGAGTTCCTTTCTGTCTTCTAATAACGATCGCCCTGCCTTTACACTACATGTTTGAGTGATAGATGTGGGCTTGTTGTGTGTGTGAGTGGGTGAAACATGTGAGCGTGTATGTTGGTACAGATCACCGAGCTTTGAGCCTGATTGGTGATATAGGGAAAAGCGCGTATATAGCATCCAGTATTATTACCAGCCTCTGTCTCCCCCGTGGGGGTGACGGGGGTTTCAGTATAAATAGTGTCCCCACTTTATGGAAATTTAGTGCTTTAAATTCTCACTGTCGCTGTCTTTCTCCTTTGTTCTTTCTCATTCCTACTCTGTTCTATCAATCTACTATACTATCTTCTTTTTCGCTAGACCAGTCACCTACCTTTTTTCTTGAAAACTCTTCCGGGACAAAACTCCTCATTTGTGTGTGAGGTCTGTTGGATCAGCTTGGAAATATTGGACGCTTTCTGCCAGGTGGTCACTGGGGCTTCCTAGGATGTTATTATTTGGCAATGTAGGCATTTTATATTGTATGTGTTTTGTTGATATTTTATAAAGATGTTTATATTCTATTTTTTATAAACGGGGGTTCGATAAATTAGAATATAGCCTCTGCGTCCCCTTCATGGGATGTCTTTATTGTGAATTGACCGGCTGGTGGAGTGCCTTCAGTGTTGCCACTAGGGTTGTTTCGGCAGATCTTTTATGTTGATCAGGGGCGAGTCCTCTTTCAGCGAAGTTGTGGTCTTGATTTTGTGGTCCTGATTTGGCTATACTGGTCCTGATTTGGCTTTGAAGAGTCCGCTGGACCTAAAGCAATAATCATGTAATGTAATGTAACCAGCCTCTGTTATTTTGTCTTTGTTTCCTTCTCATTTTTTTCATAAGTTTGATTTTTTGTGTGTGATCTTTTTGTGTGTTGCAGATTGATGAAGAAGTAGCCAAGCTGCTGGCACTGAAGGCACAACTAGGAGACAATGGACCCAAGAAATTTGTTCTCAAAACCCCAAAGGTCAGTGGCTTTCTCATATCTCACTTTGGATGTGTTAAGCACTGTAAAGTAAGTAAAGAATTAAGAGTAAGTACCAGATTGTTCTTTCTGTTGAAAGCTTCTTTGTCTTAAGTACTGCTATACCATCCTTTTTGTTGTTGTTTTTTTATCAAATTTTCGTCAAGATTTTATAATCAGTCACCCTTCATTTGGGACTTTATATCCTGATTGTACGTGTATGTGTGTATCACCATGGTGCTGTGCCTTGCAGGGCACAAGGGACTACAACCCTGTACAAATGGCCATCAGGGAAGGGGTGTTTGAGAAGATCGTTCGTTGCTTCAAACGCCACGGGGCTGAAACAATCGACACGCCTGTCTTTGAGCTCAAGGTATTCTTTATCTACATGTATTTTTGACTTTGTGTCCTTATTTACAATATCAAGGCAAGTTTTAAATACATGAGCCGATAATATTTATACTATTTGCACTGAAGTTTCAAATTATTGTATGAGCTGAAAATATTGATTGAACTATTTGCACTGAAGAGTCCTAAATTTATGAGTAGATAATATTGAAGTAATGAATAAACATTAATTAAGTGCACAAACATTTTCACACAAAAATATTGACTTTAACTGTCTTTAATTGATTTGCTAGTTGCAAGATTCTCCCATCTCCCAGCCTGCTTGGTAAATCATTCAGCATATTTGTCTTTATCCTTGTAGATTCGTTCCTTTTTAGTATGCTTAGCTTAGCAGACTTTATTAGTTAGTTCATTAACAGCAATTTGTGTGCAGGAAACCTTGACAGGGAAGTATGGAGAAGACTCCAAGCTTATTTATGACCTGGCAGACCAGGGAGGAGAGATTGCTTCCCTCAGATATGACTTGACTGTATCCTTATTCCTAGTAACTGTGCAGAAATCCAAACACCAATTTCTGTGAAATTTATATTTGTTTTATTTATGAGATGTTGGTATGTGTCAGTCAGATGGTATTATTGTCTGTCTGATAGTGTATATTATTGGATAGAATACTGTATGAGTAAAAAGCTTTGAATAGGATGTGTTAACCACTTGCCCCCCCCCCCCCCCCACCTCCCCTTCCCCAACTCTCCTTTCTTCCGGATAGTGTGTTGTTATTATTATTATTTATTATTATTAAGGATTTTTATAGCGCACTTATCTCGCCATACTTGACCAGACTGTAGGCGCTGGCTGATACAGGATCTAACTCAAACCGACTCAGACGCCCACCAGCAGCCTTTGGGCGCATGGTCTGACGCCCGTACAACTGAGCACTATCCTGGCCAGCCAGGAATGGGGGAGAAGGACCAAGTGCATGCTGGGTGTGTTCTTGTTACTGGCATTCACCCATCTAGGACATGAGCGTCAGGATCTTTAAAGTCCGTTATGATGGAATGTATGCGACACACCGACTAGACCTCGGTTTATACTCTCATCCGAAGGAGTGTTGTTGCTGACATGCTTTTCATTGACAGGCAAGCTTATATTTCACCTCTTGAGTGGCAGGAACATTCTAAATATTTTTTTTTAATGAATATTTTTTTAAAAATCATACACGAAATAAAAAATAAAGAATAAATGAGGAAAAAGAAAAAGAAGCTGTTAGTGGTGATGGCAATGTTGACGAAGAAGTAAAGATAAAAGCTAAATGCAATGCTAAAGTTGCACAATCCTTGACAGCACCCAGGTGCCCTTCGCTCGCTACCTGGCCATGAATAAGGTGACCAACATCAAACGCTACCACATCGCCAAGGTGTACAGGAGAGACAACCCTGCCATGACTCGTGGCAGATACAGAGAATTCTATCAGTGTGTAAGTTACTGCACACAGACACACACACACACACTCACAAACATGTAAAATCTCAGTTGTTATGACTTTCATGAAACTCCATATATGTTATTTTGACATTTTTCGACATTTGTCCTTTTTTTTTTTAACCTAACCTTAACTCTAACTCTAGCCCAAACCCTAATCCTAACACAGCTCTAACCCTAACGGATCACATACTTGGTGTCAACCCGAGCCACACTGTACTCGTGGATTTCGATTGCGGCCAACAGCCTGGAGAGGATTGCGTCCCGCCAGGTCTTTCTTGCCCAAGACACCATATGATGAAAAGAATAACTCGCTCCATACTGGATCGATCGTCGCCATGGTCACCAAAGGCTGCACCTTCCGTTGACCACCAGGACGGAGGTGATAAGTGTGTTACTGATGGAGAACTTCGCAAGCTCTGCACGAGACAAAACATCATCTTGAAATCTAGAATGTCAGGACCCTAACTGCGGAGGGAAAATTAGAAGAACTGGCCCAAAAGCTGGACCACTACTGATGGAACAGTTTAGATATCAGCAAACTGAGCTGGAAAGGCCTAGGTGAAACAACGACTGACAAAGGCCACAAGCTTTATTTCAGCGGGAGAGATGACAGGCATGAACACGGTGAAGGGCACAAAGACATTTTAGATACTTTCATGGGTTGCCGACCAGTCTCCAGTAGACTCATTACCAGCAGTCTGAGAGCAGCCCCTTTCACCATCATTCAGGCCTATGCCTCAGCATCAGACAATGACAATAGCGAAGTCGAGGATTTTTATTAACATCTGCAGGTTTTCTTTGACCAAGTGCCGAAGAAGGACATGGTCATAGTGCAAGGCGACGGGAATGCCAAGGTTGGCAAAGATGCGTACCACAACTGGAGAGACACATGTAGACAACACTGCAACAACGAGACAAATGACAGAGGTCTGAGACTTTTGGAATTTGCCAGATTCAACAATCTGATACTGGCAAACATGCTTGGTCTCCACAAAAAATCCAGACAATGGACATGGCACAGTTCCAGCCGGGAGCATCACAACCAGGTTGACTACATTATGGTCAAGAAACGCGTGACCACGATCTCGTGATGACGTCTTTTTGGCTCCACTTGAAGAGAGTAAACATAGCAAAGTGCACCAGACTGAATTTCGACCTGAACAAACTGCAAGATCCAGAGGTGGCAGAATTATTCCATGCCACAATTGGAGGGAAATTTGCACAACTGCTCATTTTGGGAGCTGGTGAAGTAGATGTCCACACCATGACCGCCACCTTCAACAGATCCTTGGCAAGCACTGCCCAAAGAAGAAACTGTAGATCACACCTGAACTTTTAGACCTGTGTGACAAAGAAAGATGAAAAAGAAAAAGAACACCTCACAGGGAACTTATGCCTACTGAAAAATAAACAAGGACATTCAAAATGCGCACAGCAGAGGAGAACTGGATAGAAGATCAATGCCAGGAAATAGAGAACAGTCTGAATAAGGACAACAGCAAGGTATACCAGATTGTGAAGCGGCTGACAAGTGTTAAACAGCCCAATGTCTCTACGACCCAAACTAAGTCTGGCCTTACAGAAGGACAAGAAGTTTTGGATAGATGGACAGAGTACTGCTTTACAACACCAAACCGAGGCTCATCAGTTCTAGCATGTCCCCAGAACAGAGAAAAAGAAGAAATCCTCCCAATTCTCCGATAAGAAGTTGAGGCAGCAGTGCAATCGCTGAAGAAAGGGAAGCCAGCGGGAGTGGACAACATACCCACAGAATCGCTTCAAGCAGGAAAATAAGCGATGATTGACACCCTCACCATTATCTGTAACAAGATCTGGCAGAGTGGGGAGTGGCCTACACAATGGACCCAGTGGCTTGTCATCACTCTTCCCAAAAAAGGTAACCTTCAGGAGTGTGAAAATTACCGCACCATCAGCCTCATCAGCCATCCCAGCAAGGTCAAGGTGAAGGTCAAGGTCGCTTACATCAGAGGGGCGACGGGGACCGATGCTCTCAATATTTTTTTTCTCGTAATCCAGTTTTTATACACTAACAAGACTGTTTATACATAGTGATTGTTGTGTTGTACACTTCAGGAAGATGTTCGTGTGGAAATTTTTGTGTTTACTGCAAGTGTACCTTGTATTTTTCACTTTCTTTTACGTCGTGAGCGGAAACCAAGATCAAGATGGCCGTTTACAGTACAGCAGAGATTTCCTGTTGTCGTTACGAACGCACAAAGAGATCATGGATACTAGCGACTTTACAACTGATATGCTTCCACCTGGGCTTTCACAAACGACCAATAGCCATCAGAAAAAGAGGCAAAGAGGAAAAAGGGGAGGATTACAACGCCGTATGCGGAAGTTCAGCCTAAATAACAGAAGACGTATGCCGCCTCTACCCACGGTTCTACTAGCTAACGCACAGTCTCTTCGCAACAAGGTTGACGAGATAGAGGCCTACGTGCGATTTGCGAAGGAGTACCGAGAGATGTGCCTACTCGCCTTCACTGAGACCTGGCTATCCGATCGAGACACCGATGATGCTCTTCATTTGACAGGCTTCGGCAATCCTATCCGCCTTGACAGATCTCCAGAGATAACTAAGAAATCAACAGGAGGGGGGGGTGTGCTTTTACATTAACCAAAGGTACTGTAACAACGTTATTATACGCGAAAAGATATGCACACCAGATATCGAACTTCTCTCTATCTCTAAGACCTTTTTATCTACCCAGGGAATTCCCGCAGCTATTTTTTACCCTTGTGTACATTCACCCACGTGCTAATGCCAGTGGAGCTAGACAGTTAATTGCTGATGTCATTCAAAAGCAAGAATCTATTTCACCTGACGCTCCGAAATTTATTTTGGGTGATTTTAATCATTGCAAGCTGGATAAAACTTTGAAAGCTTATGATCAGTATGTTACTTGTGCAACATCTATAAACAACACCACTTTAGATCCGTGTTATGGCAACATACCTTATGCGTACAAGTCTCGTGCTTTACCTCCACTTGGAGCTTCCTATCATAATAGTGTGTTTCTTGCGCCTGTGTATAAACCTGTGTTTGAGAGAGTCGAGTGTGTTGTGCAGAAAGTGAAACAATGGACTGTTGATAGCATTGAATGTTTGCGTGGATGTTTTGAGTGTACTGATTGGGATGTGTTCTATGATGCTTGCGAGACTTTGGACAAACTTACGGATGTTGTTTCTTCGTATATATTTTTTTGTGTAGATAATGTTATTCCATCTAAAGAAATTATTATATTTCCTAATAATAAACCTTGGGTAACAAAAGAATTAAAGAACGTGTTGAATAAAAAGAAAAGGGTGTTTTTTACAGGTAGTGCCGAAGATAAAAAGAGGGTAAATAGGGAAGTGAGAGACGAAATTAGAAAAGCAAAAATGGTATATAAAGACAAAATAGAAGAACGTTACAGTTGTGGGGACTTGAAAGCAGCTTGGAATGGAATAAAGACAATGGCAAATGTAAATGAACCTACAGATAGCAAGAAGAAAACTGTCAAATTAAATAATGTACATGATAGTGACCTTCATAACGCTTTGAATATTCACTATAACCGTTTTGAGAAACATGATTTTTCTGATAATATTAAAGCTCTTAAAGAATCTTTGCATCCCCAAAATGATATTGTTATTTCACAAGAGCAAGTAACAGGTTTGTTTAAGAAAATAAATGTAAATAAAGCCCAAGGTCCTGACGGGATAGGTGGGCGTGTCTTGCGTTGTTGTGCAGAACAGCTTGGCGGTGTGTTTTCTCGCATCTTCCAGCTCTCTCTCGACTTTGGCTCTATCCCTGCTCTCTGGAAATTCTCCAATATTGTGCCCTTGCCTAAGATTGCCAATCCTCAAAATCTTAATGACTTTCGCCCAGTAGCATTAACAAGCTTAGTTATGAAAACGCTGGAAAGAATTGTTAAAGACCTACTTTTATCTGCAACAGAATCACTCTTAGATCCATTACAGTTTGCATATAGAGCTAGGAGAGGGGTTGATGATGCCAAGCTGTTCATCCTTAACACTTTGTATAAACATCTAGAGAAACCAAATGCACATGCCAGAATTCTTTTTGCAGATTTTAGCTCTGCTTTTAATACTGTTCAACCACATATTTTAATACAAAGACTTATATCAGATTTTCACATTCAACATCAGCTTGTCTCTTGGATTTTAGATTTTTTGACTTGTAGACAGCAACGTGTTTATGTCAATGGTCTTTTTTCTGATACTGTTATAACAAACACTGGATCACCTCAGGGATGTTGTCTGTCACCTTTTTTATACATTTTGTATACTGACAGTTGTAGAAGCTCAAGGGAGGGAACTTATCTTGTTAAATTTTCTGATGATGCAGCCTTGTTGTCTCTCCTTATAGGTAAAGAAAGCAGTCATGCAGAGAGCTTGGCAGAATTTGTTAATTGGTGTGATGACAATTTTTTAGAGTTAAATGTATTAAAAACAAAAGAAATGTATATTGATTTTAGAAGGAAGAAAGATGAGGATGTGAGTAGTACGATTCATGGCAAGCCTGTTGAAAAAGTGGATGAATTTAAATATTTAGGAACTGTTCTTGATAGTCAATTAAAATGGGACGCCAACACTGCGAACATCATAAAAAAAGGCCAACAAAGAATGTATCTTCTTCGTAAACTTAAAAGTTTCTCTGTTAGCTCTATTATTCTTCGCCGTTTTTATCAGTCTTTCATAGAAAGCTTGTTGTGTTTTTCATTTGTCTGCTGGTTTAACAGCCTTTCTGTACATGATAAGAACAGTCTGCACTCAATAGTAAATATATGTTCAAAAATAATTGGTGACAGGCAAAGAGACCTGAGTACTTTTTGTGATCAACAAACACTTAGGAGGGCTGTTTCGATTATTTCTATGCCACATCATGCGCTAGCTGAGGAATTTGTTTTGATGCAATCTGGGAGGAGGTTTAAAATGCCACAGTGCAAGACCAATCGGTATTTAAAATCGTTTGTGCCTCATGCAATACAGTTGATGAACAAGAGTAAGAATAATTAATGCATAAAACTAAAAGTAAAAACAATTAGCCTGATAATAATTAATCTTAGCTGCTTTTTCCTTTAACGAATCTTTTACCTTGTTATTTTTATTCCTGTGTCTGTGGTGAGTGCTGCTGGTGATGTATACCTGTGTTGGGTAAGTGTCTATGAACTGGATGTATGTGTGTGCATGGGCAGTGTGTATGTGCGGATGGTGTTGGGGGCTGCCGCTGTGTTTTGTGCAAGTTGTTTTGTGCAAGTTGTTATTGTTTGTAGAAATCCTCATGTAGAAATATCAGATATTGTTGTGATTTTTTTTAAAATAATAATTAGAGAGCACTCATACCCCCATTGTAATTGCCAAATCTGGATAAATAAAGTTGTTTGAATTGAATTGAATTGAATTGAAGGTCCTCCTGAAAATAATACTCAACAAGTTGAAACCCCAAACTGAACAAATCATAGCTGAAGATCAAGCAGGATTCAGGGCAGGGCAAAGTACCACTGAGCAGATTTTCAACCTCAGAATAATCTGCGAGAAATACCTACAACATCTATATCATTTGTTTGTAGACTTCAAAAAAGCCTTTGACAGATCTGGCATGCGGCGTGGGCAACCATGAGAGCGCACAACACCAGCCATAACATTATTGAAGTCATCAAAAGCCTGTATGACGAGGCTACCAGTGCAGTCCTCCACAACAGCGCCATGTTCAGAACAACAATCAGCATGCATCAAGGATGCCTATTCTCTCCAACACTCTTCAACATCTTCTTGGAGCACATCATGTGAGATTCTCTTGCAGATCATGAAGCACAGTCAGCATAGGGGGTAGAACAATCTCCAACCTCCGTTTTGCGGATGACCTTGATGGATTGGCTGGAGAGGAACAAGAACTTGAACAGCTGGTACAGAGGCTTGACACCACCTCCAGAGCCTATGGAATGGAAATAAGACAGTGCAGAGAAGACCAAAATGATGACCAACAACACCAAAGGCATCAACATGAACATCAAAGTCTAAGGCCAATCCCTCATCAAAGTGCATAGCTTCAAATATTTAGGAGCCATTGTATCAGACAATGGGTCCTGACAGGAAGTCCTCTCCAGGATCGCACACACAACTGCGGCCCTGACAAGGTTGATGTCCATTTGGAAAGACAGGACCATCAGTCTACTCCAAGATAAGGCTGCTGCTCTCCATTGTCATCTCCATCTTCCTATACTCTTGCAAAACATGGACCCTCACAGCAGACCTACAACAAAGAATACAAAGCATGGAGATGAGGTGCTACAGAAGACTTCTGGGCATTTCCTTTACCCACTATCACTAATGTCACAACCAAAAGGGTTGGAGGACCACTCTTGCACTCACTCAATCACACATCCAATTATACCCACAATTATTCACATTGCACACTCCTGATCACTCAAAAAAGACCTCTACTCAGATGTGACGATTTAACAATAAGTTTTATTTTCACAATAAGTTTTATTACAGACAAAACGTGGACACTACTCGCACTCAAACAAATGAACAAGTATATAGAAACAAACGAACGATGAAAATTAAGACAATACGTTAATATTAAAATCTTTGCAACTGTTTCGGTAAATCATCAGTGTAGAAAAAAACATAGTCAAAAGAACAAAACATAACTAATTATGAGCAGTGAAGGCTGATGGTCTGGTTTGTGCCCTGGTGGATATGCACTGTGTCTTTACAGCGAACACATGCATGGACCATGTGCAGCAGACATTGTTGTGTGAAGCTGCAGAAACTTCAGGCGAGAACTGTGAAGGCAAACTGTACTTCAGACAAAATAGAAAAGAGTGAGATGATGTGGCGATGCCTTTCCATCCTCTGAGGCAAAGTGGTAGATGGTGATAACTTCCCCTCCTCCTGGGATAGGATAGGATAGGATAGGATAGAATAGGTTCCACAAAATTATTTATACCAGGAATGGACATCACAACTGATATTATCAGTTTTCTTCTAACTTATTTTCTTTCCTCTCAAATAGCTTTTCCCTTCCTATGAATATGAATAGTTCACCCTGTTTTATAGATTTTGGGCCAACGTTCAGAACTAAGGAAATGTGTTGAATGATATTGTTTTCGAAAATTTAGAATGTGCGAGTTGGAAGTGATTACTCAATTGACACCTTCCCCCCCCTCCCCTTACTGCACCCCCACCCCCCCACCCCCCAAAAAATCCCATTAAACCATATACTGAGTGGAGAAAAGTATCCAAGCGACCATAGTCAGTAATGATGAATAATGACTAATAATGAAGACAAAACAACTATGTTTTTAGCTTGGTTGTTTGGCAGTAAGTTTCATTGCACCATGAAGTAATACAGTCTCCTCAGAAAAATAGACTAAATTCTGGCTTTCATACTGTTATTATCTTGACTAACTTGACTGTGTCATAGTGCTAGGGATGGTTTGCACTACTAAGTGGATTGATTAAGGCTGGATTGGATGGGATTTGACAGGGATGGATTGTATGTTTCAGGATTTTGACATAGCAGGACAGTACGACCCTATGTTGCCAGACGCAGAGTGTATCAAGATCGTGGTAGAGATTCTGGGGAGCCTTAACATTGGAGACTTTGTTGTCAAGGCATGGTTTCATATTTGAATTGTTTTTGTCTTAATTTTTGTTGGTGTAATTCTTACAGACAAACAAAATTATTGCGATAGAGATTTTAACATAAGTAAATAAGATTGTTGTCGGATAGCGCAGTGGTTGGAGCACTCGCTACTGTGTCGCAAGTTAAGCACCGTCCAGTGCGGTTAGCACTTGGATGGGTGACCGCAAAACGTGAAGCGACAAATAACAACGCCCCCAGTTGACTCAACTGTGACTGAGTACCTACTCTCTTAAGGGTGGGGAAGGTAAAGCAGCGAGGGAGAGAGATGGGCATCACCCTCATTACGCTGGCCCAAGATAAGTGTGATCTCCAACATCACGCTCCCCTACGGCCACAAGGCTATGGGACTACCTTTACCTTTACCTCTTTTAAATAAGAAATGCTGGAGTCTTGGCGTTTCCAATGAATTTTTTTAAAGTGGTGGTCACTTGGTACTAATAATTTAATTTGTGCCCAATGGGTCTTCTCCAAAAGCGGCAACCAATTTGTTAGGTAGAAGGCTCCAGAGCAACTTTCTTAAAATGGGTTACTTTTTGATGTTGGTCACGGTTGTATTTGATTGTGAATGCAGGTGAACCACAGGCGCTTGCTGGATGGCATGTTCGCGGCCTGTGGTGTGCCAGATGACAAGTTCAGAGCCATCTGTTCAGCTGTTGACAAGCTTGACAAGGTGAGTACTGAGGTTGTTTTCAGTATTGTTGTCTCTCATATGCTAAAGGAGCACATTAAAGAATCCGGTTACTTAATCAGCTTGCGGGTGACAGGCTTGAGTATTAACAGAAACGTTTGAGTGTCACTGCACAGCACTCCATTTTGCTGAATTTCAAATTGCCCAAAATCCAAATCATGGCCCAGTGCTGTTGGTGAACTTCTTCTGTGCTCTCAGTGTTGTGAAGTGTGTATTTATCAAGTATTTTCAGTGGTGGCTGATTTTTAACCTATCATGTTATCACTAGTTGTATTGTCCAAACCATGATAGAACGATGCATACTTTTTGCATTACATGTTTTTATTGCAGTAGTAACACTCTTGTGCTTTCAGTGCTAAGAACATTTCCATCATCTTCCCATCAAGTATTTTAAAGTAGAAAATCGTTTGGCTGTCAGCTTTACCATTAGTCAATATTGTGGGGTGTGTTCAAACTGTGAAATCAATAACACTGCTTTTTAACATTCGTTTGTATTGACTATTAATTTTGTACAAATATATTGGGCTATCACATTTTTGTTGTTGAAAAAATTGTAGTCTTTTTATTTGCATTGTTATTTGTGCAGACATTCTGGGATGATGTCCGCATGGAGATGATTGATGAGAAAGGCCTTGACGCAGCTGTTGCTGACAAAATTGGAGAGTACGTCCGATTTCAAGGTTGGTACACTACCATGTTATTTTGTATTTTTAAAAATTTAGTTTTTATATTATTTTATCTGATTTTATTTTTAACTCCTACAAGCCCAAAATATGAAATTGTGCAGAATTTGGCAAACAATTATGAGACCAATGCCACACTGACCATTGATCATAAAAGATAGAAAAGAATCCAGTCTGTAATGTGTTTTGTAATACTGTGAAATAAAATTGGTAATATCTTTTCTAATATAAAAAGACTTTATGTCCCCTGTACAATTTTAAGTGGATGAATAAAAGTGTTGGTGGAGGACTGAGCTTGGGACTATTATTTTGATTTGAAAGGATGATGATGATGATGATGATGATTGATGATCGTGATAATGATGATGATGATGATGATGATGATGATGATGATGATGATGATGATGATGATGATGATGGTCTGTACAGGAGGAAAGGAACTGGTGGATGAACTACTCAAGGATGAAGCTTTGAAGAAACAGAAGAATGCAGTGGAGGCACTTGAAGAAATAAGAATGCTGCTGAACTACTGTGAACTCTATGGCGTGGCCAATAAGGTTTGTTTGTAACATGCTTAGTTATTGATTTTACAATAGAGCTCATGTGCTGTGGATAAGTCGTGATTTTCCCACAACCTGTTTTGGGGATAGGACTTCCATTTACTCATGTACAGCTTCATAAGGATAGTGTGTTTTCTCCTTTCCCTGTTCAATGAGAGCCATCTAAGTATTCACAGCTGGATTGTTGTGTTCTTGTTTAGTGTTTTACTGGTTTTATGGTCCTGTCCATGTTTTTGCTTAACACCCTTCAATCCAGTAGCTGGGCACACATGTGTTTGTCACCATGGCTATGGAGCACATAGACCATCATATTGGTTTGTTGTGTACAGGTGCTGTTTGACATGAGCTTGGCCAGAGGCTTGGACTACTACACAGGGGTCATCTATGAAGGCGTTTTGAAAGGTAAGTGTTTTGTGGCATACAAGTGTGATCTTTGGTATGATAGTATCTTTGGTATGATAGTATCTTTGGTATGATAGTATCTTTGGTATGATAGTATCTTAGAAAAAAAACACAACAACTTTCAGATGGTGGGCTTGTTAGTTCAAAAGCTGCATCATCACACATTGTGTGTGTAAATGTTGTTGGGAATATATGGAACTTTAATCATACTATGCTTGATCTGGCAAGTGCACAGCCTAACAGTTAGTTCAAAAGCTGTTCATCATCACACATTGTGTGTGTAAATGTTGTTGGGAATATATGGTACTTTAACCCTTTGAACCCTGGATGCCCCACCCCCTGCCCATGCCCATCCCCTGGGCTCCCCGGAGAAAAATGGCATTTTTAGTATGCTTTTAGTAAAACAACGAAAACATAACCAAAGTGTTAGACAACCCAAAGTACTTCAAATGTCATCTCTTCATCTTCAGTATTATCCCACAATTGATCGATTACTTCCTGAGTTGTGTACAGTCGCTTAGCGACGCTTCCTTGATTTGTAGACCTTCGTTTCATGACGCAAAATTGAGAAAAAACTGTCACAAAAACACGCACTGTGCTGCACTAGAGCGCTGACATTTTGCTTTACCTTATTCCCAATAACCCTCAATAACCCTATTCCAAACAGCAAGTACTAGAAAGAACAGTAAGCTGTGTACGGACCGCAAGATTAACGGTAAGGTTACGAGATCGGTCTATCGGGGCACAGCTGTTTAAGGGCTAGACCGATATATCGGTCTTTCGGGTTCAAGAGGTTAATCATACTATGGTTGATCTGGCAAGTGCAGAGCCTAACAGTTAGTTCAAATGCCTTTTCATACTTTCTGTGGCTCAAAGCTGCTGAATGCTGGATGACATTTCAATGAAAATGATGGGTTGTTGGGTTATGCTTGTTTATGGTAAGATTACCAATGAGTTGTTGTTGACAGGATACAGTCACACACAGGGGGCCAGCGACTCTGAGGAACAGGTGGGAGTGGGGAGCGTAGCTGGTGGTGGCCGATACGACGGGTTGGTAGGAATGTTTGATCCTGACGGCAAGAAAGTGCCCTGTGTGGGCGTCAGCATCGGCGTTGAGCGACTTTTCTCCATCATGGAGGCCAAGGCAAAGGTAAGAACGGGGAACAAGATAAAGGAAATGCTTCTGTATAATATAGATTAGTATGCAGCAGATGAGTTTAAATGCTGGAAGGAGATTAAATATTCCAGATTAACAGTCTCTACATAATGTATTTCGCTAAAAGCTTCATCCAGAGTTATGACCAAAAAAATCCAATAGTTTTATAGAACTTTTTCAATCTTTGTTTTGATTTGATTTGTGAAGAGGACATTTTGTTGTTTTGTATCTTATGTTGTACTTTGTACACAATTTGGTGGTTGGGGGGGGGGGGGGGGGGGAGGGCGGGAGGGGGAAATTTATCCCAATATGTATATTTGTATCTTTGATTACTCAGATTTTTGGAAAATTTTGCCATTGGTGAATTGTTTGGAAATTGAGATACACAAAATGTTGGTCATATGAAGTTTGTGTATTGTGCAAGTCATGTAAAATGTACCAGAGATCTTCGGGTTAGTCACTGACATTTTATGTTGTTAGGACTGCAAAAGGACCCATCTTGTGGATTGTAGAAGCCAATGTCCCTATGTCACACAACAAGTTTGACAGTTTGGGCTGTTGACATCATATATAATGACAGAACTATGGCAAATTCTGCAGTTTTATGACTCACTCTTTTCTCTTCCTGGCAGACGAGCACAGTAAGAACCAGGACCACAGAGACGGAGGTGATGGTGGTGTCTGCACAGAAAAATCTAGTTGAGGAGAGAATCAAAGTTCTTGCCGATCTCTGGAATTCTGACATCAAGGTACATCTCTCCCATTTACAGGCAAAATTTTATTGAGGCATCAAGGATCAATCAAATGTATATGTATCAATATTATTGTGGTTGTCCATGTATCAGAATACTATTTTTGCCTCGTTGAATAATCAGTAATAAATAAGAATATGAATGAAAATGAATTTTCTGTGTGTTTGGCTATGTACATGATGATGATGATGATGATGAATAAACCCTGTTTTAGAACTATTCTCTACAAGAGTTAACGCTAATTGTTTATGGAGATAACCAGATAACAGAAACAGGAAATAGGTTACAAATAGTAATTACAGTCTGTTGGAAGAAGAGACATGTCTTTAAACGTCACAAGTGATTTCACACTGCCTTATGTTCTGATACCTTTGTGCATATATATCTGTGTATGTATGTATATTTGTCTGTTCGCCCATCTGAACACTACTGTTGGATTGTAAGTCAGTCTTGTTATGGATGTGATGGGATTGTTTTACAAGTATTGTGACTTGTTTGTTTTGCAGGCAGAGCAGTCCTACAAGAAGAACCCCAAAGCACTAACGCAGTTCCAGTACTGTGAGGAAAATGGTATACCTTTGGCTGTTGTCCTGGGACAGTCAGAAATCCAAGCTGGTGTGGTCAAGCTCAGGAACATTGCTACAAGAGAAGAGGTATTTCTGTTTTATTTGGTAGGTCATTTGTGTGTGGTGTGTCTGATGTTTGTCTCTGTGCCTGATGTTTGTCTCTGTGTGTGTGTGTGTACACATGCTGGACAAATGTATCCTAACTTTAATCGTTGTATTGTGTGCAGAGAGAAGTGAAGAGAGACGAAATGGTGGCAGAAATCAAACGTACGCTTCAAGATTTGGCGTCCTCTGCAGCGGCCAACAGCACAAGCTGATCATAGCTTCAGTCATGGGCAAAACAAGAACTGTGAACTTTATCCACATCTCAGCTTTTTTTGTCAGTCCATGTATTATTTGCATTCAATCTCCTTGGCAAGCAGTCCGTACAGCAGTGAAGTGAATGTAAGTGAGCTAGGTTGTTGAGGAAAGGTGTACCAAAGGTCTTGGCATGAACACTTGTGCCTTGCCTTTGACGATTGTACCACTTTCTAGAGGTGCCAACCCCTGAAATGACTTTTCAGTACTATTAATTTAAAAAATCAGGAGTTTAACAAAACTTTCATGAGCAATAACCATGGCCCTTTCATTCAATGAACCACAGTGACACAGTTTTTATTTTTTCACAAATGCAAGATATATTTAATGAGAAATTTAAAATTTTTTTTTTTTTTTTTAAATGTCCGGGTTACCAACTATTTGAATCTATGTCCACGTTTGTTCACAAAACACGCCCATGTATGGAACTTGCAAGTAAACAGGCTACTAAGAAGTGAAGGAGTCCTTAACCTTTTTATTTTATTATTATTTGTTTGTTTTTGAACCTCAGTTGCATGCAGTCCTCCTTTAACTTTTATCTTTTTTTTCCTAATACAGGGGTTCCTCAGATCTTCATTGGTTCTTTTTTTCTTCTTTTTTCTTTCTTTTTCATAAAATAATTTTTTTTTTCATTTCTGTATTTATATATATGTTTTTAAGGAGTCCTCAACTTAATACTGAAACATGAAGAAAGCTTGCTGAAAAATGTGCAAACGATGTTTCTGCACGAATCACAGCAAGGTCTGTGTCCGCCTTAGAGCTTTGTAGGAGCGTATTATTTAATCTTTGGAGTTTTACCCAGAGACAACAAAATACCTACAGTGGAACCTCTCTACAATGACCTTGATAATGTTGACAAAAATCGGTCTTTATAGAGGGGGGTCTTTACAGAGGGGTAGAGAGTTTACCTTTCACTACATCTTTTTCTGTTACATGTATTAAAGAAATAAACTCACTGTGTATTGTTTACAACACACCACACATACACTCAGTAAAACTGTTTGTGTACTGAATCCAGCACATTGCATTCTTGCTCTCTCTCTCTTGCTCTCGCTCTCTCTTTCTTGCTCTCTCTCTCTCTCTCTCCCTCTCTCTTTTGCTCCTTTTCTTTCTCTCTCGCTACACGGCCTAGACGTCTGTCTGTACCGCACTTGTGATGTGAATCACATGAAATCCACACCCCATACGAGTAGAGGCTGGCCGCTTTTGTAACCGGACGAGGTCAAAATTACGGAAGGTTAACAGCTGGCGTAAGATCGTAGCCGGTGTGGTCAGGCAAAGAAGGTCGCTACACAGCTTATCTGTGCTGCACTTGTAATGTGAATCACTTGAAAACACCCCATAGACGCCGGCATGTGATGTAACAGGATGACATCAAACTTATAGAAGATTACTTTATCGGCTGATGTGTCACATGTAGTGTCCATGCATATAGGTACCTGTCTGACTGAGCTGAACAAGATCGTAGACAGTTTTTATTGTGCCGTCATGCCGAGAAAGTCGCTATACGGTCTGCAACGATCGGTCGTTAGACGTTAGAGCGAAGTAGTCGCTATACTGATAACAGCAATATAAGGAAATAAATCAGTTAAAATAAAATGGGTCGTTGTGGCGGGGGAGTCGTTATAGAGGGGGGTCGTTGTGAGAGGTTCCACTGTATGTGCTTTTCTGTTTTGTCAAAACAAAATCAAATACACCATGTGAGATGATGTCAGAGTCACACGATGTGCATTTTGTGTGGTTTGCACTCATCTTTGACAGAACCATACAGGGATAATCCATAGTGTACTTTGGTATGACCCGTTGGAAATAATTCACCCGCTTCTGTGGAGAATCTGCAGCAAAATCTCTGTTATCGTTTAGTTTTCTGGGTCGTCCTCTTCCTCCCATATTGATATCATGGAAGCAATAAAAAGACTGACACTAGTGATTGGCCCATAGTCAAACGGAAGTGCGGATACTTGCAACAAAATTCACGATTGGCTAAGAAAGTCACATGGACGACCTTGACTGTAGTCAGTTCGGGGCAGTTCGCAACCTCAGGTTCTCAATATAGTTGCGCATTATTGCTGCGAGCGGCATGATAAAAAAATTTTTTTTTCAACATTCCAAAAAAATGGGAAAAAAAAAGAAGTAATTTTCGAAATCCCGTACTTTATTTCTTATATGGGAAATGAATACGGAAAAATCGTATGAGTTGGCACCTCTCTTTATGCAGCAGTGAACAAAGTGAAAACTGGGATTGAGGGGAGCAGGAGGGGAGGATGGGGGAAGGAGTTTAGTAGGTTTATGTCAAGACTTTCGATCAGCAAAGAACCCGGTCAGTAAATGAATGAGGTTGTGGAAAAGTGGACTATGTAGGATTTTGTTAGGGCTTCTTTCTGTTCATAAAGAACTGAAAGAAGTAATTACCTAAAATTGCAAAGAATGAAGAGCATGCAAGAGATTTTGGTCAATTTTATTATTTTTTTTTTTTAAAGGAAGAAAGCGTGAGGAGATGTGACACAATTATGACAAAACTGCTCAAGCTTTATCTGTGCAGAGTTTCTTTAATTGGATAGAAAATTACATCTGAAAACTGGAACCCAGGAACAGCCCTCTGAAAATGAAGGAGCTATGCATGTCAAGTTTACTGTCGAAGTTCAGTGCATTAATTATGGCTCATTGTCATGAAGTTGCTGCGATTCTTCTCGTAATATCGTCTTTACTTTTAGTTATTATTAGGAATTTACCCAGTCATCGGTTGACAGTCCTGGGCAAAAGTGGATCAATTAGTTCAATGTTTCAGTCATTTCATTTGAGGTGTTTCAAAATAAACAGTTTGCTTTATAAAGCAGAGATATAGTCCAAAACAAAAGGGGGAAGGGAAAGGGGAGGGGAAAAGGGCTTGATTATAATATGCTATGCGCAGTTTTATTTTTTTTTGGTTGTACGTCCAACGTCTTATTAAATTATACCGTTTACATTAAAAAGTTAAAAGCATGAGGGTGTTGAACTATTGTGGAGTGTTTTATTATGAAGTTCCCGTGTTTATTGTGAAAGTATAGTATACAAGATCACAGGCCATTCATTTTAAAGCATGGTTTTCTAACGTGCAACTGAATGTATTAACCACAATTTGTTTTGGAAATGGGATAGATATTTATTGGTTTAAATTTTTAATTTTATGAATTTAAATTATTGTTTCTAAATTATGGAAAAGTAAAAAAAAAAAATTTTTTTTAAATAATTTATTATTATTATTATTATTAATTTTGTTGTTGTTGGGTCAAATGATGTTCTTTGCTTGGCAAAATTGTTGCTTACGTATTGTTTTGGGCAATAACAATGTGGAGTATAAAATGAATGTAAAATTGCATTGAGATATCGCAAAATGTTTATCTTGAGTTTTAAATATGTAAGAGAGGCAGAGAGGTGGATGTCAGAAACAAAGTTCCAACCAGTAGTTTAACTTGACTGCACATTTTACTTTCTTTGACAGGATCATCATACTCACAGCAATTTACCTGACAGGATTAATGTAGAAGAAATAAAAAAAGAACCACAAACTTTTATTTATACATTTAATTTTTATTATTTATCATTTCAACAAGAGAAAAAGACACTTGGCACAACATTGCCAAACACCGAAGCTGCAAAAATAAAAGAGCAAATGTAAAAAAAAAGTGTTTCCATTTATGCTAAAAAGTTGTTTTTTTTTTTTAGGGATGCGGATTAAGATGAACAATTTGACTGAAAGTTGGTAATATGCAATGTAGTCTAACATATAAAACAAGCTCTTCATTTCATATCAAGAAATTACAAATGGATATAGACCACGTCTATTTAACAAAATGTTCTACTGATGTCAGGACTCGCCCTATTTAAGTGAAAAAATAAAACTGTTTTGAACTCCAAGCAGGCCAACCTATTTCTCCTTTCATCCATATCCAGTTCAATAATATTAATACTGAACAGGAACGAGTCATTATGCACAATGGTAAAGGTAATGAAAAAAAAATCAAATAGGTTACAAATATTCATCAATGACAATACAAAATGAGCAACTTCACGAACTGGGTATGTTTTGTCCACTATATTCCAACAACAAAATGGTACACCAAAAACAAAATGGTATACCAAGTCCACATTAATAGAATACTATGAAAATGAATACTATTTAAAAACGGATTACGATGTCAAAATGGAATATTACAAGTTCATTTGCTTTTTTCGAAGAACATACAATCAAGTGTGGTAATGTTGATGAAAGGGACACCACGTGTTTATATAGAGTAGTCACTGGCACAACACCAAGGTAAACGAGTCGTGAATTTAAAAAATACACAGAATTCAACAGAAATGTAAAATCAATCTAAAAGTGAGAAAGGTGTAAATACAGCTGCAGGATCTTCATGATGTGATAGGCAGCCGCCCCCACAAAAACAACTGCAACTGAATTCATGTTTCATATTTGCAAATTGATCAACAACAGCATTTTGAACACCAACTACATTGTTTCTGTTTCATATGCAAAACGTTTTAAACACACACAGGTTTATTATAAATGTTTTTTTGAGGCAAAACTATGAACTGATGAGCCATAATAATAAATAATTCAGTGAAACCATACTTCCCAACCAACAATATACAAGTCTCAAAACAAGAAATCGTGAAGAAAAATTACCACTCTGTCCATTTAAAATGTATTCTTGAAGAAAAATAAAAGGGACAAAGTTCAAATGTATTTCCAAAACATGCTAATTTTCATGGGCCTGTCCTGTACTGATTTTATGCTATAGCAGCCAAATGAAAATGTGCACAACTGACCACCCCTTGAACTATGCCAGCCAAAACTGGTTCAGCCATTGTTTAGATACAGAGCAAAATGTATTTAGAACATAATGAACCTCAGCAACCTTGACCTTTGCGAAAGTGCAAATAAGAATTAAATAAAAGCTTGAGCAGTAGTTAAGTATATGCATAATAAAAAATAATCAAAATCGGTCAAGTTATTATTATTTTTTAAAATGTCAAATTCAGACCTACAGACTGACCCACAGATCCATCATAAATTGAAGTACTTGTATACCCAAAATCATCAAAATTGGTCCATCTTTTTTTTTTAAAAGATATAAAGCTAGCTGTGTTTAGCAAAGAACTGACCTATTGTTGTTATGAAGTTTGGTCAAAATTCATTTAGTTGTTCTTGAGAGATGGCCTGCAATGGACCCAACAACACCCTCACATTTGGCTTATTCTGATTCCAAACTATTCCAAAATATTTCCAAATAAAATACAAAGAGAACACCGATATAAAAGTGGCATAGCACTAAAACACAGAAAAATAAAATGTTTTTAAAATATTTACCAAAAAATCACTTCTGTTTTCTTGGCAAGTCTAAATGGCACACAGAACCACGATGAAGACTTCTTCCTAATACTACACTTTAAGATGCAAATCATTGTTACTGTATACTGCCCTTTGCGATGCTATTTAATCTGCTCTGCTCGGTGGCTGCTGCACCCACTGACAGCTAAAATCACCAGTTGATTCCTCAGCAGTTTTATACATAGTCTGATCTGTGTGTTTGTTTTTTTTCTTGTACGACCAAAAAATTAGCAACGTGTAAGATCCCAAAAAACATTTTCATTATCAACAACTTGCCTTTGTGCTGTACATAGCAAGTTCTTGTCATGTATAGTCATTTCTGTATGCTGGACATCTTATCTTATCTTTGCCAACCATGGTTCTTTGTTTTGCCCTTGGCACCTCATTTTCATGCCGTACACCGTGGGATTTTATGCTATCTGTCCATCTTATCCTGATGTTGTATTGTTCTTCAGTCACCTGGCTCCATAGTTCAGGTGGTTAGAAAGTGTGAGCGTTGCGGCACACACCACAGCCCAATGCAAACTCCTCTCCAGTGGGTGGGTGTTGAACATGCAACGGGCACTCTTCCCCTTCTAGTTGCCTGCCGCGAGGCCCTGTAGCACATACAGTTTGACATTTCAGTCAGTCGGCATCACGACCATATGCACTCACTTGATAGTTAGGAGCGATCTTTACACAAAAACTGAAAAAGCTGCTTAAATACATAATAAAGACACAAGTGTATACAGCAATATAGGTCATTCATCTCAGATGGAATGGAAAAAGAGCATCTCATTTGACTAATTTTTTCAAGGAGCATTATAAGCACGATAAGTACCTTGTTCACGCCAAGTAACTATCAAACATTCCTTACCCTTACCCCTGGTCAGTCATGGCACCAAGATCTTCAATAACTACACAGTTTTAAGAAAGAGAAACAAAAATCCTATACTAACCAGCTGGGCAGTGAGGCAGGGCGTTCTTGGGGATGTTGGTGACGCGCTGGAAGTCGTCATGGCACTGATTGCAGAAGTGAGTTGTGCCGAAACAGAAAAACACCGCCACTGAACAGCAGTAGCGGCACTTGTACTCCAGGAAGTCTGAACCATGCTTTGGGCACATCTGTTTGGAGAAAAATTGGAAACGTTAAAAAATATGAATATAATGACATACGAGATTTACAAACACATTCATAAAATGGAGATTTACCTTGGCTTTAAAATGAACACCACCACATACAGCGTTCAAGGTAACAAACATATAGTTAGTTTGTCATTAACATCTTGTTCAAAGGTAAACGCTGAAGAGATGACAAGCAACTGGTAACTTTTCACTGGTAAGGTAGGTCAAATAAAATTCACACAATTAGTACTGTAGTACGTGCACACTAAATGACAAAATCAACATGAAGACTTGTGATTGGAGCACACATAGTCACAATATGCATGGAAAAACTACACTGTCAAGGAAGAAGAAAAAAAAAGTAGGAAAAGAAGAAGAAAGTGAACAAATGAAGAAATACGAAGCATTAATGTGAAACATATTTAACAGTCACAATATCAGTGACGTTTACCTGGGCACGAGAGACGTCAGAACAGCCACCGCAGACAAGCTCTTTAGGGTCGTAGACATCTCCACCCCCTGCTGCCTCCTCACACCGTGCTTCTCCCCCATAGTATGCCTGCCAGACATATGCATCACCACAATTATTGACCCCGTATCTTCATTTCATTATTTGTGTGCACAGCCCGTACTTAGCACTGTGTACTGACCATGTCTCAATGACATCCCAGCTGTACCACTATATCAATGAGCCTTAGACTGGACTGTATGAATTGGGCAGCTGAAAGATATAGCTTGCGCCGAATATAGCATGAATTGGACATCCATATCCATAAAGAACAGCGCCAAAACAGCAAAGCTTTCAGCCACTATCTGTAAGACTTCTTCCCTTCCAAATAACATGTGACAACAATACCAATGTAGACTACCGAAAGCCTGACATTACTCAATACTGTTGTTTTTTTATTTAATCCCAACATTTTGTTTTTAAAAATCCCAACTTCTGGTATCTGTTACAACTACAAATGGCTGAGATTGAGTGCATTTTGATGCAGGCAAGTAAGACTCATGAGCAAACCTGAACTGGACAATTTGGGTTGAACTCTCAAACATGGAACAGTACTCACATTTATTTCACTAAACAGAAAAACACCGCCATGGGAATAAGTCTAAACATGACCCAGGGATGTCGTCTACATAGGAAAGCTGACCTTGTTGCATTTGTAGCAGACGTAGTAGGCATATCTCTCCATGGCGAAGGAAGCAGGGTCTTGGTAGAATCGTCCCCCAGGGCGGGTGATGGCCTCGGCCTTGTGCAACCCTTCGTACTCCAGTCGCATCAGAGCTTTGCGTCGCACGTCCTCGTACAGCTGACGTATGGGGTTCAAAAGGTTACGCAGCACCTTGTGCTCAATTTCACTCTGAAAACAGCAGACATGGAATTGACGTGTACTGCAGTTCATCTCACTCTGTGCATCATTATCATTTGACAAAGAATAGTTTGATGGACGTTGGAGTGGGGAGAGAGGGGGGAGAAAGAACTCTAGAGTTGACCTGGTGCAAAGCAAAAAATTGCCAATGTGGCAATTACTAATTCCAACATAGTGACCATTATAATTCAATATAAAGAGAAGGGAGAAAGAAGTGCTCCTTACAGATGGGACAGAGATGATAAACTCGCTCCACTATAAACAGACTTATATTCAGAAAAAGAGTTAAGCACTGACCTTACAGATGGGACAGAGGGAAAAGCCAAAGGTAATGCGCGGTCCCACCCAGCGTTTGTCTAGGATCATGCGTGTGCAGTGGAGGTGGAAGACGTGGCCACACTTCAAGTAGATGGCAGGTGCGGCAGACAGGGCTTCTGTGAAGCAGATCATGCACATGTCGTCTGCATCCTGTTTCAACATGTCCTGATCCGACTGCCGACAGCGGTGGAGACAGGGCAGGCAAGGGTCTTCATCAAGTAGACCTCCACACGGGTGACCGCAGTCCAGCGTCTTGGGGCAGCAGTTAGCCGCATGTTTCTGGCACTCAGGATCCGAACACACATTGCCTACAGCCAGCAAGGTGCCTGTGTTGACTCCACAGAAGCGACACATGCCTGACACCGCTGTGTTATGCTGTTTGCCTGTCAGAACATGGCACCCACACAATCATGTTTGCCTGTCAGAACATGGCACCCACACAATCAGTACACTTCAAGCCAGACAAAAAATGACAGAGAGAGAGAGGAAAGCCATGAAGAAATTGGGAAATTTGTAATGATAAATGTAAATGTTTCTGTGCTTGTGCAGATTTCAAGTTAATTCTGTAACCAGCAGAGTTTTGTAGTACTTTGCTAACTGGCATGCTTTCTAACAGAAATGGAATGAAAAGGTTCAATGTAAAACACACGCACATAGGAAACCCTCAAAATAAAGGGGGGAAAACAAGGGGAGAAAACAAAGGTCTCGACTAACCGAGGCGGAATTCAACCATGGCTTTGAGGGTTTTGGAGTCAGCGAGTGCCATGATCCAGAAGAGCTTGGTACGACCACAACCTTCATGCAGGTCTACCTTGATGGCCTCCTCCTCCTCTTTGAACACCTACATCAGCAATATTCATAATCAGTAACTGAACATGTCAAGTGTCTACCAGTGCAATACATAACAACGTTAATAATAATAATAATTATAAAAACAATAATAACAATAATAAGAAATAACTTGTATACAGCACATATCCTAACATAAGTTCAATGAGAGTTTCATAGAAAAAAGAAAAACAAATAAATAAATGAAGCTTTACATTTTGCTGTGGCTGCCATACAGACAGACAGGGAGACAGAGATATTAAAAGAGAAGAGTTAGCATCTGACCTGTCTCTGGTGTACTCTCATTTTGCGAGGCAGATGCAGAAACCGGTCACAGTCAGCACACAGGTTGCCACAGTCGGCACACAGGATGATGGCAGGTGTGATGCTGTCATCATGGTTGTCACATGTTGGCTGAATCAAAAAACAGGCTCACTGCTGCATTTGATATTAGGTATTGATCCATTCCCCTATTGTTATGGCCCTTTGACCCCATCATGGCCTTTTTAAAGTACCACGTCTTTCATTGGCTCTTATCAAAATACAGCTGTTCAATTCAAACCCATTCACCTGAAAGGAGACTAAACACTGTAAAGCTCACTTATGTAAACTCACTCCCTATGCTCACAGGCATTCTGTGGAGCTAGCATGACCACACATGCCTACCCCAAAAAATGAGTTTCCCCCCAAAATTTCTTTTTCCAGAATAGGCCACGATTTTCCGGGACACTAATATGTAAGAAAAGTATCTTGTATTTACACTATCTACATGCTGAAATGTCTTCTTGGGTTACTGTTGTTTATGAAGGGCTATAGTAGGCCTCTGAAGATCTCCTTAATCCTCTTCTTTCCAGCTCTCTTAAAAGACATTTCCTGGCCTGGATTTGGCAATAAGTAGAGCTTCATATATGGTACAAAACCAAAAGGTTTCCCCTTTGTTGCCCACCACAAGACATGGCCACTTTTCTGTGTGGTCCAGTTTAAACTTTGGAGTCCTTTGCTTGTTTTTCTGTATCCCTTTTGGAGGTGTTCCTTCTCTGTCGCTTCCTCTTCTTCCACAGACACAAGCCACCATTTTTGCCACTCTGGAAGGCCTACTCTGAAAGTTCGGAGAAGTCGACTTGCACATGCGCATCCATTCTGAATTAGAACGTGCATGCGCACTAACTTCCACAAGGTGGGGAACCACTCCTTGGCAAACAGGTAGGGAAATGTGCTGTCAGTGTTCCGATTGACAAGCAAAATCACCGACTTTCTTTTATTTTTTTTTGTGTGGACAATCTGCTACCAGAACGGGCAAATAGAATCTGTGTTTTCTGAACGTTTGGTTTATTTTATTGATTTTCCATAATAAATAGGGCTGTATCGTACTAGTAGGCACGTCTGTATGATGCATCCCACATTTTACTCACAGACTAAAGCCACTCATTCGGACTGTTTTTCAGGGTGGCACATTACTCAAGTGGTTTGGGCACACGCTATCAATGTTTCATGTTAAGCAACGTCGGGAGGGTTTAGTACTTGGACGGGTGACCGTATTTGGAAGGCAACCACCAAATGACACAAAAAGGTAAAAAACGAGTGCATGAAACACCCCAGTCCATTCAGCTGTGAATGGGTAGCTGGGCTGGATCTGTTTAGAAGGAAGGTAAAGCAGTAAGGAAGAGGAGATAGGCAACACCCTCATGACGCTGGCCTAGAGAAAATCCAAATGCTACCCCCTCCCTTACCCCCAACAACTAAAAGGTTTAGGTGAGACCTCTAACTTCTTAAGGCTTTTGACATGATTAGAAGTTAAAAACAATATACAGAATCAACACTTACTCAATACTTCCAGTGGCTTACAAGAATCAGAGGCTGTCAGTGCTCAAACAACCCGACCCCCACCCTCCCTTCCATCCCTCAACAAAGTTTACTGCTTAGCTCATCCATGTGTATACAATAATCACAATTTTAAAAGAATAAAAATAAGTTACATACCCTGGGTTTGCCATGTGCAGAGTCAGGACTGCTGACCCACTCCCCAGATGATAATCTTTCCACATGGTCAGGTCCCAGAACACACAGTGATGCAAGGGCTACCCACATCTGTAAAATCACCAAGTAGTCAGTTTTGGGAAGGGTGGTGTGTTCATGGACAAACTAATGAATTGGGTTTGGTATCAAGCTTGGTGAGGTTCTGATGATTACTGATCTGTAAAGAATAATTGGTAGCTGAAAAAGCAAAACTGAAAGTAAATGAGAAATTAAATGAGGACTGGACGAGCAAAGCACTTATGACTCATACCTTTTTGTACATTGTTCCACATGCAAAATGAAAGTGTGCAGTTTAGGTGGACTCATTTGCACTCGTATAGAAATCTGGAAATGTTTTATTTTTTGTGAGAATACTGACTAACCTTGCTGCACATGTGCAAGTGAAAACTACATAATGTCAACAACAGTTACTCACAGTGGGAGTTTTGGGACAGACATCGGGGCCGCGATGTTTGGTGTCCAGCTTTGTGAGGTTGAGGATGGCCTCTGCGATGGCTGACTTAGTGATTATGGCCCACACCTCTGACAGCTTGCCCTGGAAAAACCACCATCATCAGCAGTATACATGAAACATATTAACAGTTTGCTGACACTGGTGAGTTAACCAGACTTAACCAACACACATCATCAGAAGTAATAATAATAATAATAATAATAATAATAATAATAATAATAATAATAATAATAATACAGGATGCTATATACGCGCCTTCCCCAAATCAATCAGGCTCAAAGCACGGCGATCTATACCAACATACATGCTCACCTGTGTCATCCACCCTCACACACACCAAATACACACCAATCACTCAAACAGGTGGTGTAAAGGCAGGGAGATCGCTATTGGAAGACGGAAAGAAACTCGATTTTTTATTTTTAAAATTTGTACATTGACTGCATTCTGTACCATTATTGAAGGGAGGGAGGAAACCAGAGTGCCCGGAGAAAACCCTCGGTGACCTCAATAGTCTCGTACCTAAGTCACATACGTTCGCCCCTTGCGGGAATCGAACCCGCGACCTTCGGCATAGGAAACCGGCGACTTATCCACTGCGCCACGAGGCCACCCCATATGGTAATACATATATATATATATATATATATATATATATATATATATATATATATATATATATATATATATATATATATATATATATATATATATATATGTATTACCATAAAACATATTAATAGTTTGCTGACACTAGTGAGTTAGCCAGACTTAACCAACACCCATCATCAGAAGTAGTTAACCTGACTTAACCAACACCCATTATCATTATCAGAAGTAGTTAACCAGACTTAACCAACACCCATTATCAGAAGTAGTTAACCAGACTTAACCAACACCCATTATCAGAAGTAGTTAACCAGACTTAACCAACACCCAAACACAACAAAACAAAACAGAAGCAAACAACGCTATACATACAGCAGTCATATCCTGCAGCAGTGTGATGATGGTGTTGGCCAGGGCCATCGGCATGTGACCTCTCATCCACCATCTGGCTGCCCTCACACTGCCACAGAGGATCAGAATCATCATCACTAAGCATCAACATCATTATCAATAATCATCAATAGCCATTATTAACATCATCATCATCACTATCCGTAATCACCAATATCCTCATCATTATCAGTAATCATCAATAGTCATAACCAACATCATTATCATTATTAGTAATCATCAATAGCCATTATCAAACATCATCATCATTATCAGTAGTTATGAACAGCAATTACCAAACATCATCACCATTATCAGTAATTATCAACAGCAATTACCAAACATCATCATTATCAGCAATCATCAATAGCCATTACGAACATCATCATCAATAACAGTCATCATATTCAACTCCTAGCAGGTGCTCTTAGCCCAAAGCTTTGGTAACTCGCATGTTAAAAAGAATGTTATTTTAATCACCGTCACCATTTACTGTTGACACTGTATTAGCAACGGTCATCCTCATAATCACCGTCACCATTTACTGTTGACACTGTATTAGCAACAGTCATCCTCATAATCACCATCACCATTTACTGTTGACACTGTATTAGCAACAGTCATCCTCATAATCACCATCACCATTTACTGTTGACACTGTATTAGCAACAGTCATCCTCATAATCACCGTCACCATTTACTGTTGACACTGTATTAGCAATGGTCATCCTCATAAACACCGTCACCATTTACTGTTGACACTGTATTAGCAACGGTCATCCTCATAATCAATCAGTCCAAGGTGAAAATCATCATCATCATCATCATTATCAAGGTTGTCGTTGTCACCATCTTTACTGTCATAGTCCATATTTTTCACCGTCACATTGTCACTCATCACGGTATGATCCGTTTATCTATCATATTCCAGCGCCTAAAACTGGAGTGCTTGCAATAATCCCAGTTTGTGCAGAATGAAAGATTGACAGTAGAATTGATGGAAATACAAGTGAACACTATGAGGGCAAGAGGGATGGCCAGCTTGGTTGGGACCTCTGTTTGCTTCCTTTCTGTCTTTCTTCCACCCTCCTTCCTCTTTCATCCTTCTCTACTTCATTATCTCTCCTGCATCAAAACCAGACTTGAAAAACTCCTGTACTGACCCAGTGGATCCTTCTTCTGCCATGATCTGATGGAGGCTAATTGTTGACTGCTGCTTTCCTCCATCCTCCAGCTTGGTCTTCACCTGACACACACATGCACGCAACAACAATAAAATAGTAGGTACATAAAACAACCCTAAAATAATTAATGCGTTCCTAGGTTTCCAACAAAAACGACCACCCCAATCATCATCATCATCCATCATCATCATCATCAACATCCATCATCAACATCCATCATCATCAACAGCCATCATCATCAACATCCACCATCATCATCCATCATCATCAACAGCCATCATCATCATCATCAACATCCATCATCATCAACAGCCATCATCATCATCATGATCAACAGCCATCATCATCCACCCATTGCATCAAGGTACCAGCGCACTCAAGATACACCTCTAATCTTTGCTGCGTAGCGTGAACAGGATATATCGTAATATCGCCAAGATAATAACTTGAGTCCGCTATGAGCGGACGAGGCTACCTGCAAAATCACGGAAAAAGCGCAATTTCACTGTAAATATATACAGAATGTTGCTCTACAACATTCCGCTCTTTCCGTCTCAAAAACCCAATTGCCTTGTTGGATTCTTAAATTGCATGAAACCAAGTGAGGACACTATCCGGCGTCAACAAACAGTTCAAAAACATTCTCAAACGGTTCGTAAAAGACAGTTGACCTAGAAACTAATACAGTTTGACCTAATTCGTCCCCTAGAGGAGACGAAACTTACATTTTTATATTTTCATGAGTTCACTGCAGTCAAATTGCGCTTTTTCCGTGACTTCGCAAGTAGCCTCGTCCGCTCATAGCGGACTCAAGTTATTATCTTGGCGATATTACGATATATCCTGTTCACGCTACTCAGCGGTACTTTCAACTGTATCTTGAAAGCGCTGGTAGCCATGCGCATTACCTCCATCATCAACATCATTATCATCAACAGCCATCATCATCATCATCATCATCATCAACATCATTATCATCAACAGCCATCATCATCATCATCATCCCTACCACCCTTGTACTACCTTCTAAAGCTTTGTGAAGCTGAATAAAAGACAGAAAATAACAAGAAGGTAAAAACATCAAGGAAGAACAAGAAGGTGACAATGAGGAAAAAGAAGGTAACAATGAGGAAGAACTAGAAGGAATAACGAGGAAGAATAAAAAGGTAATAACAAGGGAAAAAAAGAAGGTCACAACAAGAACAAAAAGGTGACAATAAGGAAGAACAAGAAGGTAACAACGATGAAGAACAAGAAGATAACAAGGAAGAACAAGAAGGTACAATGAGGATGAAGGTGACAACGAGGAAGAACAACAAGGTAACAACGAGGAAGAACAAGATAACAAGGAAGAACAAGAAGGTAACAATGAGGATGAAGGTAACGAGGAAGAAAAAAAAAAGATAACAACAAGAACAACAAGGTAACAACGAGGAAGAACAATGTGACAAGGAAAAACAAGAAGATGACAATGAGGAAGAACAAGAAGGTGACAATGAGGAAGAAAAAGAAGATAACAACAAGGAAGAACAAGATAACAACGAGGAAGAACAAGATAACAACGAGGAAGAACAAGATGGTGACAACAAGGAAGAACCAGAGGGTGACAAGAGAAGAAACAGAATAACACCACAAATACAAAATAATTTCTTGAGTGCATTCTTTGTTGACTGGGTTTTCTATCCTATATTCTTACTGCGTACTGTCGGACATTTTTTTTATTGACCAAATAAATATTTCATTTTATTCCTTTGCACCATAAACATGCACTTTTGTGCATACTGACGTACTGACATACTTGTATAGACAAGTTATCATCACCACGTCTAAAAAAACAATGACAAAGAAAAGCATTGCACCTGAACAGTGAGAGCTTTGGCAATGCAGGCAAGGAAAACATCTAGGATGCAAGGTCTGTGTGGGTCGAAGGATGCGTCTCCGTCCTCCTTGCTGGCTACACTGACAATGCTGTAGTCTGTGGGGGGCAGGGCTGGCACTGACAGCAGGTTGGCAAGTACTTGGGGCTTCACATCCGGCAGCACGCGACGCACGATTGCCACAATCTGTAAGCAGGAAGTTTATAGAATTGCAACCACCTTTAGGAGAATAGTCCCCATTTGTTATTCCTTACTGCTTTAAACCTCATCAGCTTCTAATAACAGTCAAGTATTATGTGTGGGTGGCCTGGAGTGATTGTTGTGCGCTGCCTGTTTGTTGTTCTAGGTGGTTTTGAAAGATAAAATAATTCACCTATCCGCGATATACATACTGATAGACTAGTCACTTCTGAATAACTTTTGTCAACAGGGCTGTGTATCCTAATCATGATGATATTGTGCCAAGGGGGAAAAGCTGACCTGTCTCTGTATGCGTGGTGAGGCCGTGTGCAGCAGAGAGAACAGGTCCTGAATCAGGCTGTACTGTTGTGCCAGATACCTCCGACCCACTGGGGACCCACTCAACGCCTCCACCATTGACAGCAGCTCAAAACAGAAACCGTCAGATGCCCGATCTCTGAGAAGACAAACAAATCATCATCATCCTCACTTCCACCATACATATGTCATCTTTGTTATCACTACAATCATCATCCTCAAACACAAATCCATTTTGTTCTACCAAATTGTTCATCGTCATTATAATCAAAGTAGTCAAAACATTGGGGATTTTGATTACAAACACACAAATCAAACACAGCTCTCTCACAAATATTTTGAAACACTCCATCTGACAAATACATCAGACACAGGTGAACCAGAACAACTGTGCATGTCATAAAAGAAAGAAACATAGAACTTCCCAACATAGGGCATCGAATTTCTGATCACAGGTTACCTGGATGCCAAAGCATACTATTTTAAATCAATTGATCAGTGACTAACCACAATAAATAGGTATAAATACAGGCTAACTCCATGCTCCCCAAAGAAGATTTACCATAACATTGACAATATCACACTGCCTGCCTTGTACTAAACAGGCCCACAATAAATATATAGTACCTACCTGCCATCCTCAAAAGCTGGGTTGCAGCCACAATTCTCCCATTCCTCCCTGATGCGAGCTGCCTCCTTGCGTATGCCGTCCACAATATGGGAACACACCTGGGGTACATCATCACAATCTCTATCAAACAACGCACTGCTCTAAGCAGGCAAAGCCTGTTCTTACAAGAAAAAGAGAAAGAGATTTCTGTCATTTGGGAAGCAGAAGACAAGGACTTGACCACTTAGTTTCATGTGGTACCCAAATTGTTCTTCTGCTGCACAGAATCGTGAGAAAAGGCTCCATGGCATTCATTAAAAGCAGTGTGCTTCATTGGCAGAATTGGTTTCAGCTCTGTCCAAACCTGTGGAAGAAAACACCGCCACACACCTTAAGGATAATCTGAACAGGTCAAGATGAAGTGTCCTGTACCTGTTTCTGCAGGTGAGAAAGCTTGTTTCGACTGAACAGGATGGAGACCATGTGTTCCTTCAGATCATTGTCCACGTCCATGGCCTGTTCATCCGCCTTCTTGTCCTTCTCCTCCCCCGTTGCAATCAGACGACCGAACACCTGTACACAATGAGACATGGAATGTAAGTTACAATGGTTTATAAGTCCATATTAACAGTACTGCGGCCACTATTAATAAACAGCCATGATCAGTTCTTTGAGCATGAATGTGAGCTATACAGGACCTGGATATTGATCCACATTAAGACCTCGGTCAATCAGTCAACCAACAAACCCTGTAATAATATATTGTATCAACTATGTAATTAGGTAGTCAAAGCCCTTCATTGGCTCTTGTCCGCTCGCCAGTTTTGACCCAGTTTTGACTTCACTTTCAACACTTATTATTAATGTAAAACTGCATTAAAACGAACAGTGGCTGTATTCAAATAAAAATTGAAAGCTTTATCTTTACAACTGTGTTGTTTTTAATGCATGTTTATGCGAAAGATTCCGAGAAAACAGCTTTTGAATACGCCCCTATCCGAGCGCTGAATGGCGGTGCGGAAAAAGTTGTCAGCGTCGTTTGCTAGAGAGGGGCTCGTTTCAAAGTCTAAGCGCTTTGCGATACTTCATTGGATGGCCTAAAAATAAGAACCAATGAGAAGTTCGGATACTTAGCTTCATTTACATATAAATATGGTGGGCTCTCGTGTGTAAATCTTTTGTTACGAGCCGAACAAAGTGGATAAAGCGATTTTGATGTAAGTTTGATTTTAACTAGAAGTTTAAAAATTAGCAAGGAATAAAGAGCAGACTTTCCTTTATAAAACTAGGGTATTTATTAATTTGTGCATTACTGTATCGCGGAGCGCTTTGCCGTAGAAAAGTGTAACCAAACGGTGTTCGGGAATTCTTGCGGCCATTGCCAACTCGTAGGCCTATTCAGCGACACGAGTGCTGAGCGTAGTAGCACACTAGTAGGCCTATAATTTGCCGGCGCGCACTGCGAATTTGATGATTTCCCAACTTTGAAGCACCAAAACGGCTGAACATTACATGGGATAGGCCTGAAGAAAATTGGGTTTGGAGTATAACATATGAAGGGGTTACCTGTCAAAAATCAGCTTTCTGGTATCAATATTGGCTTCACTTTGAGACTCCAAAGTTGTCAATCAATTCCAAAACGTTGCCAAAAAACCACCAACATTCGGCATTTTCAAACATTAATAACTTTTTACCTATTTGTCCTATGGGGAAAAAAAAAAACCCACTGTGTTCAGAATGAAAAGCTCTTTAAATCTATGTCAGTTTTGTGATGAGGAAATCATTTTTTAAAAATGGCTTTTGACTACCTAATGTAATACACGCATTTTAATAATAGGCTGAACAATTGGACTACTCATTGAGCCTGTACTGAATTGGAATAAATAAAATTGTATTAAAAACACACAAAACACACACACACACAAAAGATTTTTGGTAAATAAGTAGTCTCATGTTGCACGCATGAGAGACAACAAATTAAAAATAACTCCACAAAAAATAATAAAGAAAATAAAAATCAAGGAGGGAAATAAGACAGCAACCAACCTGAGAGGTGAGAATCCTGAACACTTTGAGTGTCTCAGCCTCACAGTTCTCTTGCTGGATCTGCATGGATGTTTTTTTGATGGGGATGACGCTGCTCTCATCCTCCTGGTAGCCCAGAACCTTGATCTGTCGCACGCGCAGACTCTGGTCAGGGCCCTTCAGCTCCAGGTGAATGTAGCGTCGACGATCGCTCGGTATGGCAAAGTTCAGCCACCCAGCAAAACGGGCCTCCACATCAATCTGGCAACACAGAGTCAGGCAAAGTCTGTCAGCAATATTTCCCAGCATGGACAATGTCACCAATCTTCATTCAGATTTCAGTCATTTATCGATGCTTTATTCCAACAGCAATGGATATTCTGTAGGTAGCAATATACAACGGACATTTGGGGTGGCACGACATGTTTGCATCTTGCTGTAATTGACAAGGCAACCTGAGTTTCAGCCATGCGGGACCAATAGCTGGCAAATAACAATGACATATTTTGAACGTAACTAATGTAAGGACTCACAGAGCGGATCTTTTTGACATCATCGCTGCTGCTTCCCGCTGACACTGCCACATTGTTCACTTTGTTCTGAAATTATAACAAAGAAATTAAATGAAATAAAATAAAACATAAGGCTGAAATGAATATTAATTAAATAAACTTCACCATCATCCAACTCACGATCTGACTTATAACCATCTATCTCCTTCTCCTCAAGCCACAGACTTACGCCCAGGTCACGAGAGTTATCAACATGGATGTAGATGACAGTGGGGATGGCGTTCTCGGCACAGGCGACACTCAGCGTCTTCACTCTGTTCCTGTCCTCATCACCACTCTCCCAAAACGTTTCTGTGGAGTTGTCTGGTACAAAACAAAGCATTCCAATTAGATATAGCAGACACACTAAACAGTTTCCACCCAGGTGGTTGGTTGGAGTACAGAACAAGATTTATTGTTATGTGACTCAAAACTCCAACTGTCTTCACCCATACATTTACAGGCTCTGATGTCTTAAAAAATGATGTTGATTAGGGTTGCATACACCGCTAATATCCCCGCTACTACAGAATATCCAAAGCTGCACCCCACCACCCTCCACACCTCCCCAACCCTTTTTATTTCCACGCTTGATTCATCAATACCAATAACAGCACACACAAAAAACATGCAAAGAAGGGAATCAACAATTTCTTCCATAAATATAACTTCCACGGAGTTATTGCTTTTTCATACTGATGAACGTGGATTTTGTTTTGATGCCAGTAGAAATTCACTCCTCAACTGATGCCTCAAATGTGTGCCTAATGAATGAAAGCTTTTAGTGTTGAAGGTTACTACTGACCCCACAAGCTGCCGATCATGGCTTGTCGACTGGAGGCCTTGATCTCAGCAGCAGCAGTCAGATCCTTCAGTGCTGTGATGCTGAACTGCACCTGAAACACCCCACAACCGTTTCTCCATAACAAATACGCCACAACGGTTTCTCTATAACAAACATGCCACGACCATTTCTCCATAACAAATAGGCCACGACCATTTCTTCATAACAAATAGGCCACAACTGTTTCTCAATAACAAACATGCCACAACCGTGTCTCTATTAGAAATCCACCACAACCGTGACTCCATAACAAACATGCCACAACTGTTTCTCCATAACAAACATGCTACAACTGTTTCTCCATTAGAAATATGTCACTACCGTTTCTCCGAAACAAACACGCCACAGCCATTTTTAGATTAACAAACATGCTGCAACCATAAAACAAACACATAACAATACACTGTGTGTAACATCCCAGTATTATGGATGCCATTATCAACAAGCGAGGGGGGAAGGTGTGTAGTGACAAATGTTAGTTGAAACGTGCATCCTTTCAGTCACTGTAACTACAATGTTAGATTTGTTTGCTTAAGTGTGAAGGATCAATATGCAATGCAAGTGTCAAGACAGATATTAGGGATAACAGAGAGAGGGAGAGAGGGGGGGAGTGGGGTGGGGTGAGAGAGATTGGTCACAGATTAGACCAATAAATAAGAGTTCATTGAACAAAAGTGTACACACATACAAATAAGATAAGATAGGTCAGGAACATGCAAAGAAATGGAAAACCAACAAATAAGAAACAACATAATAATAGTAATAAGATACTAAACAAGATGGCAAGATGTTCAAATGTATTTCCACTCAAAAATATAGCTGAAGAAAAAAAAAAATTAAAAAGGTATACATTTTTGTTGGTCTGTTCGGTTTTCAGTTTTGTCCTACAAAAAAGGCAAATCAAAGCGTGGAATGATTCAAAATTCCTTGAACTATATGCAAGCAAATTTTGTTTTTAAAGGTTCAGGCAATTTTTTTCAAATAGTGTTCAAATAAAGTGCACACACATGCATAAGAAGATAAGGCCCTGTTATAAAAACGAGGAAACTCAGCAACCTTGAGCTTTGAGAAAGTACAAACATGAAGTATGTAAAAAGCTGAGCAGTAGGTGGCCATTTTTCACTGTCCATCTCAGCAGTATGATTGCTCTGGTGGTTCAGTGTTGATTGAGGTCCCTAGGATGGTTATCCCTGTCTACCATACCGCCAATGGTGGCTGTAGATGTTACACTTCACAAGTTGTTGACATCCCTGTCTACCATACCGCCAATGGTGGCTGTAGATGTTACACTTCACAAGTTGTTGACATCCCTGTCTACCATACTGCCAATGGTGGCTGTAGATGTTACACTTCACAAGTTGTTGACATCCCTGTCTACCATAGCGCCAATGGTGGCTGTAGATGTTACACTTCACAAGTTGTTGACATCCCTGTCTACCATACCGCCAATGGTGGCTGTAGATGTTACACTTCACAAGTTGTTGACATCCCTGTCTACCATAGCGCCAATGGTGGCTGTAGATGTTACACTTCACAAGTTGTTGACATCCCTGTCTACCATACCGCCAATGGTGGCTGTATATGTTACACTTCACAAGTTGTTGACATCTAGAGCAAAATGTGCTTAGCAATTAATGGACCCCGGTGACTTTGACCTTTGAAGTAGAGTAAATATGATGAAGACTGGCCACTAACCCAAGTAATGAAGTTTGGTCAAAATCTTTTAAATATGGCAGGCAATAGATGGACTAACAGATTAATATTCTATTTCAAAGTATTTCTAGATATTATTGGGAAATTCAAGAAAGCACTCAACGATAAACCGCTATGCAGGAAAGGAAAATTGCAGTAACACAATTACACTGTGGTGGAAAACAAAAAACACACAACACAAAAAATGAAACTGTGGGGTAAACACAACACTCACCCTCCTGCATTCATTGGCATTCAGTCGGCTGACACCCAGTAAAAACCGTTTTCTGTTCTGAACATCCATTCACATACACACAAAACACAAATGAGGATGGCAACATTGTGACCTCAGCACAATCATAAATAAACATATAATTAAGCGAATCAGCACGGAAATTAATAAGCATAGAGAGGTGCTGAAAGTGCTGGTTCAGGACACACTTGTGCAGACCAGAAGTTTGCAGCTCTCTCCATTGATGGGCCATTAAAAAAAAACTTCTTCCATATCCATTTCACCCATTTCATGATAGCAGATCACAAGTTTGCCAAGATGCCCTAAATCACACAGGGTCTCTCAACGTTTGTACAAAATGATCACCCATTCTGTGCAAAAGTAGGTAATAAGACTACTGGCCGCATGGCCACGTGAACAAAGTTTAGCTTTCAGCACCTCTGAGCAGGCAAAAGAAATGAGAAATACATACAACTTTTAACAAAATCAAATGAAATTAAAATGTGATAAAATAAAATAGCACTAAAGGTAACTACAAAAGCACGCAGCACAAGAATGGGAAAATGCGTTAGCAGCTAAAGGCAGGGGACAACAGTTGGAAGCAACACACAGTTTGCATGCTATAGCAGCTTCTGAATAACTTTCAAGTACATTCGGAACTATTGTAACAAATAATTGTAGTGACCCTGGTATTTGTAATATGAATATAAGTAATATGGATGGCGATATTGATGTATATTATGAGAGATATTTGTAAATTAGCGCATAATGTAATATTGGTTTGTTTTTTTTAAATAAAATTTTTGTTACTACTTATATAGCGCTTTTCCAACTAAAAGAGCTGCTCAAGTTGCTGGCTGATACATGATCTAACTCAAACCTCCTCAGGTGCCCACTTATTGCCCAGACAACTGAACACAATCTTGGATGACAGGGGATGGCGAGTGAATACACCCAGCAAAAGTACTAGGGAACTTGCCAGAAACCATAACTGTCTTGCCATTATTCGCAACAGAGATACAGATATCATCGTGCCACCTAACACAACCGTCGTCGTTGCAGGGCGTGTTGACAGACCATTAGACTATCAGCCTACATGTGCCCTGATGCAACCTGTACTCAAGGGAGACATTGGTCAACTGTTAGACATCACTCCCAGTATTTTGAACTATCAGCCAAAACACATGGGTTTCGTAGACGTTCATGTGGCAAACGTTACAGCACAAACTGTTGTTATCCCGTCACGAGCAATCCTCTGCGAACTTCAGCCAGTCACTGTTTCAGCAGAAGTAAGACAAGACTTAAATGAGTCAGATTCTTTCCTTGATCAAATTCAGATTAACACAGATTTTCTGAAACCAGAAGAGATTGACAAGCTGAAACGACTACTGCAATCGCGTCCTAATAACTTCTGTAGTGGTCCCACTGATGTTGGCCACACTGATGCTGTCAAACACGAAATCAAGCTGACCAATGAATTTCCGTTCAAAGAGAGACATAGACGTACACCGCCTGGCATGTATGATCAAGTAAAAGAACATTTGCAACAAATGCTTGACAGTGGCATCATTCGCCGATCACATTCTCCTTGGTCATCCAATGTGGTTTGGGTGAAGAAGAAAGATGGTTCCCTTCGGCAGTGTGTTGACTTCAGACAACTAAACGCTCGCACAATAAAGGATTCGTATGCACTGCCAAGAATTGAAGAACTGCTCGACTCTCTTGCCGGAGCAAAGTACTTTACAGTCCTTGACTTGAAAAGTGGCTACCATCAAGTAGAAATTGTGGAGGAACACAAAGAGCGTACAGCTTTTACAGTTGCGCCACTAGGCTTCTTTGAATACAACCGCATGGCCATGGGACTCGCCAACGCGCCAGCTACATATCAGCGTCTGATGGAAGAATGCTTGGGAGATCTTCACCTCCACATATGCCTGGTGTTCCTTGACGACATCATAATCTTCTCTGACACTTTTGAAGAACATCTGGAGAGAGTGGAACAGGTGTTGCAACGTCTAGAAGAAAACGGCCTGAAACTTAATCCCAAAAAGTGCGTCTTCTGTCAAGACAAAGTAAGATATGTTGGGCACATTGTCTCATTGCAAGGCATTGAGGCGGACCCAGAGAAATGCGCTAAGGTGCACTGTTGGCCTACGCCAAAAAGTCCAGAGGATGTCAGAAGATTTCTCGGATTCGCAGGGTATTACAGAAGATTTGTACAAGGCTTCTCCAAGATTGCAAAGCCCCTTACTGACTTGATGCCTACGCCACTGAAAGGTAGCAGACGAAGCAAGAAAAGAAAGGTAGAGAAGAAGCAACCGGTGAAATGGAGATGGGGTGTAGAAGAAGAAACAGCATTTCAGAAACTAAAAGACTGTTTAACCTCCCCACCCATCCTTGGCTTCCCCAACTATGACCTGCCATTTGAACTTCATACTGATGCCAGCATTGCAGGGCTTGGCGCTATCCTGTACCAAGAACAGGAAGGTCAGAAGAGAGTGCTCTGCTATGCCAGTCGAGGTCTCAGCAAGTCAGAGAGAAATTACCCTGCCCATAAGTTGGAATTTCTAGCCCTAAAGTGGTCCATTACAGAAAAATTCAGTGACTACCTCTATGGCCACAAGTTTACAGTGTATACGGACAATAACCCCTTGACATATGCCCTGACTACTGCCAAATTGGATGCAACAGGCCATCGCTGGCTGGCAGCCCTGGCCAGCTATGACTTTGACATCAAATACAGACCAGGTGTCAGCAATGCAGATGCAGACGCTTTGTCACGGCTGCCAGAGGTAGAGGAAAACTGTCCATCGCAAACAGCTGAACAACATATTGCAGCAGAGTCGGTGCGTGCTGTGTGTAACATGATGCAGCCACAGTCCTATGTTGAATGCTTGACTATCTCACCAGAGTTGGTTGAAGACAACTTCAATACCGCCGGTCAGAGCCTAGAAGAGTTGACAGTGCATGACTTGAGAGATGCCCAAATGAAAGACCCAGTTCTGGCAGTGTGGATAGACATGCTAGAGAAAGGTCGTAGACCACCACAGAATGGAGCATTGAAGGGTTCGTCTCATCGCGCCATGCATCATATGTTTGACCACCTGAAGTTAATTGACAGTGTTCTGTATCGTAGTTGTGTCATTAGTGAGCAGCAACGTGATCAGCTTGTACTGCCTTCCAAGTACATACCTGAGGTGCTGAGAAGTCTTCATAGTGACGTTGGACACCCAGGCAGAGATAGGACTCTGAGCTTACTGCGAGACAGATTCTATTGGCCTGGCATGACTGCCGATGTTGATCAGTTCATCAAGACCTGCCCTCGGTGTGTACGCCGCAAGACGCCAGCCAACAATAGAGCTCCACTGGTAAATATAGTCACCACGCAGCCCCTAGAATTGGTGTGCATTGACTTTCTTACTCTTGAAACGTCAAAAGGAGGATTCCAGAATGTCCTGGTGATAACTGACCATTTTACGCGTTATGCGCAAGCTATTCCCACAAAGAACATGACAGCCAAAACAACGGCAGAAGCATTGTTCAAGAACTTTATAGTTCACTATGGTATGCCTCGCAGATTGCATTCTGATCAGGGTGCAAATTTTGAAAGTCGCATTATAAAAGAGCTATGCCAAGTCACAGGATGTCAGAAATCGCGAACCACACCATACCATCCCATGGGGAATGGTATGACAGAAAAATTCAACAGAAGTCTTCTAGACATGCTGGGGACATTGGAACCACATCAGAAGGCAGACTGGAAAAGCTACATTGCACCATTGGTCCATGCATACAATTGCACCCGCCATGCGTCTACAGGGTTCTCTCCCTTCTCGCTCATGTTTGGTCGAGACCCTAATCTGCCAGTGGACTTGAAGTTTGGTCTGAACAAGCACGAAGAAGCTCAGCCACTGACCAAGTATGTTGACTCACTTCGAGCCAAGCTACAAGAGTCGTTCAACATTGCATCGAAGGCGGCAGACAAAGCCCGCATTAAGCAGAAAAAGAACTATGACATGAAGACGAGAGGAGCTGAAGTAGAAGTTGGCGACAGAGTGCTGGTCAAAATAGTTGCCTTTGATGGGAAGCACAAGCTTGCAGATAAATGGGAAGAAGATGTCTACAAAGTGCTTGAGAAACCAAACAATGACATTCCTGTTTATGTAGTGAGATGTGAAGATGGCACAGGAAGAAAGCGGACATTGCACAGAAATCTCCTACTTCCCCTTGGCGTCAAACTGCAAGAGTCGGAACAACGCTGTAACCAAGATAGCGAGCGTGAAAGAAAAAGCAAACGCCAAAGTAAGCGCCGCCAGAAAGCAGTCAGTACTGAAAGTGACAATGACAACTCAGATGAATCCAGCTCCAGTGATCAAGTGCTTGTTGTCCCAGTGATAACCGGCAGTAGTAGTGATAGTGACACTGTACATTATGACCTTGGTGGGGACGCCTACCACTCCCAGCAAGAGGACACAGAAGATGACCTAGTGCAGGAGGATCTGGATCATAACAGAGGTACTCAGGAAAGGCCACCCGCACCAGAGGTGGAAGAGGCAGATCTGCAAGAACCTGTAGATCAGCAGCCGGAGGCCACGGATGAAGAGGCTGATCGCCCAGTAGAGGCAAAAGAGGCGGAGCCAGTTCAAGATCGCCCGAGGCCAGTGCCTAGACCCGCAGTCAGGGCGAGAAACAGAACGGTGCCTGCATGGATGAGATCTGGGGACTATGTGTTGAACCGGCAGCAGGCCACGGTGACGTCAGAAGCAACTTGTTCATCACAGCAGCCCAAAGCAGAGCCGCAAGAAGATTGGTTTCAGAAACTAAACCATCTTGTTAAGACACTGGATGCTCTGGACTATAAACCTGAGTGGATGTTAAAAGCCGTAGTTAAAGCTTTCATGACTGAAAGTTTGAATACTGATTCTAGTACGTGAAAAGAGCATAAAGACATTTGAGCTGTGAATAACTGCTGATGGAGGTTTAACTGTAGAGTACTACACATTTTTATGTAACATTTTTTTCTTTAAGTAATTGGTTTTCCTATCTTTTTTTGCAACTCGAATTGGTTCGGAGGGTTGAACGTTTTTTTTTTTAGGTATATGAGCCGCCATATGTTTCGTCTTTGTTGGTCATACAATTTTTGGACATTTTCATATTTTTTGTCATCTCTGTATGAATTGTCGGTAATGTTTTTAGGAATTTTACGTCTGTGTAATCTGGATGGGTTTTGAATTCAAATGTCGAGGACGCCATTTCTCGTCAGGGGGGTGTATATGGTAGAGTGTATTTTAAATGGATTTTATAGGCCTACTTATCTTTTCTAATCGTTATTCACTTTTTCTGGTTAGAAGATAAGTTTATTCTTATTTGGTATTCTCAATTGGTTATTCTCATATGGTTAGGTAATTATTCCTAACCAGTTATCCCTAGTTGGAGTGTTCAAAGTTTAAACTACTGAGTTCACTACAATTCTTTCATTCTTACCCTGGCTTTTGAGGAAAGAGGACAGTTAGTTCATTTGCGATTTGGTATTCATGTTCTGGACTCACAATTGTTTGGTGAGTTGGAAATCTTTTGAACATTTATTGTATTCTGTGAGTATTGTTTTCTAGGCTAAAGTAAAATAATAACTTTGCAGTTTCCAAGAAATAATAGTAAATATTTTGGTGTCATCATTTTGTCTAAAATATTTTGTTTGTGATTTTGTAACTTTGACTTTGTGGAATTGTAATTCTAATTTTGTCAGTTCATTTATTTTTTGTTACATAGAAGCAAAACATAAAAGTGAAGAGAAAACATTATTCAGCAATTGACTGTTGAATAGCAATGCACATCAATAATATAAATAAACAAACACATTTGTTATGTTATTATGATAACATAAAGTTTTATTCACAGATCATTTTGCATTTTACAGATTTAAAATCGGATAAACAGAACTGAAAATATGTTCGATCAAATATGTCATGGCAATTGGATGAATTGCCTTAAACAAAAGGCCAAAAAAGAGCGTCGTTAAATTGAGAGAAAAATCGATTTTTCCTTATAACTTTTTTGTTTTTAGAGATATAAGCTTGATATTTTGCAGAGCATTTCTTGAATACAATACAAATACACTGATTTCATGTTTGTAAGTATGTTTAAGAAAAAAAAGTTGAAAAACATGTATATTTATTATTATGCCACAGCAATGTTTAACGAAAACTTACTAATTATGTGATGCAGGTTTTTAGTCTAGTAAGTCTAATTGATGTAATGTCTATAAGACAAAATTAAAAGCTTAAACGTCTTAGTAGAAGAGTGTTCTGATGATTATAATACTTAATCAAACTTAAAAATGATTTTTTTCCCTTTTCTTAGCATCCTATCTATGTACATATCATAAATACTCACGATGCCAAACAAGCAGCAAACTTAAAATCAGAATCTGAGTTTTCAGTTTGTTCTTTTTTTTTAAATGTTAATTAACATGGTTAAAATTGTTAAGTATATAATGTTTGTAACAAGATGTGGGACTCTATAACGTTCTTGTAGGGCTTGATAACCCATGTTACCTGGGACTGGGGGTAGAAAAAGGAAAAAACTAATTAGTGCCTGTACTATATTTTTATGTTTGTTTGCTATGTTCTCCACCTCCCATTTACCCCTTCAATCTTTTAAATACGTTTTCATTACCCATAAATATTATCTAAGCCTCACCCCTCCCCTACGCATACAATCACATCCATCCATGAAAACGAAAGCAATTACATTTATAGTTCGCAATGTGCACGCGACATCCATTAGGCCTACTGCCACAGTGACATAGACTAAGCCTTTAGGAAATTTCCGCAGTTTTTTCCTTTAAAAATAAACGAAATAAAGACAAATTCAAAAATATAAATATTCCAAAGGATTTTTAGCGACAACTTGGGTCAAACTCGGGTACATTATTTTATTTAGCGAATAAAATAGCTTACTAAACTCGCTAAATGATCGACAACGTTTATACTATCCACCATGCTTGGAAACTAAACGAGCCAATCGGAAAGGTTAACCTAGTTTCTTAAACCAATGGGAAACAAGAGTCTAAACCGTCTCCGTCATCGCGAAGTGCTTCGCTTTGCGTCTCACGCGAGCGCAATGATTATGGCGATCGAGATGAAAAATCTTAAAAACTCCTTCACTATTTTTTAAATTACGGCGCTTAACGGCATCAATCTTGCACAAATTTATAAGACATGAAAGATAAAGGATGTATCTACATATCTTTTCAAGGCGAAGTACGGCGACCCAAAGAATAGTCACATATTGAACAAAAACTTTGCACACATGGAGCTCTTCAACAAATGGACCAATCAACTCGGAAAAAACACTGATATGAAGAGAATACTCGTTTCTCATTGGCTGTTAAATTTCATCTCGTAATTCGCGCTAGTTTCGTAGCTGTACACATGTGAATGAAGCCAACGGAAATAATGGCAACTCAGAATCGCGACTCGCAAACGGCTGGAAAAAAACGTTGTGTTTCCGATTTTAATCTAAGAAATAAGCGATATATACAAAAATAAACTACATGTTTATTATATCAATTTAATCAGCATTACATTCTGCACACATTCATTTTTTAGTTTTTTTGTGTGGGATAAATAGTAAGGAAAAAAATCATTGTTAACTGCATCAACCCTTCTCTGTAACAGCTGATCCAACACTTTTAGCTTAGCGGTGTGCATTGCTACTGTTGAATGCAGAGATTTTCTGGTTTATGTTTGTATCATTGTTTGAAAAGAATTAAGTTTCTATAATTCTTTAATTGGACAGTACCTTGGTCATTTGAAATATTTTGATGACTATTTGTCAAGTCATTTGTAGAACGAAGTGCTTAGTAGTATTTTATTGTTCCCTTTTAGTATACCGAGTCATGGAGAGTGTGCTGAATGCAGTTGAGTCAGTGTCGTCTATTACCCTTGCTCAATGCGTGGGGTAGGTTTTATTATTTTTTGGCTTGTGCGTTGTCACTTTGTACATGAAGCAGTTTCATGTGTATTTTGTATTTTCAATACAATACAATACAATACAATACAATACAATACAACTTTATTCATCCCAAAGGGCAATTACATTATAAGTTTATGAGGAAGCATAAAGAAACTCAAAAAATGTATCATAAACCATTTTTTGAAAAAAAAAACAACAACAAAAAAAAAACCATAAATTTAAAAAACATCACACAAGCACACACACGCGAATCAAGATCACAAGTGATATCACAAAAGTCAACAAAATTCAACAAGTTGATGAAAAAGTTCAGCCAGTACACATAGACACTAAAGGGAGACTCTCACTATATAACAAATAAGATCCCCAAAGTGCCGAAAACTAAAAGCGGTTAGTACTATTAAGAAGACGGATTGCACTGGGAATAAAAGATTTAGAACGCCGATTTCCCTTACAGATGGGCATAGCATATCGGCGTCTGGATGGCAACAGTGTGAACTCGGCTTTCAAACAATGTTCCTGATGACTATTAAGGATGCTCCCGGTTTTCCGTAAGATCTGCTGATCACAGAAAGAAGAAAGATCTCTCTGCCTAACTCCAATAATCTTTGAGCAGACATTGACTATGCTATTCAGGCTGTTCCTATCCTTCACAGTCAGACCGTGAAACCAACAGATAAAAGAAAAAGTCAGCAAACTTTCTATAAAAGACTGGTAAAACAAACTGAGGATCTTTGTGTTTACAGAGAAGGATTTTAGTTTCCTAAGAAGATACATTCTTTGCTGACCACGTTTGACAAGACTGTGGGTGTTGACATCAAATTTCAGCTGACTATCAAAAACTGTACCCAAATAATTATATGTGTCAACAACTTCCACATCTTCACCATGAATAACACATGGACGGACATCATCCTTCACTGTCCTAAAATCAAAAAGCATTTCTTTTGTTTTAGACACGTTCATTTCCAAAAAATTATTATTGCACCAGTTAACAAAATCAGAAAGGGCAAGACCATGATCGTTTTCCGGGCCCTGAAAAAGAGACAACAAGGCAGAGTCATCTGAAAATTTAACTAAAAACCTACACTCTTGGGTACTTCTGCAGCTGTCAGTGTACAAAATAAAAAGCAGGGGAGATAACACACATCCCTGAGGACTCCCTGTATATGTAACAGCAATATCAGAAAAACAACCATTAACACAAACTCTCTGCTGTCTATCAACCAGAAAATCCAAGATCCACAAAACAAGTTGGTCAGAAAGCCTAAAATCCTCAATCAATCTTTTCGCCAGAATATGTGGTTGCATGGTATTAAATGCAGAAGAAAAATCTGCAAAAACGAGGCGTGCGTGTGCCTTTGGTTTTTCTAGATGCTTGTACAATTGCGCATAACTATGATTCAGTTATGTTATCTTTGGACAAATATGTTTTTCTGTATAAGAATAACTCTGAGCTTTTTGGAGGTTATTGTTATTTTCTAATTCATAGTGTTATAGAAGACTTGTCATTTGAGATGAGCTTGTGTGTGTAACCAATAACGTTGCAACTATTTTCATTAACTTTTTCTATGGTATTTCTCATCATGGAAGAGTATTGTTTTATGTTGTCCTTCCATGATGGTTTCTTAGTATTGTTATCATTGTATGTTTCAGGGTTTGCTTCTTGCATACATCGTTCTTCATACTACTTATCCATTCATCATTTGTTCATCATTCCTTCTTATTGGCTTGAGACAAGAATAAACGCTCCCCGAACCCCAACCAACTGCTTAGCGCCTCAGTGTGTGAAAGAGTGCGACAGACATTCTAAGTATTTTCAAAGCACGCATAAGCAGACGGTCACAAGGACATGAATGCGCGTGTGCGAAGGATAGACCTCAGTTTGTACTCTCATCTAAAAGAGTATGTAGAGCAGCTGTGCGTTAGTTTGTGTTTTTTAAATAATAATAATAATTAATATTTATTTTTTTATAGCGCAAAACCAAACTTAAAGCTTGCTCAAAGCACTCACATGCATAAACAGAAACATACCCTCGAAAGGATAAATGTTTAAATCATACAATAACTTTGTTACAGCAAAGCATGTATATGGTCATTTTATATTTCCTGACCTGGCCTTTGTGGAATACTAACAATATGAGGCCAGGCCCTTTGTATTACTTGTACAGTGGAACCTCCGGTATACGACCGTCCAAAATCTGAGAAAAAACGGTCTTATAATAGAGGTGGTCTTATACCGGAAACAAGGGGTGGAGTGGAGGGGAAGGGGGTCAGGCTCGGAGGGGTATGTAGTCATAATTTTCACACTCACCAGCATGTATTCTCTGACAAAGGAAACTGTAAAACATGTTTCATTTTTAGCTTTGTCTTTTATTCACAACTTCAAAAATAAAAAAAGTCGAACCACTGCCAGATGCGTTCAGCCAAGTCGGTCAGTGCAGAAGCTCTCAGTTTCGATGTTTTCCTTTCGCCACTTTCTCCACTCTCCGATTCAGATTCCTTATCCTTTATGATGAACTGAATTTGGGTCTTCCCAACGTCTAAACTTCTTGCAATAGACAAACAACCCTCCCCATTTTCACTTCTTTCAATCACTTTCATTCTCTCTGCCAAACTCGAAACGTTCCTCTTGCGCGACACCATTTTGACAAGCCAGTGTAGGCGAGTAATGTCCCTTATTTGCGAACCGGAAATAGCAGACAACAGCATGCGTACACTAACTTGAGAGAAAAAACGACAGGTACAGACAACAAATTAACTGATATCTTCTTTTAAATTGCCCTAAGACGGTCGTATAAAGGGCTTAAGCAACGGTCGCTGGTCGCATAAACAAGGTTGTCGCATACCAGAGGTCATTTATTATTGAAAGTGAATCCGTCAGAAGTTTTCAGGTCACATAACGGAGGGAGTCGTATACCAGAGAGACGGATACCGGAGGTTCCACTGTATTGTTAACTAGACAGTCCACACTAAGCTTGCTGCAGTTGCTAACTTTTTGAGGCCCTACTGTGCATGGGATAAAATGGGCATCATCACTTATTCATCCAGCTCGTAATCAGTAACTTTACATGACAAACATATAGATGCTATAGCGAGATCCTCAATGTGCTAAACAGAATGAACAGTCATAAAGCAGGCAAGAAAGGATGACTGTGTGAAACACCACCACATACACTTTCCAAACAGGAGTCAGGGTGTGTGAGGTACAAACTGTTTATAAAAACTGAAATAACACCATACAAATCAACATGAAAGCAAGAGAAAGGAATTGCAATTATATTCAAATAAAAATACTTAGTAACACCCAACTGTCAAAACAAAATCTTTGGCCCACTCCCAACTCACAGTCCAAGAAAAACAAGGAAACATTTTGTGTGAGTGAAAAAACTAAAATAATGAATGGGCGAACGAAATGAGTTCATCTCTATGAAAGATGCTATTTTAAAAATAATGTTGACGGGCTATTTCTGAATGAAGCTTTCGATCAATCAACATACCATAGAGGGAGTGTGCCAAAATTAGAAAAGTGTTGATGTACAAAACATGGATTTTAAAAGAATATGAAAACTCCTCATTCCATTAGAGCCAGTCAAGCATACGTACCATAGAGGAGTCAATACTGCTGTCATCATTCTCCTCTTCAGACTTGCTGAGGATGCGCGAGATGTTGCTGAACACGTGACTCTCGTGCAGGAACTGGTGGTCCGACTGGGCAAAATGTAGACAGTAGCACTGCACCGCCATTCTCTGCAAAACACACGCCCCGTTCACAATGTTACACACAACTAGACTGGGCAAAATGTAGACAGTAGCACTGCACCGCCATTCTCTGCAAAAGACACGCCCCGTTCACAATGTTACACACAACTAGACTGGGCAAAATGTAGACAGTAGCACTGCACCGCCATTCTCTGCAAAAGACACGCCTCGTTCACAATGTTACACACAACTAGAAGGGCAAAGAATATATGACTCACATGCTCCTTATGGAACACGCAATAATTAACATGAAAATGAGCACCCAGAAAAAACTAAATGAAATAGTGGCATTAAAATGCTCTTGACCTTGAGGTGACCTTGATCTCCTGCTCCAAATACACTCATGTACTATCAAATAATGTACAGCAAAAGTTGTATTAAGCCCCAAAAATGGTGACCTTGGGATAACCTTGACCTTCAGTGACCTTAACCTTGGGATGACCTGGACCCCGCTTCATGAATGTCTGATCCAATAACGCAATGTTGTTGAATACTATGGGTTAAATAAACAGCCATTCCGCTGTACAATAACCTTTTTTTTTTTAAAATCTTTTTGCAAGGCCTAAAATGATCTTGACCTTCAAGATCAACACAAAAACAGAACATATATGAAAGATCAATCTATCATCTCATGGACTTTATATCTCTCATAGTTTAGAATCAAGGACACTTCAAAGTACATATACTAACCAACTTTGGACAGCTCCAGTGACCTTGACCTTGGTAAGATTGACCAAATTTGTAAAGTATGATTGTCTCATTGGTATTTATTATGCATCAAAGAATCATAATAATAATAACCTAGACAAAAGTGAAATTTTGTTTCAAATTGTCCATTTTAAAAACATTTGTTGACCCTGTGACCTTGACCCTATAGTAAAGTCATCCACTTACTGATCATTTATGAGGTTTCATGGGTATACCCCATCTCACCAAGTTTGGTTGTGATAGCTAAATAGGTTGTGAGATATTAATCCACTTGCAAGTTTTGCATAGACTGCGGGCCGATGGATCCCCCCTCCCCACCCCTCAAAAAAACTTTAATGTTATTTTTGGACTATTTAGGACTCATCTCGCACAGATTTGCTAAACTAGAAACTTTGTTTTGAGGCGAGTACATAGACTGGCATTGTTAAGCATGCAAGTCACATATGATCTTTTTTCTCCTTCGTCACCTTCTTCCCCCCCCCCTCCCTCTTTCTCTCTTACACTCACTTTGGGACCAGGTGGTTTTGTTTTATAGCAGAACAAATTAAACAATGCTTGTAACACTTTATTTCTGTAATACTGTACTGAAATTTCACAAATGAATGACAATGTATGACATTTATGCTCAGAGATGGAAACAGTTTGACTAACAGTTTTGGTCATAATCAAGAGAAATATTAATAGCATAAGAAAACGCCATATTTTTACCATGTTGAGAATTCTTGGATCATGGAAGAATAACAACAGGAAAATGAGTAAACAGAAGTATATTAAGACCTGCCATAGCAATGAAATGTGAACGCTTTTCTAAAACAAGGGAGCTCATAGTAGGTTTATCACCTGGTTGTCTCCTTTTATGTTCAATAATTAAAATGTCTAGCACGGAACACCATGGTCCCTGTTACACTCGAAGTTGTTTTTTTCTCTATCAGTAGTTGATTCAGCCCCGATGCTTGAATTCCTGATAGGTTTAACTCAGATTCGTTTATCCACGCAACCCGTTCAATCATCAACAAGTCAGGAGTCGTTGAATGAAGTTCTCCACTTTTATTCAGCATACATCAACAACTGCATACAATCGCTCAATCGCTTTTTCCACTCTACAATTCTCAACTATCAACTTTCCACTTTTTACAACTTTCTCAACTCAAATACAACAGCTCTCTTTACTGTCAACTCTCTCTAAAAAAAAACACCTTTTGAAACAGTGCGGCACTATATATATGTAGTCTCTCTAAACTCCAGAAAGAGCGAGAAAACCCCCCAACGTGACACACCTCAACCAATCAGAATTAATTTCATCATCACTGTCTCACGTCATACAACCCTATTTGGCATGGAAACTTCCATGGTTACCACTAGAACTATCCATACGCTTCGATCGATAGTAAACAACTGACTCAAGAAAATTCTCAAATAATATCGAGCAACTAAAAACACCAACGTTATACAAAGCTTCTTCTAATAACAACGCAAAATCAAATCAAAGATAAATACACTCTATTACTGCATGCATTGCAAAATAAAATGAACAGATCTATCGCGCGCGTCACACATGCAAGCCTGCCATTGCACGCGCTTCACACATAATATCGTGCGCATTTCACACGCACCATCATGCGCGTTTCAACGTAACAGTCCCAAAAACTTCCATCAACTGAAACCACTGTTTGCTTATGGCGTTTGAACTCAAGCCACCAAGGCAAAAACTAGTGAGCATGAAAGAATGATAAGCGTACAACAACGGTACTCAAAGTTACGTGTATAAAGAATAGTATTAAACATTACCTGCAGAGCAGATCCAATGGGGAGCAGCAGCATGACGTCACTGATACTCTGTAGTAAGGCATGGAAGGTTTCAGGCAATGGTGTCACAGCCTTGCCAGCTACACAGATATCGGACAGCGGGTGTTCACACAGCGGTGTTTCCTGCACATGAAACCAGTCAATGCATACTATAGTAAAGTATAGTAATGATGGCGTTGTAGGCTATCAGCCTTTTGCCCTCTAGTTAAGAGCATGCATATTACCTGTTACACTGGTTTCAGGCATCAGTTGTCTGATGAATGCTGCCTACCAAAGGGAGGTGGGGTAAGGGAATCTCCACCAAAGACAGTGAACTACACTATGTTAGACAAAAACGTATTTAGGCTATTTTTTACAAACTAGGCATTTGTAGTACCCTGTGACAACATCTTGTGGCAGAATGTTCCATGTGTTAGTCAATTAGTGAAAAAGTGCTGGTATAAACTAGTATGAACAGTCTTTTTTTTTATTGTATTCATGACATCAGGTTGTAGAGCTTTCAACCCTGCACAGTAGGGACCTTTTGGTTCTGGGGTCATACATGTGTAGGATTTTAAACTCCTCAATCATGCCCCCGTTAAAGTGCCAGGGGCTTCAGTATAAATAGTATCCCCACTTTCTGGAAATTTAGTGCTTTAAATTCCCACTGTCGCTGTCTTTCTCATTTGCTCTTTCTCATTCCTGCTCTGTTCTATCAATCTGCTATACTATCTTCTTCTTCACTAGACCAGTCATCATCTACCGTTTTTCTTGAAAACTCTTCCGGGACAAGACTCCTTATTTGTGTATGAGGTCTGTTGGATCAGCTTGGGAATATTGGACGCTTTCTGCCAGGAGGGCTTCCTATGATGTTGTTATTTAGCAATGTAGGCATTTTATATGTATGTGTTTTGTTGATAATTTATAATGATGTTTGTATTCTATTTTGTTTTTATAAAAGGGGGTTCGATAAATTAGAGTACAGCCTCAGCGTCCCCTGCGCTGGATGTCTTTATTGTAAAGTGACTGGCTGGTGGAGAGCTTTCAGTTTTACCACTAGGGTTGTTTCATCAGATCTTTTATGCGAATCGGGGGTTGTCCGGTCCTGATTTGGCTCGGAAGAGTCCGCTGGACCTAAAGCAATAATCATGTAATGTAATGTAACCTCAATCATGTTTCCTCTAAGACGTCTATAATCAAGGCTCGGAAGCCGGTCACTCGAACCTATCCTAGTAACTGAGGTCCTTTAGCCCTAAGATGCACATGGTGAAGTGTCTTAATACAGCCTCAACCTTGTTGATATGCTTTTTAAACTTAGGACTCCACACCATATTCCTGTACTCCAGTATGGGACAAACAAGAGCCTTTAACAGAGGGACCATTTAGAAGAACCCAAATTATGACTACTATTAAGAAATATACGTCATATTTCTTAATAGTAGTCATAGTTTGGGTTCTTCTTACCAAGGTGAATCATCTTATATTGGTACTGTTAAAACACAACAACCACTTATCAGTCCACTGGACCAGGTTGTCTAAACTCCCTTGAAGAACCTGCTTTTTCTCCTCTCTCTATGGAACTGAAGGTTTTAGTGTCATCGGCAAAGATCTGAACCACACAGTTGACCACCTCAGGCCTATCATTAATATAATAAATAAAGAAGGATTGACCAAGTACACTACCCTGGGGTACCCCACTTGAAACTGGTATATTTGCTGCTGAGAAACTATTTAACTTTACAAACTGTGTACAATCAGTCAAGAAGTCCTTGATCCATGCTAGATGTGACCAGCCTATTCCATAACCCTCTAATTTGTTTATGAGATGCAGTGCAGAAGACCATCTGGAGACCCAAATAAATTGCATCTACAGGTTTACCACCGTCAACGTCAATCATCCAGTCATTTAATGTCGTGAGTAGTTTTGTTGCGCATGATCTTCCCCTGGTGAATCCATACTGTCTGTTCGATAGGAGGTTGTGATCAGAGAGATGTTTTGTCAACAAGGTATCCCTGACAAAGCCCTCAAAGAGCTTGCAGACCACAGAGGCTTATGGATCCATAGTTGCCAGGAAATATTTTATCCTTGAAAATTGGCCTAACCTCTGCTACCTTCCATGACCGGGGTATCACGCCTTCTTTTAAGCTTTTAATACAAGAACAATATATTGTTCAATTCTTTTAAAACCTTAGGATTAACGCCATGAGGACCTGGTGATTTTGATGGATTATGATTTCCTAATGCCTTTTCCATGTTGTCATCGCCTACCACCACACCAACCACCGGTATGATTGTTTTATTACACTTGAAGGGTGGCAAGACTTCGCCACCCTCGACCGTCAACACATTGCCCAAAAAGCATTCAAAACGTTAGCCTTAGCATCGTCATGTTGCGCCAAGGATCCAAAGTTCTTTATTTAGCAGAGTTCTGACAGTTTCTTTCGCCTTAGTTATTCAGGATATAGCTATTTTTGGCCTCCTTAGCAATGTTCAGTTCTGTGGTCTTTGTCAATTTGCGGGACTCCCATTAACTTGGGTTTCTAGCTCAACTAGACATCTAGGCAATGAACTGCCAAATTTGCATATTCAAGGAAATGTCTTCCCACCTCTTTTTCTGTCTCCCTCTTCTTCTGCCTCTTGCACACAAGTATTCTCTCAGTCGTGCTCTCCCTTCCTCGAACATCTGACTATCAACTGCAGACCATTCTACTCCCCTCGTGAATTTTCCTCCTGCATTCTCATCGCTGTGTATATACCATCCGGCGCCAACGCTACTACTGCAATCAGTGAACTGAGTAGGCATGTTGTTGCTGCCGAGTCTGCCTTTCCTGATAGTTCTATCATCACACTCGGCGACTTCAACCAAACGAACCTGCATAAGACTTTGCCTCGGTACTATCAGCATGTGCACTGCCCCACTAGAGGAGAGAACACTCTTGATCACTGCTACACTACGCTGAAGTCTGCCTATCGCGCTACTACAAGGGCTCCCTTGGGGGAGTCAGACCATGATATGGTTCTGCTCACTCCGACCTATCGCCAGAGACTGAAGGCTGTGAAGCCTGCCACCAAGAGGGTCAGGATGTGGACCAGGGAGTCGACGGAGGTGCTGCAAGGGTGTCTAGAGGTGACGGACTGGAGTGTTTTCAGAGAGACCAGCAGTAGCCTGGACGAGTACGCAGACGCAGTGACGTCGTACATAGGCTTCTGTGAGGAGGCCTGTGTTCCTACCAAGACCGTCCGGATCTTTGGCAACAGCAAGCCGTGGTTCAGCCGCTCAGTCAAGGTTAAACTTGACTGTAAGAATGAGGCCTTCAAGAGCGGCGACCGGGAGCAGTACAGGAAAGCCAAGGCTGCGCTACGTCGCGAGATCAGCAGAGCGAAGGCGACCTACAGGAAGAAGATCGAGGACCAGTTCTCCTCCAACAACACACGAGAGGTGTGGCGGGGCCTGCAGCGGGCCACTGGCTACAAGCAGAGGGCATCAACCCACGACGACCCAGACCCGGAGCTCCCGGATAGGTTAAACCTGTTTTACAGCAGGTTTGACCAGCAGAACCCCTCTCCTGGCTACCGTCCTCTGCTTCCTGAAGACGCGGCGGCTGTGACGCCACCCTTCAGCGTTCAGGAGGCGGAGGTGAAGCGTCTCTTCCAGAGGCAGACCACGTGTCTACGGCTGCCTTGAGGTCCTGTGCTGACCAGCTCGCTCCTGTCTTCACCGACATCTTCAACAGCTCCCTACAGCAGATGTCGGTGCCGCGGTGCTTCAAGTCGTCCGTGATCGTCCCTGTTCCTAAGAAATCCAAGGTCACCCAGCTGAACGACTACCGCCCCGTTGCGCTGACGTCTGTTGTCATGAAGGTTTTGGAGCAGCTTGTTCTTCGCTACCTGAAGGCCTCCACGGGTCACTTGCTTGACCCACTCCAGTTTGCCTACCAAGCGAACAGGTCAGTTGATGATGCAGTCGCTCTTGGCCTGCACTTCATCCTGCAGCATTTGGAGACCCCACGTACCTATGCCAGAGTTTTGTTTATCGACTACTCCAGTGCTTTCAACACGATCATCCCTCACAAACTTTTTGACAAACTCTCCCAACTCAATGTTCACCCCTCTATCTGTCACTGGATTCTTGACTTTCTTATAGACCGTCCTCAGGTCGTCAGACTCAACAACTCATTCTCTGCCTCTGTAACACTGAACACTGGCGCTCCACAAGGATGCGTTCTCCCTCCACTACTCTTCACTCTGTTCACAAATGACTGTGTATCTGCAACCCCGTTTGTGAAAATGTTAAAATTTTCCGATGACACTACCCTCGAAGGTCTGATCTCTGATACGGACGAGACTGCGTATCGGGAAGAGGTTCGGAGAATGGTTGGCTGGTGCTCGGACAACGACCTGGAACTGAACGTCTCGAAGACAAAAGAGGTCGTGATCGACTTTCGCCGAATAGAGGTCCCGGTATTGCCCCTTGTCATCAATGGGGAAACCGTTGAGCAGGTCGACTCGTTCAAATTTCTCGGTTCCGTCATCTCGAGCGACCTGAGTTGGAATAATAACACCACGTCTATTGTAAAAAAGTGCCAACAGCGTCTCCACTTTCTGAGACAGCTGCGAAAGTTCGGTATGTCTAGTAAAATTATGGCACAGTTCCATCGCGCGGTGATAGAGAGCATTTTGTGCTTCTCTATCACTGTCTGGTACGGCATCACAACCGCGATAGAAAAGAAACAGCTCGAGCACATTGTTAAGACTGCCTCCAAAATAGCTGGTTGCGACTTTCCATCTGTCGCCTCCATTTTCACAACGCGAATGAAACGGAAAACGGAAAAGACAGTCTGCGATCCATCACACCCAGCCAATAGTCTCTTCGAGCCTCTGCCCTCTGGCCGTCGGTTCCGCGCTTTAAGAGCCAGAACTTCTCGATTCAGAAACAGTTTCTTCCCTGACGCTGTCCTCAGTACATCACCAAACATGGAATGATCTGTATAAACTGAAAACTCGTTACCATTGCTTGATTTGTGTGTGTGTGTGTGTGTGTGTGTGTGTGTGTGCGTGTGTGTGTGTGGTGTGTGTTGTGTGTGTAGATTTGGATGTGAAGCCTAACATTCTTAATAATTCTCATTTTATTTAATGCTGTTAAATTGTTTTAATGCTGTATTTTGTTTTACCTGCAGGGTGTGTTTGACTCCATAACTTTATATGACTGATGAGTGATGTATGTTACTATGTTTACCTATCCTTTAGTGCTGTATACATGTTATAGGCCAATGAAGTGTATGACACGATGAATGACTGTGCAAGAAAGGATGTATTTCACTGTCGCCATGCCACACCAAAATCCTTGTAACGTTTTTACTTGGTAAATAAATATTCTTATCTTATCTTATCTTATCTTATCTTATCTTATGCCTTGCAAAATGGTCTTTGCAAGGCCTGATGCTCTGGTGACGTGGCCATATCATCGGAGTTTCAGTTTCTTCACCACTATGAGAAAATCATCGTGTGGTCCAATGGTTTGTGTGATGGTCTGTCGGACTTCATCATTGGTAATATGCTGGTCATAGGAAAGGCCTAGAAGTCTTCTGTAGCACCTCATCTCTATGCTTTGTATTCTTCGTTGTAGATCTGCTGTGAGGTTCCATGTTTCGCAAGAGTATAGGAAGATGGAGATGACAAAGGAGCGCAGCAGTCTTACCTTGGAATGTAGACTGATGGTCCTGTCTTTCCAAATTGGCTTCAACTTTGCCATGGCAGCAGTTGTTTGTGCGATCCTGGAGAGGACTTCCTGTCGGGACCCACTGTCTGATACAATGGCTCCTAAATATTTGAAGCTGTGCACAGTGTTGAAGGATTGGCCTTGGACTTTGATGTTAGTGTTGATGCCATTGGTGTTGTTGGTTATCATTTTGGTCTTCTCTGCACTTATTTCCATTCCATAGGCTCTGGAGGTGGTGTCAAGCCTTTGTACCAGCTGTTCAAGTTCTTGTTCCTCTCCAGCCAATCCATCAATGTCATCCACAAAACGGAGGTTGGAGATTGCTCTACCCCATATGCTGCCTGTACCTTCATGATCTGCAAGGGCATCTAACATGATGCGCTCTAGAAAGATGTTGAAGAGTGTTGGAGAGAGTAGGCATCCTTGAAGCATGCTGATGGTTGTTCTGAACGAATTCCTGATGGCGCTGTTGTGGAGGACTGAACTGGTGGCCTTATCATACAGGCTTTTGAGGACTTTAATAATGTTGGGGCTATGTTGTACCCTTTCATGGTTGCCCACAAAGCTGCATGCCAGGCTTGGTCAAATGCTTTCTTGAAATCTACAAACACATGATATAGATGTTGGTGCTGCAGGCATTTCTCGCAGTTTATTCCAAGGTTGAAAATCTGCTCAGCTATCAAAGTGATAGATTGTGACAGATCCCACAATACACCAGCCTCCCTCTGTCATCTCTGTCATGACCAGCGACAAGACATGGTCATGATGACTGAAGATGGACTGAGAGCACTAAGGGTTTGACCATAATACACTGCATCATAATAACCATACAACTATGATGTGGTATCCAATGTGTATGGCTACATGAAAAGACTGTGTTAACTGGAAGGAGAAATGACATACATTGACCTCTTGGTCTTTCTTGTCCTTCTTGTCCTTGTCTTTGTCCTTGTCCTTGTCAGCCTCAGCATTCTCTCCTTTTTCCTCCTCCTCCTCTTCGCCTGGGATGAGGGAGACCACGAAGTACCACATCAGGTCGTGCAGACAGGTCGGCTGTACCACGGAACGCAGCAGCCAGTTGAATGCCTGCACAGACAGTGACCAATTCAGTACTAGTGAGGACAATCACGGCTCCAATGCTCCACATTTGTCATATCTTTATAACACGCTGTTCCTACAATGGGCAATCCTTAAAAGCTCATGCAGATATAGCACAATAATAATATTTATAATAATAATAATAATACAAATAATAAAATAATAATAATAATACTACTACTACTAATAATAATAAACCCCTCTATGTGTAGACTGTAATATTGGTATATCTTATTTTTATTTTCTGATTTCACTCTTGTTTAGAGCGCTTTTTCAGCTCTCGAATGGCTCAAGGCGCTGGTCAATACAGTATTTAACTCAAGCCACCAGAAGCGCCCACTATACAGTCAAGTCAAGTCAAGTCAAGTCAAGTCAAGTCAATATATTCTTTATTCCATCAAAGAGGAAAATTTGTTTTGCCACCAGGATACGCACTGTATAAAAAACACATATGCCCACCACATACTCATCGTCATCCTATCATAACTTACAACCACAAAACCATATCACATGTGTAGGCCTACTAATACACTAATACAGTTTAGCACAAATTAAAATAACACTATTCAATTTCTACGGCTATCGTAACTAAAAGACAAAGTGAATAAATTGTATTAATACTACATATATATATATATATATATATATATATATATATATATATATATATATATATATATATATATATATATATATAATATACACATACACATACACCCATATATACGCACACACACACACACACACACACACACACCCACACACCCATATATAAACATACCCACCCACATACACCTATACATACATATACATACACATATATACACACATACACGCACACCCACCCAAATACACACACATACACACACACGTACAAATATGCATATACATATAATTATGCAAGTTAGCAGCACATTACGACAATTTAATTAGCGTAGACATAATTATTGTAATTGCTTGACTGTATAGTTGACTCTAGCTAGAGCGTGCAGTGGGGCAGTGTTAACATCCGATGCGCCAGCCGGAGCCAGAGGCAGCATTCAGTCTACCCACCGCCATGGGAACAAAGCTGCGAGAGTACTTTGCCTTCTTGCATTTGATGGAGCGATACCGCCTGCCCGAGGGGAGCAGTTCAAACTCCGCGTGCAATGGGTGGGAGCTGTCAGCAGAGACCGCATGCGCCTTGCGGAGCAGGGCTTTGTCTGTTATCTCAGAGATGAGGGGGACGGGGAGGCCAATGATCTTTGAGGCCGTGTTTGAAATTTTCATCAACTTGTTTCTTTCAGTGACAGAGAGGGAGGGGTGGTATATACTACTGCAGTATGTGAGAAGGGGCTCTATGATGGAGCGATAGAGGTTGAGGAGCAGCTGGGGGTCCAGTTCGAGAGACCGCAGTCTCTCCCCAATGCTGGAAAATACAAATAATTTGCTTCACTGTTTTGATTTACCTGCATGGCAAAAACTCTGCAGGCTGCTTTTCTCAGGGCTTGCTTCATGGCCAGCTGCAAGCCATCAAGGTCGTGTCTCTGTACGATAAACTCCATGACAGGCCTTTGAAGCGCTCTCTCTCCATTGCCACACACCAGGCCACCACTGCTGCCGTCCACTGAACTGATGAGCTTGCCCATGGCCGCTGAGGGGTGTTTGAGCAGTGACACGCCACCATCTGAACACACAACACACTCAGTCACACAATAAATCAATAAAACGTTTATAAAAACCCTAACACATTGTCCACACACAGAACACTCAAAAGTCTTACTGAATCTGAGGTACCTTTACCATCAACAGAAAGAGAAATGATTCGGTCACGTTACCAATCACATCAGCCTTTCTAAGACCTTCCTACAGGGAACAGCACAAGGGGTGATGGTGGTGGTGGTGGTGGTGGGAATGGGGGGATAGGGAGGAAGGACACCAACATGGTCAACAAAGAACAAGTTGGTTACAAAGATCTCTTACAACAAAAAAGCGTCTCTGCCTTTTCATCCCTCATTTCCTCCTTGAAAGTTGAAGGCAGATTGGCAGACAGGTAGACAGACAGGATTGCATGTTTTACAATCCTACAGATAAATCTTGACTAACCTCCACTGTTGTTGCGTCTTCGTGAGGACACAGACACAGCTCTCTGCAGCACAAACTCGTGTTCACCCAGCTCCTCCTCAGATCCGTACTCTGACACACTACGGTGGAACGACTTCTTGGCATTCTCTTGTTCCGACTCTGGACTAGTGCCGGCGCTCTTGATGATAGGCTTGCTTTCCACTGGTGTACGCAGCTCCTGGAGACACAAACCACAGTAAAAGGTGTGTCAACATTTAAGCAAGAACAGAAAAATACTTCACAATTTCAACTCGTGAGGCTGCAATTAGTTCCAATTCAGTTGGTGAAACCAGCAAACGGTCAAACTGCATATCTCATGAAAACATATCAACTAACAGAAGCTGAATACAGAAAATATTCCAATTTCAGCTCATGAAACTAGAAAACTGTCAACTTTCAACTTATGAAAAAAGGGATTTTGTAATGCTTATCAATGGAAATATTAACAGAATCCAGAACACTGGGTAAAGAGAAAGTCATGTCAAAATGAATAATGCCGATCAAAGTGGTTTAAGAAGATAAATATACTTTTAAGACCATACTCCAAATAAATATAATACATAGGAGAGGCCCTAAAAAATAAATAAGCAGTAAAATGATAATTTACAATTTACAATTTAAATGACGAAAACGAAACAAGAAAGGTGACTCTCACCTTAGTGTCAGGCAGGATGTGGGAGAAAGGTCGCACATCCTGACCCAAAGAGCCGGAGCGAGCCAGAGGACTGTGGCGTGGCTCTGTTGGGAGCCGCGGTCTGTAAGGCACACGTCGCTTGGAGTGGCTGAGCGAACCAGACCTGACAAACACTCTCTCATCGTCGTCAATCAGCACATCCTCGGCAAAGGCGGTGTCTGATGTGTGGGCATTGTGCAGCGACAGGTACTGGAAAGGCACAGGGGGGAAGGGCTCCAGCTCGGAGCCCATGGTCTCGCTGACAGAGGGCAGGGGAAACAGCTCGCTCTGACGTGCACTAAGGCCCAGGGCCTGCAAGGTTTGCAGCTTCTTGTAGCTGTGCTTGGGCAGGGAGAGGCCGGAGGCAGAGGCCAGGTCCAGCAGGAACATGGCATTCTCCTTCAGCACAAAATGCACTTCCTGTCTGGCAGCCAGCGCCTGCTGCTGTCTCATGCCGGAAGACAAACTGCTACCCGCTGGCTTCTTCTTCAACTTGCGCATCTTGTCCTTGTCTTTCTGGGCCTGACGTCGCTGCTTGAGGTACTTGTCGCGGCACTTTTCGCACATCAGGTACCAGCTGCTGCCCCCCATACCCCCCTCCCCACAGTTGCCAGCCCACCCCCCGCAGAAGTTGCCGCTGGAGTTATAACCCTTGCCGCAGGCGTGCTTGCCACAGCCAGGGTGGTGTTGGCGCATGTGGTAGGTGACTGGGTTGGGAAAGACGTTGCCGCACAGCTCACACACCGTCTCCCTGCCGCGGTCCTCGTGGGCCAGAGCCGCCCTACGCTCCACCGCCGCCACTGCCGCTGCTGCAGCCAGGTGGTCCAGCCCACCCTCCGCCCCTCGCGCATCCCTGTTGAGACCCACCAGCATGTGGGCCACCGCCTCCCCAAACATGCCGTGTCTGCCCGCCCCTTGCCGCTCCTTCTTGCGCTTGCTCTTCTTCTCCTTGCGCTCCTCCTCCTTCTTCTCCGCCTTCTTGATGCGGTGCTGCATGGCCTGACTGGGCTCCAACGCCTCCTGGCTGATGACCTGAACAGCGCAATACTGACCACAATCATCGTTAGTATCGTTCACCTCACCACTCTGGCGCATGTGCATAAGCATGGATCAAACATCCGCACTATACCAAGAGCATACACTTCTGTGTCCACATGCACTATACAAGTTATTATCATCATCATCATCACCATTGTCAAATGTTTAGTAGCATAACTGGAAAGTTTTATAAATCTACTGTGAAAGCCATAAACTACATAAGCCCACTTTGTTCCCACATACTACTAGCTGACTGTCCTCTTTGTACAATTGAGATTATTAGTCTCTACACCCTTGTAAGTCCAGATCCTAAAGGTTATTTGTTAATTATTTTGCAAATGCAAACATTCAGAACATTTCATTTTATTCAGGGATCACACAGCTTTTAGCAAAAAGTCTAAAATGATGGCGATGATGATTACGACGATGACGAATCATACCTTCAGCACTGACTGCTCCAGCTCTTCCCAGAAATAAACCAGATGCTGCAGAGTTGGGGGCAGCACTGTCTCCTCGGATCGACTTTCCTTGACCTTCTCAAGGTCACTCTCCAGCTTCTTGGATCCGCTGGTCTCTGACTTGTGACGCTCCATTGGGCGACGAGTGTTTATGGGGCTCTTCTCCAAATCATTGAAATCCTGCACCTGAAACCATACCACCAATACAATGATTTCTGTATCATAAAATAGTTAGTTAGTTAGTTATTGTTTATAGAGTCCAGCGGATTGCAAAGAGCCAAATCAGGACCACAACTTGGTTGAAAGAGGACTCACCCCTGAGCTGTATAAAAGATCTGCTAAACAACCCTAATGGTAACACTGAAGACACTCCACCAGCCTGTCACTTTACAATAAAGGCATCCCATGCAGGTGACACTGAGGCTGTACTCTAATTTATTGAACCCCCGTTTACAAAAACAAAAAAGAATATAAACATCATTATAAAATATTACCAAAACACATACATAAAAAAGAAGATAGTAGATTGATAGAACAGATTAGGAACGAGAAAGAATAAATGAAAATGACAGAAACAGTGGTAATTTAAAGCAATAAATTTCCACAAAGTGGGGATACTAATTACACAGAAAACCCAAGCATCCCAATGGGGGTGTATCACAAAATAAAGTCTGACAGAGAAATCTAATAATTTTCAAGTAACTTGCAACTATAGTCAACTTGAAAATCTGTGATACTTAAAGTACAGTCAATCTTTTCACTACAGGTGAACAACAAAGGGGCCAAAGCAAGATTTGAACAGAAGTGGTCATGGAATATAAAGAGCTCTGGATTGTGGGTTACAAATAATTTATTGGGCCCAGACAGTTCAGCAAGGATTGGCAAGTTGATGTTTAACACAAATCACAGACCTGTGGTGGAAGGTTGAAGCGTACTCGTGTCTCATTCAGGTTCCCCTGTCCCAGCGTTCGTCTTTCTTGGCTATCCCTCTTGTCCTTGCTAGAATCTAAATAGACCAACAGAGAAAAGTCACAATTCAACACTGTAGTCAATGCACCTTACAACCTTTTTCATCTGCTCCTATCTACATAGGAAAGTTATCACATTAAACTAGTATATTACAAAATACAGATCGTTATTTGCCTTCAGCGCATTTACAAGCAAACATGTGTGTGCAGCATATAATAAAGTAATTAAATGAAAAAGATACATTCAAAGAAAGATGGCAAGCCATTCAAATGTATATCCAGACACATACCTATAGTTGAATTTTGTTTCTTCAAAAGTGCTAATTTTGGTGGGCCTGTTCTGTCTGGGTTTGTCTTGCAGAAGCAAAAAGTCTGGCAATACCAAAAGTGCTAATTTTGATGGGCCTGTTCTGTGTCGGGTTGTCTTGCAGAAGCAAAAAGTCTGGAAATACCAAAAGTGCTAATTTGGATGGGCCTGTTCTGTCTGGGTTTGTCTTGCAGAAGCAAGAAGTCTGGAAAACCCAAAAGATTACAACAGAAGTAGAGGTTATTCAGTGCCATGAGCACAACTTACTGGCACTACACAGATTAGATTGAATGTTCAAAAGCTCACCAGTAGCGTGTCTCTGACGCACTCTCTCCCCAGTGCCGCTGCCCTGTTGCTGCTGCTGCTGTTTCTTGGCCTTGATCTGAGACATCTGCTTGGTCAAGTCGGGGTGGAACTTGAGGAAAGAGGCACAGGCCATGGCATCATGCACTATCCCTTCGTGCCACATGAATGCCGCAAACACTGCTCGCAGACACTCTGCCACTGAGGGTGATAGAGCCTGTCAGCATGAAACAACGCAAACATATCTGAAGACAAACTGAGAAGACGGAGACTTAATGTCTATGAAAACTTTCATAAAAATGTGCCTTTCAACTGCACAACCACACATAAACAAAATGTTAAACTGTAAAAATGCAAAAAAGTAATAAAACATTCACTTTACATCAGAGGCACACAACAAAAGAATGCAGCCTCCCATTACAAATCTTTTAATCACTCACACAATCTTTTGCACAACACCTGTGTACATAAACCAGGCCCCTAAAGTAACATACAAGTGGTCACTGTCCAAGCTGGAAGCTCATTAACAAACTTTTGCCAAATTACACACATGATCCTTGGATCCCGTGATCTGTTTACCATCTTCTGTCAAAACCTCACAACTTTCCTGCATTTACAAACAGGTTGGACGGAAATCTAAGAAACTCATAAATCACTTTCCTATAAACACTATCACAAGAAAAAAGAAAACTGGGCAAGCTGGAGGTAACAGGATATTAGTTATAATAGCCATCCTGTGATGCCTCATAACGTGACAACAAGTAGCAGCCACACCATATTAAACCAAAATGTGTGGTGGAAGTATTAACATTGTGACAAGACAGCTTTTTAAAGAAAACAAAAACTGAAACCGTTTTTGTTGTTTTTCTCAAAACAGGCAAGGATGAGATACAGAGATGTTGCAAGGTTATTGATGATTTTGTAAACTAAACTAAAATATGGAACACTTACTGTTTTAGCAGGGTCTCTAATGCGGTCCAGGATGATGGAGGCGGAGCATGATCGTGCTCGCATGATTGGCATCTCTCTGGCTGATGGAGACGATGCTCTCTCTCGCTTGCTCCTTAGCTGTCTCCCTCTGTCCTTCCTTCCTGTCTTAGGCGACAGTCTGCAGCAACACACAACGAGGGGTGAGGATTTTCATGGTAAAGACAACCACAGTCCTACTTCATGACCATTACTCAATAACAATACATGGTTCACAGGGGCAGCAGGGCTCATGCTTATTGTTAACCCCTTGACTGCCATACTAGATTTCATCATTATCATCATCATCACCATCATCATCATCAACATCATCATAATTGTTATACATCATCATCATTATTATTATTTAAACAAAACAAAAGAAAAAAAAATATTATAAATAATAATTTGCCATTTTTATAGCGCTTCCTTTTTTCTTAAATAATATTATCCTGCTTGTTTTCAACATTACTGCCCTCATGATTATCTTCTGAATGTATAGAAGACTTGCCTACTCGTAAAACGTGTTGACAGTACTCCAGGCAGCTCAAAACCACATTTTGGAAGCTTTGACCACATTTTTGAGAAAAGGACTTTTTGTCTTCTTGTAACACATTAATATTGACATTGTGCACAAAGTGTACTGAAATACTATAGAAATGTGTGTTTCTTAAGCAAATGATTTTACAAAGTATAAAATCAAAGGAAAAGTGAAGTGTTCAGGTCAGCGTTTTGCAGAAGAGGGCAAATAAACTTTCTTTCACATAAACAACGCATTACACATACTTCAGATTACAATGTATGCATGTGTTAGCACCAGTAGTTTTCGTCTTCACCTGGAAAAGGCTTTTGATGGACATGTGGCCTTTAGCAGCTTCTTCCAACTGTTAATGTGATTTAGGTGATACGTGCTTTCGCAGTTGTTGCGATGGCCATTTGCAAGTTGATTTTGCACCAAAGTGCATCTTGCAAACTGTGGACCTTTTAGATATGTAGTCAGGTAAGGCCACTTTTCATTGTAGGATTTCAAAAAAGCTTTTTTTTGTGGCCTGCTGTTTAGCTTTTGGTTCATCTATTCGGATCGGGAGAACAGCCTGCATCCCGATTTCGCTTCATTTTTGGTGCTAGTACACAGCAGTGAGCACAATTTAGGAAACTGGAACACAATTGTGGCCAACTTACAATATGCAAGCATGCGCCACCTCTGTAAGAAAAGTAACTACATGGCGCGTCTTTTAATAGGAAAATATTTTTTTAAATAATAATAAATAAATTTGACTATATTTTTAGCGGGTTGACCAGACTACCGTACTCCAAGGCTAAATTGCGTATCAATACAGTGAACAAATGTACAGTAGGCAAATCTGGTATAGAATCACATTGCTAAAAGTGAGTCAAAAACCTGTGAGATCAGTGTTTTCACTTGTCTGCTTATCTTATATAAGGTGTATCATATGGCAAGGCACGGCCTTGTTGGTAGCTGGCTGGTGATTCTCTCACCCTGTCTTTTTTTACCCACACATCTATCAGCCATACAGACAGGTGGATTACCTGACAGCAACTTCATCTTTGGCAGATCCAGATCCGATGTTGAAGTTGGCAGCCATGGATGCTGGACTTTCATTGCCTGGAGGACTGGCTGCCACTGTGCTGAGGTGGCTGGTGAATGATAAACCGCGCACCGGGCTACACAAGAAAACACAATGTCACAATCATTATTATGGTGTCACAGGACCATCAGTCTACATTCCAAGGTAAGGCTGCTGCGCTCCTTAGTCATCCCTTTCCTATAAGCTTGCCACACATGGACCCTCACAGCAGACCTACAATGAAGAATACAAAGCATGGAGATGAGGTGCTACAGAAGACTTCTGGGCATTTCCTATAACAAGCACATCACCAACGATGAACTCCAACAGACCATTACACAAGCCATTGGACAACACTATGACCCGCTCACAGTTGTGAAGAAACGGAAACCCTGATGGTATGGCTACGTCACAAGATCATCAGGCCTTGCAAAGACCATCCTGCAAGGCACAGTACAAGGAGGCAGAAGAAGAGGGAGACAAAAAAAAAGAGGTGAGAGGACAACATTCGATAATGAACTGGCTGGACACTGAGCGAAGCCATGAGGGTTGCTGAGGACAGAAAAAGATGGAGTACGCTTGTTAAATGATCATATGTGGTGCCCCAACAACTTTTGAGTTACGGGATAGGATAGGACAAGTGTCATGTTTAGGGGTTAGCCATAAATAATAATAATAATAATAATAATAATAATAATAATAATAATAATAATAATACTGATCTGGGCCAACTCAAACGTCAAACTGGACTGACCTGGCTATTCGAATGGGAGAGCTGAAGCGAGGGCTAGTACCCACACCCCCCCTGGTAACTCCCACTACACTGGCTCCTTCTTCGCTGCTCTGGTCCCCTGCACCTGGCATCTCCCGCCGTTGGCCGACAGGAGAGGCGGAAGATCGGTCGAAAGAATCCTTCTTCTCCAGACGTCCCCTGTTGCTGCGTGGAGGCATGGGGGAAGACGGTGGTGTTTGGAAGGTCTCTGCTCTGTCCACTTTGCTGAGCGTGCCCATTGGGGAGGAGGAGGCCGAGCCTCGGTGGCTGTCAGATGACGTTGCTGGGGAGTTGGACCGAGACGAGCCTGAACAAAGTTACAAATCAGGTCTTTTGAATTCTTTGAATACAATGCACAAAATAGGTTGCGATTTTTACCGAAGTGAGACTAGTTTTATAGAAGTCAATACTGTCTGGCCATAACTTATCAGCACATGGTTCATATTTGAAAATGATATCACTATGGACAGACTTTTCAATGCCTTTCTTGTTCTTCTACACCTAAACTATAAATACAAATTTTGCAACAACAGAACGAATTTAGCAGTTCATCCCATTTCAGAGGGACTTAAATATACGTTTTTGGTGTACCTTTCTTTTGCCAATAAAAAAAAAAAGTGTAAAACAGCAGATTCTAACGTCAATGCTCCTGCCAAACCTGTTGACAGAGCCCACTGAAGAAACATGTCTGCTGCTTCATCCTTAATCTCTTCCTGACAACCTGGCAGGTTGAGGGACAAGATAGACACAAAAAAGCATGACATTATTCACCTGCAGCTTTGGGACTGGAGCTTCTTGATGATTTCTTGGGTGATTTTGGTGATCCTGGAGGAGAGGGTTGAGGTGTGGGTCCATTGCCATTGGCACGACTCTCCCCTGTACCAACACATAGCAAGTGTTATTTGGCCTATACATAGGTCAATATCGCCATCATTATTGCACGTTTTAACAAAGGGATTATTCACACCTCTAATTTAAAAACAAACTGAGAGGGTTTTTCAAATTCCCAAGCATACTATCAGTCTAGAAGCTGATAAAATACTGATAAAACCAGAAAGTTATTTCAAGTCATTGCATGCATGCTGGCATGTATATTCAATGTTTTATGTAGAATTAAAATGTAGAATACCCTATTTCTCAGTAGTTAATTTGTTTAGCAACATAACAAAACGCAAACACTAATGATGTGGGGCCTTCATAACCTTCTGGTGAAAAGCTTACACAATGAAAACCTCACACTAATGCAGTATTTGGAAACTTGTAGATTTTAACAATAACAACTCCACGACATACACACCACTATCAAATGAGACAATTAAGAAAGAAACCGTTTCTTCCAAATTCCCACACAATGCTTAAATTTACTTACTTTGTATTTCAATGTACAGTAACCTCATAGACAAAACAGAACTCCAAAGACACGGTGCAATTTTTAAACATTCTCAAAAGACAACAACACTTCTTTAGGAGTCTTTACAAGAAAAGCTGGCAACTAAACACACTGCAATAGCAAATGAGAACAATCATAGACACAACAACCATCCACAGAAAAAAGATACAATTGCAAGGGTCAATTCACATTTAAACATTTGCACCCTAAATAAAAACGAATTTATCAATAAAAAATAAAAAATTTAAATAAAAATTCTGTTGTTTTTTGAGAGAGAGAGAGGATACAACAGAGAGATAGAGGATACAACAGAGAGAGAGGATGCAGCAGAGAGAGAGAGAGGATACATCAGAGAGAGAGAGAGAGAGAGAGAGAGAGAGAGAGAGAGAGAGAGAGAGAGAGAGGATACAACAGAGAGAGAGAGAGGATACAACAGAGAGAGAGAGTGGATACAACAGAGAAAGAGAGGATACAACAGAGAGAAAGGACACAACAGAAAGAGAAGGCTGAGATGGGAGAACCAGACAAAACATATCTGGTAAAAACCAATACGAATACAACCCACTGAATATGCTACGGCCTCATGAAAATTAGCGGTAAAATAAATAAGGATAGTTGCTCTCCTCATGGTCCTGATGCTAAACACACCTTGCTACAAATTCCTCTGCAGACTGTCCATCCTTCTCAGTATTCGCAGCTCTCTAAACATCCTCACTAACATAGCTGACCTGAAAATCACCTCTTCCCTAAATGCCTTTTGTCATGGCTCCCACAATAATTTTCATCTCTCCCTCATTCAATCCCACCCCCCACCTATTGATTTTGTATGTACATATATTTTGTGTGCACATGTCTTTACCCATATAACTCATTCATCTGCTTTCTTTCTTATCTTATTATAAACACATTTTGCACATGTGGATGTTTATAGAAAAAAGCGTGAGAACTGCACTTTGAACAGATGTGTTTGTTAAGAAATGTACTATTTTATTATGATTATTATGATTATTATAATTATTATAATTATATTATTATTATTATTATTATTATTATTATTATTATTATTATTATTATTATTATTATTATTATTATTATTATTAACACACTACTCAATGAAACTATTTTGACACAAAAGACAACAATGACTACTGAAGAGGAGAAAACAAATTAAAATAAGTCATGACAACAACTTCACACAAAACTTTTAATTACAAAGAAATGAATTCAATCAAAAGACAAAGTAATTTTCCCATTCAAACACTGAAATATTCAATCCAAATTAAACAAAGACACTACCACAATAAGACACTGTAGATGAATAAAAATAAGGATCAAGAAGACCACAAAAACAATAACACAAATAGATTTAGAAAACCAAAAGGAGGCAACAGCATCACTCAAGAATGCATCATCATCAACAGAACTGAAGTCAAAAGCAGGTTCCATTTTGAAAACACTACAGGACAACATGAAGTACACAAATGAACATTCTGTTGCAAACTTAACCTTGCTTACACTAGGACCAGTATTGCTGCCACAAGCATTATCTATTTTAGCATCTTTTAATCTCAAGCTCTTAATATTAGAAGTGTAGATTAAGCAACCAGGTAAATTTAATATTGCAAAAGTATTATTAGTTGATCTTACTAATAAAATCATGGAGTAGAACTAGTTAGCTCAGTTAGAGAGAGCTTTGTGGGTAGGCTTATACCCACTTATAGCTTCCATTCGCAGGGAAATATAGTTCGCTATGTTTGACATTCATAATTAATTTTTGCATTTCTCAATTTGAGTATTATTACTGTTATTCGATACAGAATAAGGTAGCACGATTTTTCAAAGGATTAAAGCTATATTTCTTATACATAAGATTACATGATCGTCTCATTAATACTAACAATTATAACCTTCTTCCGGTAGCCACGAATGTAATCACTTCTTGTCATGCTGTTGAGCTGTCTGATTGTTCTGCTCTCGCAAGGACCCAAATGAGGTGAGTAGTAACAGCATCAGTTCTGAAGCCTTTCTAGTCAATTAGCTTTTAAAAAAAAAAGGTTTATTAGTTTACCTATTTTGGCCGTTTTATTATCACATTTTGGTTTATGAATGTTCACTTCTATTTACCATGTTTGTTTCTTTTGTAATTTTCGCTTCCATTTGTCTTCTCCAATTTTGTGACATTTGAAAGTACTGTGATATTGCAAACTTCCAAGTCCCTACTATAATGGACATTTTGTGAATATGAATTGTACAAGGAACGAATGATACTGACAATTCTTCATTCATTTCACGTTGGAAACTTTCATTTGTTTTGTAGTTATTCTAAGAATGAAGGTCTCCTTGTCTGAGACATTGTTTTGTACGTTCATGCTTTAAGAAGTGAAGCATTGTCTATGAATGTCAAGCCATGTGTTCAAAAAGTAGGAAAGATTGTTAGTTGTGCAGAAAGGAAGACTGAAAGGATCACTTTCTAACATTTTATGTTATTTTATTGCATAATTTTAACAACGTATTTATTATTATTATGTTTTATTTTGAGGAACTGTCTGGATGAAATAAAAGATTGACACACAGAAATCTGTCTTGTCATTGGAATGAGAGCAGCAACAACCAGACATATAGTAGCATGCAGTAGTAGAATAATCCCCTCAATAACTGCTCGAATAGTCACAGATAGAGCATAATGGTCACTCCAATCCATCCAACTATGAACTGGCACTCTTTAGAACTAAGGAAGGCAAAACTACCACAGTTCAAGAGAGCCAAGCCAGGCACCACTCTCACTAAGCTGACCCTGAGAAATGGGAGATCCCTAACTTGTCTGTCTCTTGCCATAAGCAGTCTCTGAAAGACCTTAGCCATTACCTTACCAGTCACAGACCAAGCTAATACACAGCCTGCATATTTTAAACATTTATTGTGACATCCAAGTCATTGACAGTGCTAGCATAGAGCAGCATTGGAGTGGGAGTATTTTTCCATCAACCTAATTTGAATACAAACTAAAGTTACGATAAAAGACAGGAAAGAAAAAGGCCACAAAAAGTTTAGGGGGAAAACAAAATACATCAAACCACATTGCATTTCCACACACACACACACAAAACAGAGTACTAATTCACGAGAAGTTAACAGTCAAGGGTCGCACTGGCACATTCTCTGGTTTGCACAAAGGCACCTGAGAAAATGGCCTCCACTGTCACAAGAAATGTGCATCCACGGTCAAAACAACAGAGGTGCAAAATGTTGCAATAGGCGCACAATGTGGCAATAAGTGCGACCCTTGTTCATTTAAAAAGACAACTCAGCCTGTGCGCTAAAAAAATTAATAAAATAAAAGAAAGCAAGCCAGACTTTCAAGAGACACTGAAAACCACGTCAGCTCAAGTCGAGGGAGGGGACTCACCGATAAGAGCGGCCAACTTTTTGGAGTTGGTGGAAGGAAAGCAACACTTGAGGCTGAATGAAGCGAACCTAGTGATAGGCATATCTGTGGGGTTTTCACAGTACGCATAGGCTGACCGGCCAACCTCCTTGTCATACTTAGCTTTGTCTGCACGCCACACGCCAACACAAGGCCAAGCGGTAAGCCAATGAGGAAACAAAATAAAGACCCTTACAGGTTAACCATTACACAGAAAATAAAAGTACACTTCAAGGTGGATGACTACAGAATACTACACAGCAGAGGCTGGCTTGATCAAGCATGATCAATGATAAATCTAATAAACTACTGATAAATGAAGATTTATCATACTCTTGATTAAAAAAAAGCATGACGAACAAACAAAACCCAACATACACACTTCTGGATCTGGATCTGGATACTGCCGATGATGTTGTTGGCAGAAAACACCACAGGAGCCATAGATGGCTATTAACGTGGTGGTGGTGTGTGCGCGCTAATTAATTTGATTTAAAAAAAAAAAAAAAAAAAAAAAAAAGAGAAAAGAAAAAAAAAAATTTTTTTTTGCTTCATAGTTTGTTTTTTTTGTACTAACTTCATATTGCCTATTGTAGTTCTGATTTTATTTAATTATATTCTTAAAAGGGCTCCTCTTGTGGAAGCCTGGTGATATGTATGTACAATTAAAAGTTTAAAATCACTGTTCTATTATGTTGACTCTATAAGAACTTGTCAGCATCCCTGTACCTCCCGATTGCAGAGGAGAATGAGCTAGGTGAGGATAGGTTGATGATGTCATCGGGAAGGCTATTCCATTCCACTACTGTCCTTACGAAGAAGGAGTTTCTGTAGAGATCTGATGATGAGGGTGGTAAAACAAAGCATGTGTTGTTGTTGTTTATCTGCCTCTCTATGATGTTCTGTGTGTCATATCCTTTAAAGGTGGTGGGGCGGATTTTCCGTTTGTTCTTGGCAGCAGTAAGGAAGGTGTTGGGAGGGAGAGCAGGAACTAGTCCTCTAGTTATCTTGTAAAGCATGGTCAGCCTGAGTTGTTGGCGACGTTTTGCAAGTAGTGGGAGGTGGAGCTCGTGAAGCATCCTGCCAATGCATCCTGGGTCCCGGGATCTGTAGTCTCTCATAATGAACCGTGCAGCCTGGCGTTGGATGCGTTCCAGCTTGTCGATGTCTTGTTGGAGGTAAGGATCCCACACCACTGCGGCATACTCGAGAGTGGATCTAACAAGTGCGATGTAGGCTAGGCGTCGGCACTCTTGTGGACAGTTCCGGAGATTTCGGCGTAGGAAGCCCAGTGTGGATCCAGCTTTCTTGCAGGCGCTTGTGATGTGGTTAGCCCATTTCAGGTCCGCAGAAATTTGGACGCCTAGGTAGGGGGTAGTATCAGTCTGTTGGAGTATAGTGTTTCCAAGGCTATAGAAGTGTTGTGACTTGTGTCTGGTGGAGAGAACGTAGCACTTTTGCGCATTAAATCGCATTCCCCACTGCTTGGCCCATCTCTCTAGGTCTTTGAGGTCTGATTGGAGTGTGATGTGATCCTGGAAGGAGCGGATCTCTCTGTAGAGTAGGCAATCGTCTGCGAAGAGTCGCACTGTTGATTTTACTGTGTCCGGCAGGTCGTTGATGTGGCAGAGGAAGAGTAAAGGACCCATCACTGTGCCTTGGGGGACTCCGGATTCGACAGCTACTTCCTCTGATGCCTCTCCATCCAGGACCACTCTCATCTGGCGCTTGGTCAGGAAGTTTGTGAGCCAGGTGTGGATGGTGCCTCGTATGCCGTAATGATCCAGCTTGTGTAGTAATTTGTTGTGTGGCACAGTGTCAAATGCCTTGCTGAAATCCAGGATGATGATGTCGGTCTGATGGCCTTTGTCATGTGAGGAGAGAATGTCTTGCATAGTAGTGAGTAGTTGGGTTTCGCAAGAGTGGCCTGTTCTGAATCCGTGGTTTCTACTGGTGAGGATAGTGTGTTTTTCGAAGTGGGTATGTAGATGTCGACAGATGATGTGTTCCAATAGCTTACATGCAACGGATGTTAAAGATACTGGTCTGTAATTTTCTGCTTTGTTTCTATCGCCTTTCTTGAATATTGAGGAGACGTTCGCTGTTAGCCAGTCTGCGGGGAGCTGTCCAGTCTCTAGTGAGGTGTTGTAGATGGCTGCTAATCCTGGGGCAACAGTTTCGGCGCAGTTTTTGAGAATTTGATTAGGGATGTTGTCTGGTCCTGTAGCTTTGTTGGGGTTCAAGTCTTTGAGTAGTTTAATGACGCCTTCTGTAGTAACCGTTAGTTTCTCTACAGCGGGGAAGGGGGTGCCCTTCATCTCTGGCAATGGTGTGTCCTCTCTTTTTGTAAAGACCGACTGGAATTGTTGAAGCAATATCTTTGCCTTGGAAGAACTATCACTATGGAGAGATCCTTCATTGAAGAGCGGGGAAACTCCTGTGTTGTCTTGTCGCCTTGTCTTGACATAGCGCCAAAAGGGTTTGCAGTTGTTGTCTCTTAGCCCATCCTCAATGATGGTGTTAATGTGGCGCCATTCTGCTTGCCTCATTTTCCTCCTGCATTCCTTCTGATGGAATCTAAAGTTGGTCCAGTTGCCGGTCTTCTTGGCTTGGTTGTATAGTCTCTTTTTATGCTTTAACAGTCTCTTAAGTTTGTAGTTGACCCAGGGTAATGTAAAGTTGATTCGTCGAAGGCTGGTAGGTATGAAGCGTTCAGCTGCTGCTATCAAGTTAAGTTTGAAATGAGTCCACATGTCTTCAACGGGAGTTCCTTCCTTTCTCATTGTCATGATGTTGTCTGATAATTGCAGGATTTCAGAGTTCAGGTGGTTCCAGTCTGCTTTAGAATAGTTGTATCGCTTGCGGGGCTTCTCTTTGATGCGGTTAGGGTAGAGGTCAAAGTCTGTAACCACAATGCTATGATCACTAATGCCTGGGATTGACTTGGAGCTCTTGGTGAGAGAGGGATTGCTGGTAAAAACTAGGTCTAGGATGTTGTGTTCTCTTGTTGGCTCATCATGGACTTGTGTGAGGTGTGCTGATGAGGTGATGTCGACTAACGACTCCTGGATCACCCGATCTGGCGCTCCAGGGGCAACTGTACCATTGTTCCACTCTACATTAGGGCAGTTGAAGTCGCCGGTAAGAATAATCTGTTTTTGTCCTCTATTATTTATTTTTCGTAGTGACTTATCTAGCTCATTCAGGTCTGTCTGGTTTCGGTGAGCCATGTAAAAACAGCCTATCGTTAGGTCTTTGTTTTGTTGGAGGTGTATTTTTGCCCAGAGTATTTCGCATGCAGAGTCTAAGTCCGGCTGTATAGATGAGATGAGATTTTGGTTTACTAAAATGAAGACACCTCCAGCTAGGCTACAGCGGTCTTTCCTATAATAAACAAAGCCATCTGGGAATATCTCTCTCTGCTTGATGTCTGGTTTCAACCATGATTCTGTGCCACAAATGATATCTGGTTTTACATAGTTGACAATGGCAGCAAATTCGGCTTTCTTTTTCTCTATGCTGCGGCAGTTTACGGTCATGATGCGAAGGTTCTTTTTCTTTGATATGTTGGGGTTGTGGCTGGAATCATTGGCAGTGTGGTAGCATTCTGCGTGATGCGACTTGTAGGTGTTGGATGGGTTTTGTCCTGGTGGACTAGGATGGCTGAAACATGTGGAACTGTGGTAGTTGTTTCCTTGGCCTGGTGATTTATAGGATGGGTTTCCGGTGGTGCTCTGGTAAGAGTTCGAATGGTGAGAGTTTGGGCTGTGCTGGTTAGATTTGGGGCTGCTAGTTCTCAGGGGGCTGAAGCGGTGGGTATGGTTGAAGGAAGTTATGCTACAGTCCGTGTTTTGGAGGGGGGCATAGTAGTTTTCTGATAAAGAAAAGCTCCTGAAGGTGAAGCTATCACAGTTTATACTGTCGCATTTTGGACAAATCCATTGCACGCTTTGTCTCTGTAGTGCTCTGAAATCACTAGACGAGAGTTTGACACATGACCTGTGGTACCAGATGGAGCAATCATCACAAGCAATACAGTCAGCACATTTCACGTCTCTGTCACACAAGCCACATGGGTAGTAGCTCTTCTGGCGTGGGCCCGGGTTGCTATGAATGTCTCCAGCCAGCAAGATCGATAGTAGTGCAAGTGTACTGACCTGTCGTTGCGACGAGTAGATTCCGATGGGCAGTTTAATTGCCTTCCTAATGTTCCCTTTCACGAGTAGTAGTCCAGGTAATGTGTGGTCAAAGATCGAGTATGTAGATCGTTGTGTGAAGAAGTGGCACACACACAAAATGAAACACAGTAATCCAAGTGTAAATCTAGCATTCGCCATGATGGCGATTTAAATTATAGAAAATCGAACCAGAATCGTATGTTTAGTGATTTAGGCCTACTGTTATGAAATAACGGCAATCGGACGCTAGTGTCGTAGTGAGTTCACAGTGCGCGCTCTATGCTCTAACTATTTGGCCATATATCGGCTTCGCTAACACAATCTATACAAAATCAAAGTAATAATAATGTCACAGAAACCTTATTCTAACTGTAAATTAACTTTTTAAGGAATGTCACTATCAATAAATTAGTTTAATCCACATTAAATTGGCGTTGCTTCTTAGAGCACTCGAAAAACACGTCTTCCTTCCAGCGCATGCGCACACACACATACACTTGGTATATCTGCTAGTGACAGAACAAAATGAGCCATAGGAAATGGCACTTATCTTGCCAGTAGTGTGGATATAAGACCATAATCATTATTATCATCTTTGCCCATCTCAATGTAGACAAAAATCACCCATTTACATTACAATCATGCTACATCTTCATGCTGAAAGAAAAGCTACATCGCTTATTCAAAATATGTACCCATACATTCATTTTATTTGATGTATTGAGCTCAAGCAGTCAAGGGTAACAAACGAAGAAAAAATTGCGACTCACCCAAAGCTTTTACCAGTTCCTTGACCGACACTCCTTGCAATTCTGCAGGTATGTCCTTGGCGGGATCCTTCACCGCCAGTCGCGAGATCCCAGGGTCCGACCCCTTCCTTGATCCGTTCCCCTGAGCAGGCCGGTTCCCTGGTGCTTGCAAGATGGGGCCAAAAAAAGGGGTGGAGCCTGAGCGAGGACGCATAGCTGAAGGGTCATTCCATGCTTCAGCCGGGAATATACTGGTGGCTCGCGGCGGTAAGGATATCTGTTTCTGCTGGGGCGGTGGATGTGGCGGTGGTGTTGCAAACGGCATGTGTTCTTGGCTCCCAAAACCACCGCTACTGCGGTCACAGGAGGCTCCAAAGCTGGGCAAGGCACCCAGAGTGGCTGCATTGATGCCTGTTGAACAAGACATTTAATACAATAAATAATAATAATTCAGGATGCTTTCTCTTCAATGGAACTCAAGCACGGCGATCTGTAAAGATCGCTATTACAGAAGGCGGAATAGAAATCCATTTTTATTTTTAAAATGTTTAATTGATTGCCTCCAATATCATTATTGAAGGGAGGGAGAAAACCTGGAGAAAACCCTTAATGTCATGCAAAGTCATGTATCCATGTCACCTATGTTGGTCCCATGTGAAGTTGGACCAGCAACCCGCTGTTCCCTATCTCAATGGGTGACCACACTTCTGACACAAATGTGGAGGAATACACACGCTCCTGAGGTGTATTTATTGGTGGATGAAATGTGTGTGTGTGTTGACTGTAACTGCTCAGGGGTGGTATTGAGGAAGCATTTACCCAGTGGATAAACCTGCGAAGCGCTTAGTAATTGCGTACCCTACTGTACGGCTTCCCGCATTTATCCACTGAGTAATTGCGTACCGTACTGTACGGCTTGGCGGATTTATCCACTGAGTAATTGCGTACCCTACTGTACGGCTTCCCGCATTTATCCACCGAGTAATTGCGTACCCTACTGTACGGCTTCCCGCATTTATCCACTGAGTAATTGCGTACCCTACTGTACGGCTTCCCGCATTTATCCACTGAGTAATTGCGTACCCTACTGTACGGCTTCCCGCATTTATCCACTGAGTAATTGCGTACCGTACTGTACGGCTTGGCGGATTTATCCACTGAGTAATTGCGTACCCTACTGTACGGCTTTGCGGATTTACCCACTGAGTAAATGCTTCCTGAATACAACCCTGGTCCAGATGAATAAAGATGTATTGTGTTGTGTTGTATTGTACTGTATTGTATTACAGTGTATTGAGTTTGTGTTTGCTGAAGTGTGTTCACAACATTCTGACTACTGACACTTAGAGCCATGAGCAAGTCTATTATGAGTTCTAAATACAACTTGGCAAACTTTTCTTCTGCAACTATTTCGTTTCAAACTGTTCCGTTCTTACCTGCAAAGGCAAATGCTTGTGCCGGCATGCTCTTGCTTCTGGCCACACCTGCACACACAAACAATCAATACTGAATACTCATGTTGTGTCACGTTTCCCACTTCATTTATTATTATTATCATTATTATTATTATTATTATTATTATTATCATTAGTAGTAGTAGTAGTAGTAGTAGTAGAAGTAGTGATTCATTACTATTAATATTATTTTGAGTCATGCTTACCACATTTATTATTATTGCTATTATTATTATTTTTATTATTATTATTTGTCACGTCCCCCGAGCGGGTTCTGTGACGTCAGCACATAAAGCGAGTGAATAGGATATAAAACTCAAACAAAATGAACTAACACAAAATGCCAGAATACAAACACACTCTTTTATTCAACAATCAACAAGCAAACACAGGACAAATGGGAACTAACCTCCCCTCAACCCCTAAATAGACCCCCGTCCCAATACTAACTAACAATTACCTCCCCTTGTAGCAAAGCCCAAATAGAACTAAACAACAACAGTTTCTTTACAAAGTGTATACAGCAAAATCAAAATCAACAAATCAATTCAAAATGTAAATCTTCAAATAATAAGCAAACAGCGTCTGAATCTTTACTCATAAACTATTATCTGGCGAAGCTGTGGCACCGAAGCAATGTCTCAATGTTCTTGTCAAGTAGCTCAGAGAGCTAAACAGTCTCTTTCACAATAAGCGGATGATTCTTCTAACTAAATGAATATGTTTTTAGGTGTGGTGCAGTGTGAATCTGTGTGTGCATGAATTAGGTATGAAAACCTCCTGTAATGGTGTTGCCTCGATACATAGGCAAAGCCTGCAGCAATGTAAGAGATCACCACAACACTACTCTGTTGTAGAGGCAAAGGCACACCCCAGGCTGGCTAGGACCCAGTCAGCGTCAACAACAGCAACATCAATACAGCATAACAGGCAACATCGGAAGCAACAGCGTTGAAATAATGCGTAGAAATAAACAGGTAGAAGAAACACGTAGAAGTAATAGCCCACACCTGTAAGCATATACACAGTCTTAACAACCGGCCTACAAAACAATAAACACTATATAATATAATATAACACGCCGTCCTCCGTCCACCATCTTGACCTGTATATGAATACCATGATAACAATACAAGATGCTATACACACATTTCAATAATATAATTTAACCTTTGATGCTAAATAATTCGCATCTTCTATAAACACAAACCTTTATATAAATATACATAATTATTGCAACCACACTTCAATCTCACAGTCCTGATTCATTCCGCCTCCCACTATCACCACCATCACCCCCCCAACGGTTATAACACACCACGATTATCTCCCTTCATTCATACTATCTGGCCGTACCATACTGTAAACATGCTTCCTTCATAATCATCACTTCATCTTTGTTCAGTACAATACATTCTATCGCTCTCTCATACATACACCCCCACTCTCTCTCTCCCTCTCTACATTCCCCATCGTCGCCTTTGACCCACTTTTATAACAACAACAGCAACGACATTTCCCCATCACATATACAATAAGAAAATCATAAGAAAATCATATAAAATCAACAAAATTCATTATCCATCCTAAAGTACATCCCCTTCCCCACACTCATCACCACTCATACACGTACGCAGTTCTCGGAGCGCGCCACTAAAGAATTGAATGACAGGATTTGCTCACCTTATAGGCTTCGGCTTGTGACACCCTTCCCCCAACACCACAACACGACACAACACTGTCACAATACAATTGGTTAGTCCTTTTGAGAGTCACTTTCTCTTGCTATTGCACGTTATTTCACTTTCCAAATAACACTTATACTGAGGATGAGGTCACCTTAGCGCTATCACAGACACTAAGTCTTGGTGGGTGTTCAATCGAGAACTACACACACCTTAAGCATGTAACTCTACATTCGTTGACGAATGGCAGTTAACATCTTCCTTTCGAATTCTAAACATCCTTATCCCGACGAGGGCATAAGACCTTGGGTGGCTATATAAACAATAAACACACCCTTCCAACAGTACCCTACACTACAATGACCTCTGTCACAGGGTTGCTGCCTCGTTAGATTCGATCCTCTCGCAACAGCATCTCAAACCACTCTGCCCTCCAAAAAACGCGCCGGCCACAAGCAAAATAGTCGAGCTCTCGTCAGTGTGCACATTCTTTATTACGCGTATCCCTATTCGAAATTGGCCTACCCCGTGTCTTCTACGAAACGCACGGACTTTACGAAATTGCACTTTCATACGCAAAAAAGTAAATCGGTCACGCTATTCTATGTACACTATATACGGAGAAGTGTAACTTCGTAAAAAGTATAATTTCCCTGCTATCTGAAAACTCGTGTCGTCACATTATTTATTTTTGTTTGCTTTGTTTTGAGTTATGCTTACCACATTATTTATTATTGACATCATCATCATCATTATTATTATTATTATTATTATTATTATTATTATTATTATTTTGTGTAGTACCTACAACATTTGTATCTATCCATGTTCAGAAATGAAGACAGGAATTATAAAATCTGAAATATTTTGAAATAATTAGTGTTGTGCTGTGTGTGTGTTTTCTTTTTTAAAGACATTCTTTGTGACAATACACAAATAAATAAAAGAAAGACAGATAGTAACTGATGTAGCTGTGGTTAGGGGAGATGAAGTGGGGGGGAGATGAAGTGGTGTAGTGTATGTGGATATATGTGGAAAATCCAGCAAATACATCCATGATGGCTCTACTGTATTACAACTTCATTCTGACGTGATACACAATGGTCTGGTATATCCGCCTCATGCTACACTGACTGTGGAGTCTATATCTCAGAGTGTTAGAGAGGTGATGGCTGCTTTTTGCAGACAGCTCAACAGTCACACTTCCAGTGCCTGACCCATCTCTCCACACAACCGCTAGTCTTGCTGTATGTATACTCACTTTCCGTATCTTTTCGGCCGAAGGAGGGGAAGGTGGCAGCGTAGTTCTGGAAATCGTAGCCCATCTTGGCTGCAGTGGGCAGGGAGCAGAAAGCAAAGGGGTCAGTGACTGGGGGTTTGAGGTCCTCCTCGTGTTTCAAGTAGACGTTGTGCTCTGTGTCGCTGACTAGGGACCACGCTTCGCAGTCCTGGTGGTCAGCCTCGCAGTACTTCTTGCTGCTGTCATCATCCAGCCGCACCCATGTGCCGTACTTGTTCTTAGTCTGCCAGGTAAAGGGCTGAGCCATTTCAGTCTTTACTTACATCACTATATCAAGTCGGCACATTTTCCCACGGTACCACAACCAGTCTTAAATTATCCTACAGCCTCAGAAAACTAAACCAAAAAAAAAACAAAACCAGTACAACTGAATCTAAAAGTATTGCAACAAAGCATTAATACTAGCTACATGTAAAGCATTTTAGACCCTTCCATAAACTGCCATACCCCACAAACTGGTGCTATATTCGAGAGGAGGAAAAAAGCAGACCACCTGCTCAAATATTATGGGTTCACCTACAACTAAAGGCTGGTTGATTGATTGATTTATTGTTGCTTTAGGTCCAGCGGACTCCTCCGAGCCAAATCAGGACCGGACAACCCCCGATCCGCATAAAAGATCTGCTGAAACAACCCTAGTGGGAAAATTGAACGCCCTCCACCGGCCAGTCACTTTACAATAAAGACATCCCACGCGGGGGACGGCTGAGGGTTTACCTCAACTACGCGAACCCCCGGTTACAAAAACAAAATAGAATACAACCATCATTACAAATCATCAACGAAACATATACATATAAAATGCCTATATTGCTAAATACTAACATCATAGGAAGCCCTAGTGACCACCCAGCAGAAAGCGTCCAACACTCCCAAGCTGATCCAACAGACCTCATACACAAACAAGGAGTCTTGTCCAGGAAGAGTTTTCAAGAAAAAAGGTAGGTCATTGATCTAGCGAAGAAGAAGATAGTATAGCAGAGTGATAGGACAGAGCAGGAATGGGAAAGAGTATATGAGGAAGATAGCAGCAGTGGGAATTTAAAGCACTAAATTTCCATAAAGTGGGGATACTATTTATACTGAAACCCCCGGCACACCAACGCCTGCAAATACATGTGAACTTTACATTAAAAAATAACAAGATGCCAAAAAACACACCAACTATTTAACACCTCAATGCTGAACACAGGGTAAAGACGTTCAAAATGCACTGCAGAGACTGGGGAATAAAGCAAACATCAAAAGCATTCTTAAAAGCTTAAAGTATCTCTTTCCTTGTCTACCCCAATAAGTGCTATATAACACCCTTCAATAGATAAACATGTGAAGTAAATATGCATTCAAAACCACAAACTTTCATTCTAAATCACCAAGTCTCCAACAGCCACAATAAAACAAAGCAAAATCAAACATCAAGCATACAAAAAGCAAATAAGCATTCTAAATACCCTAGTCATTAATTACTAGCTTTTAGTAATTCAATAAGAACACATGACGTAACAATAGTTCTGGCTCTGGGACCTACCCACCAAGCCCAAACATCCGGTTGATATCCAAAGCCATGGGTAGAGGCAAAAGCAATCTACAAGGAAACATTCTGGGCAGTGTAGAGGTTACATAAAAAGCACGACTACCATTAAAAATAGCAAACGTCAGGTTAACCCCTTCACTGCAATTCCGTACCATCTCCAGCAATCCTACATTGCTTCTGTACATGCATGTGTCACTTAGTAAGTGCCTGCAATTGGCCGTATATCACACGGGTATGTGTCTGCTATGGTTGACTTAGCTGCTCGAATTACCTCCTGTCCAAATGTCGCTTAAGCCCTGGTCAGACCTACCGACTCTCATAAGATTTACCCGGTCACACGCTGCAATAAGTTGTACAACAAGCTTTCAATAAAATTTCAAGCGAATCCATAGTAAATTCAGAGGATAGAACATGTTCTAATTCCTGCGATTAAATCTTAAGTCCGTACCAATCAGAACGTGCTGTGGCATCCTTGACATTGTGACTAAAGAAAATGGCCGACACCACAACACAAAGGTTGTCATCGGATCAAAGAGCAGAATAAGCCCCGAGTGTCTCCCTCCTCCCGATCCATGGCCGTACCCCCCATGGACAGAAGTTTCCGCCTCATCTGCTATTAAAACTGCTAAATATGGCAAACAATCTTCTCTCTCACTCTCCGAACTGCTCGAAATTGAACTTTTTGCTATAGCTTTTACAACATGTAGCCTACGTTGCAACAAGGGAGAACATTACAGGAACAAAGAAAGAGGCTTATGAGCAAGCCACATCGAAAATCAACTTCTGCCTCTGTTGTATGGAATTCATGTTATCGTGGAACAAATTGTACAATTTGTCTGACTGGACTTTAATATCCGTCAGCTTCGCTGAGATGATTGCAATGGTGCCTTCCACTATGCTCAGCATTTTTTTTTTAAAATCCTGGTGAAGTTTCTAGCAAAATACATGTTCCAGCCTGGTGCAATTCAGCTCCTTCAAACCTTTAGATGGGGCCATTTTTAGAGCATTGAAGGGTAGCCCCTTGCTGGTTCTCTTGTGCATGGTGTACCGTAATAATCACAATGCTGATGTGCTAAAAACACAGTCCAAATATATACTTGTGATGGTGAATCAAATATTGACTATGGTGCTTCTGAGTTTATTATGATGGCTCTCCTATCAGGCAACATATCTGGCTGGGTGCCATTCTGTGGGTTAACTTTCATGCATAACAAAGCTTGTAGCAAAATATGTGTATACAGAATTTGTCAACTTATTTAGAAATGTTATCTACTTCAACTTTTTGAAACCTACAAAAGCTGTAAGTGGAATCTGTTTACTGATAATTTTTAAACATTATGCGACCTATCTTTTCTTGAAATACATGTATAGATAATCATCTTTTAACATGGTATATGTCATCTCAAACGTTTTGATGACCAAGTTGTTAGTAGACCGAAACAATGTGAATCTGCCCTTATCATCACTGGTTAGGCTAAGTAATTAATGCATTTGAACAAATTAAAAACTGGATTTTATTTTGTAGTTATGATATGTATGATGGCGTACGATATTATATAATGACGGAGTATAAAAGTTGCAATTTAAATCACCCAGGATCCTATCCTATCCTATCCTGTCCCATAACCCGAAGGTCGTAGGGGCACCACAGATGATCGCTTAACCAGCATACTCCATCTTTCTCTGTCCTCAGCAGCCCTCATGGCTTCGCTCAGTGTCAAACCAGTCCATTCTCGAATGTTGTCCTCCCACCTCTTTTTCGGTCTCCCCCTTCTTCTACCTCCTTGCACTGTGCCTTGCAGAATGGTCTTTGCAAGGCCTGATGATCTGGTGACGTGGCCATACCATCGGAGTTTCCGTTTCTTCACCACTGTGAGCAGGTCATCGTGTTGTCCAATGGCTTGTGTGATGGTCTGTCGGACTTCAACGTTGGTGATGTGTTGGGTATAGGAAATGCACAGAAGTCTTCTGTAGCACCTCATCTCCATGCTTTGTATTCTTCGTTGGAGATCTGCTGTGAGGGTCCATGCTTCGCAAGCATATAGGAAGATGGAGATGACCAGAGATCGCAGCAGTCTTACTTTGGAATGTAGACTGATGGTTCTGTCTTTCCAAATGGGCTTCAACCTTGTCAGGGCAGCAGTTGTTTGTGCGATCCTGGAGAGGACTTCCTGTCGAGACCCATTGTCTGACACAATGGCTCCTAAATATTTGAAGCTGTGCACTGTGTTGAGGGATTGGCCTTGTACTTTGATGTCCGTGTTGATGCCATTGGTGTTGTTGGTCATCATTTTGGTCTTCTCTGCACTTATTTCCATTCCATAAGCTCTGGAGGTGGTGTCAAGCCTCTGTACAAGCTGTTCAAGTTCTTGTTCCTCTCCAGCCAATCCATCAATATCATCCGCAAAACGAAGATTGGAGATCATCCAAGCCAATCTCATGTCCACTTATACAGCGCATGACTTCATTACATCTTGTTACGTTGAAACGTGAACGAAAGTATGTCGGAAGCGCGCACAATAGATCTAATCGTTTCGTTTTGCAAAGTATTCAATAATGGTGTTTTTTTACCTTTGATTTGAGTTTGCATTGTTGTTAGGAGAGGCTTTGTATAACGTTGATAATTTGCGTTAGTCGATATTATTTGAGAATCTTCTGGATATGCGTGTTTACTCTTGATAGAAATTTCCTGATACATGTAGAAGCAAGAGGTCGTTCTGGAAGATATAAAAATATGTATTGACGTAAGTCAGTGATGACGATCTTTTATTCGATTGGTGGCAGTACGTCATTTTCTACCATGTACGAAATCTTTCCGGAAAAGAGAGAGGTTATTTAATCGTGTGCAGAGTTGCTGTTGAGAGAGAAAAGTTGTTGATAGTGATTTGGAAAGTTGCTGTGAAAGTTGTTGAGTTGAATTGAGAATTGTATGCAGTTGTTGGTGTGTGCTGAATAAAAGTGGAAAACTTCATACGAAGACTTTGTGACTTGTATGCTGTTTGGACGGGCTGTGTGAATAAACGAATCTGAGTTACACCCTATCAGGAATTCAAGCATCGGGGCTGAATCAGATACTGATAGAAAACACCAACATCAAACAGAGTGTAACATTTTGGGGGTCAAGCCGCGATTCACGCCATAGCCAAGGGTTCAACTGCTACAACAAGCGAGTCAACGTTACGAGAGGCAGTCATCGAGGGTAGCCGCCAACGAGTTGCGTCGAGAGGGGCCAACATACTGGGACTACATCCGATAGATTCGGGTTGACTGCAAGGGCGTGTAGTCGCCGAAGAGTTGCTTCGTGAGCGAACAACAGAGCGAGACTACGTGGCTGCCGCAGGACTACGTCGAGGGACAGTCTCGGAGCTACATCGCCAGTATTAGAGAGAGCGACGTGCGGACGTCGAGTCTACTTCAGCACAGGAGCGTGTACATCAACACCAGCGTGGTGCAGCGTCGCATACGACGAGGACAGCGGGGCCTGCGTCAACGAAGGCGACTAGTGACAAGCATCAGCGCTACTGCAGAAAGCGTGCTGTTCTAGAACAGTCTAGAAAGGTACAGCACAGTCAAGAACTTTCCAGAAAAAGAACTCTACAGTCAAGAACTTTCTAGAAAAAGAACTTTCCAGAAAAGAACTTTCCAGAAGCATCAAGATGGCTGACTTCTGGCAGAAAGGGGTTGAACTAAATCTAAAAGGAAAACAGCTGACGGAGTACGTCAAGTCTCAAGAGAGAATATGGCGTGAAGAAAGAGAAATAGAATTAGAACAGAAGCGTCTAGAATTAGAGGAGCAGCGACGCCGAGAAGATAAGGAAGAACAGCGTCAACGGGAAGAAAAAGAAGAGCAGCGTCGCCGAGAAGAAAGAGAAGAGCGGCGTCAAGAAAGAGAAGCAGAAGAGCAGCGACGCCGAGAAGAAAGAGAGATGGAAGAAAGACGACTAGAAGCTGATCGTCAGTACCAGCTGGAGTTGGCGCGTATCCAAAACAATCAGCATGCGCCACAAGTCGTCAGCGACCACATGGCTCCAAAATTGCCAGCTTTCGTCGACGGGAAGGACCAGATCGACAGTTATTTGGCGAGATTTGAAAGGTTTGCCAAAAGCTCTAACTGGCAACCTCAAGACTGGGCGATTCGACTAAGTGCACTTCTGACGGGAGAAGCACTCGACGTCTACACCAGATTGTCGGACGATGACGCTAAAGACTACGACGTCTTGAAAGAGGCCCTATTGCAGTGCTACAACTTTACAGAGAAGGGCTACCGTAAACGCTTCCGTGAATGCCGGCCTAAGTCAGGCGAGACGCCAAAGCAGTTTGTGGAGCGCCTGTCGTCATATCTACACAAGTGGGTGGAGTTATCAGGCGAAACGAAGTCTTACGACAGTCTCCATGACCTGATCGTGAAGGAACAATTTCTCAATGCCTGTCACAAGGACCTAGCGACCCACTTAGAAGAACAAAAGCTGCAGACGCTTAAAGATGTGACTGAGGCTGCTGAAAGATATCTCATCGCTCATGGGAAAACCCTGGGGCCACCCAGCGCGACGAAACATTTTCAGAAGACTGGAAACCATGTGAACCAGATCCATGGAAGCCAGACGAGCCAGAGACAGACAGACTCCACGCATCCTCCCAGGGAGGGGCATTCAAGGGGCTGTTTCACCTGCAACGCTACAGACCACAGAGCTTCTAACTGTCCTCAAAACAAAAGTAGCGGACAGCGGAGCAGTACGGACAACGCAGCGGCGGGCAACCGGCAGAGGCGGTTTTCCAATCAACGGCAAACCAGTAGATCTGACCATCAGGTGTGCGGCGGGAGCGTCATTCTTCCGAGTGAGACCGAGCGCACAGCTACCCCTGCGGACGTGCAAGAGTGCATGACCGATGGCCAACTTCTTCTTGCCAACGGAAAATCCATCCCCGTCGTCGCCAGCGCAGCTGTGACCGTACAGAACATGCCTGTTTCAAAGGGACGCGTCGGAAATCATGAAGTGACTGTCTTAAGAGACTCTGGCTGCAGTGGGGTCATCGTCAGAGAAGACCTAATCGCTAAAGAACAGTTCACTGGCGATTCAAAATGGACACTTATGGCCGACAGCAAATGTGTGAGAGCGCCAGTTGCGAAGATTCATGTCAACACCCCTTTCTACATAGGCGAAGTCGAAGCGGTTTGCCTGAAGAAGCCGCTGTATGATTTGATGATCGGGAATATCGACGGCGCGAGACGACCCGACGACCCCGATCCAGAGTGGAGTCCTGCCTCAACTCAACTCGTCGAAGTTGTGGAGGAGGATCCATTGCCAGTTCCCGATGGAGACCTTACAGAGCTGCTACGGGACAATGTGGTTACTCCGGCTCAGCCCTGCCGACCAGAGATCGTCGGTGCTGTCACTACCAGGGCCCAGGCCAAGAGAGACAAGACGTCTACGCCACTGAAGGTCGCCGACAACTCCAAAGCTGCCATCGTGGACAGAGATAAGCTAATCCAGCTCCAGGAAGCTGACAGCACTTTAAACAAGTACAGGAACCGCCAAGACCACGTGACCAAAGGCAGTGGTACGGTCTATTTTGAGGTGAAGGCCAAGATCCTGTATCGAATCTTCCAGCACCCGAGGGTCAACGGAGGGAAACCACTACGTCAAGTATTGGTACCGTTACCTCTAAGGCGCCAGGTGATGGAAGTAGCGCATGACTCAATCATGGGAGGTCACCTAGGCATCAAGAAGACGTCAGACAGAATCCATGCGGTGTTCTACTGGCCAGGACTTCATGCGGACGTCAGCCGTTTCTGTCGATCATGTGACATTTGCCAGAAGACCATACCTCGAGGAAGGGTCCCTAAAGTGCCAATGCAGAGAATGCCTTTGATCGACCGACCTTTCAAGAGGGTGGCCTTAGACTTAATCGGCGAAATAAGACCTCCGAGTGAAGAAGGTCATCGATGGGTACTGACTTTAGTAGACTATGCGACTCGGTACCCAGAAGCAGTGCCACTGAAGAAGATTGACACTGAAACTGTAGCAGAGGCACTGGTGGACATGTTCAGTAGACTTGGAGTGCCTGAAGAAATTCTGACAGACCTCGGGACGCAGTTCGTCTCTGACTGTATGAAGGAGGTCAACAGACTGCTGAGCATCCGGCATTTAACTACGACACCCTACCATCCAATGTGCAACGGGCTTGTCGAAAAGTTCAATGCTACGTTGAAGTCCACCTTGAAGAAACTGTGCAGCGAGCAGCCCAGACAATGGCATCGCTACATCAACGCCTTACTTTTCGCCTACAGAGAAGTACCGCAGGAGTCCACCGGTTTTTCTCCGTTCGAGCTGCTGTACGGAAGAACCATCCGAGGGCCGATGCACATCCTAAAAGAACTGTGGACGAAAGAAGTAGACACCCCAGAGGTGAAGAACAGCTACCAGTACGTGTTTGAGCTACGAGAGAAGCTGGAGCAGACTCTCGAGATAGCCAGAGAAAACCTGAAGAAGTCCCAGGACTGTGGAAAGCACTACTATGACCGTAGGGCTGTGAACAGGAAGTTTAAACCTGGCAACAAAGTGCTAGTGCTGCTACCTACTGACCATAATAAGTTGCTGATGCAGTGGAAAGGCCCGTACGAAGTGGAGACCGTGGTGGGAATCAACGACTACAAGGTGAAGGTCGGCCAGCATTCCAAGATATACCACGCCAACCTCCTTAAGCTGTACGTGGAAAGGCCATCAGAGACTGTGCACGCAGCCACAGCAGCTGTGACCGACGACAGCTTTGACAGCGAAGAACTGTTGGAACTGGGAGACTTCCACAGCAGAGAAGGCATCGATAATGTTAAGCTAGGACCGAGCTTGACGGAAGGTCAAAAGTTGGAGCTCAAGGACCTTATGGGCGAGTTTCCCCACAACTTCAGCGATGTCCCTGGCTCTACAACTTTGGTCGAACACGAAGTCCACCTCACTTCGAATATCCCTGTTCGATCCAAGCCCTTCCCGATCCCTTTCAAGGCCCGTGAATCCTTGAAGAAAGACATCGATGAGATGCTGAAGATGGGCATCATTAGGGAGTCCAGTTCCCCTTACGCATCCCCTGTCGTGGTCATGAAGAAGAAGGACGGGAGCAACCGAGTATGCATCGACTACAGGAAGGTTAATAAGATCACCGTCTTCGACCCTGAGCCGATGCCTACCGCAGCAGACCTCTTCCGCCAACTATCGGGGAGTAGAATCTTCTCAAAGATTGACCTCAGCAAGGGTTATTGGCAAGTCCCCGTGCGTCAACAGGACATACCAAAGACTGCTTTCATAACTCCTGATGGGACGTACGAGTGCCTAAGGATGCCCTTTGGCATGGTCAACAGCGGAGCTACCCTGAAGAGAGGAATGAGGAAGATGCTCAAAGGGATGGACAACGTCGTGTGTTACTGGGACGACCTGCTAGTCCACACCCGCACCTGGGAAGAGCATCTGCAGACCTTGAGGGAGCTGTTTCACCGTCTAACAGAAGCTAACCTGACCGTGAGACCCAGTAAGTGCATTCTGGGGACTGACAACGTCGACTTTATCGGCCATTCGCTGAAAGAAGGACAAAAGGGGCTTCTGCTAGAAAACGTCACCAAAATTCTGAACGCTCCACGTCCCCAAACAAAGAAGCAAGTACGATCTTTCCTGGGATTGGCTGGGTATTATAGGGAGTTCGTACCGAACTACTCAGCCATCACAGCACCCTTGTCGGACCTGGTGCGGAAAGGCTGTCCAAACCAAGTGCAGTGGGGACCATCTCAGGAGAGGGCATACCAGACTGTGCGCGACCTCCTTTCGAAGGATCCGGTGCTACGACTGCCTGACACTTCCAAAGAATTCGTCTTAAGAACAGACGCAGCGGACGAAGGCATCGGCGCCATACTGATGCAAGAACACGAAGGGAAACTATTTCCGGTCAGTTACGCCAGCAAGAAGCTGTCCAGGGCTGAGAAAAATTACTTGACCATGGAGAAAGAGTGCCTTGCCATCATATGGGGAATCCGGAAGTTCGAACTGTACCTTCAAGGAGTGAAGTTCGTGCTACAGACTGATCACAAGCCGCTAACTTACTTGAACTCTGCCAAGTTTGTGAACAGTCGAATCATGAGATGGGCTATGTACTTGCAGAACTTTAACATGCGAGTAGAATCTATCAAATGATCGGACAATGTTGGTGCGGACTTCCTCAGCAGAGTGTGTGAGTAAAGAACATTGACTGTGTGGATGAACTGTGAACATTGACAATATCCAGATAGACTTGAAGATGAAAACCATTGACTCTGTGTAGATAAGCTGAGCGCAATTACAGTATTCAGAAAGTCTTAAATTAGTTTCAATTGAGGATTTTGTTTGTGCATTACGTTTCAACGTTGTTGAAAGAAATTGGGTAAATTTCTTCTTGAGTGGGGGGTTATGTTACGTTGAAACGTGAACGAAAGTATGTCGGAAGCGCGCACAATAGATCTAATCGTTTCGTTTTGCAAAGTATTCAATAATGGTGTTTTTTTACCTTTGATTTGAGTTTGCATTGTTGTTAGGAGAGGCTTTGTATAACGTTGATAATTTGCGTTAGTCGATATTATTTGAGAATCTTCTGGATATGCGTGTTTACTCTTGATAGAAATTTCCTGATACATGTAGAAGCAAGAGGTCGTTCTGGAAGATATAAAAATATGTATTGACGTAAGTCAGTGATGACGATCTTTTATTCGATTGGTGGCAGTACGTCATTTTCTACCATGTACGAAATCTTTCCGGAAAAGAGAGAGGTTATTTAATCGTGTGCAGAGTTGCTGTTGAGAGAGAAAAGTTGTTGATAGTGATTTGGAAAGTTGCTGTGAAAGTTGTTAAGTTGAATTGAGAATTGTATGCAGTTGTTGGTGTGTGCTGAATAAAAGTGGAAAACTTCATACGAAGACTTTGTGACTTGTATGCTGTTTGGACGGGCTGTGTGAATAAACGAATCTGAGTTACACCCTATCAGGAATTCAAGCATCGGGGCTGAATCAGATACTGATAGAAAACACCAACATCAAACAGAGTGTAACACATCTGGAATATGTTCTCAAGCTCATTGCATGAAGTCATATGCTACAAAGTAGACACGAGACTCATTTTTTAATTACAATAGTGAAGCAAATTATTGATGATCCAATTTCCACAACAAAAAAATGTCTATAAGCAGTGAATTGGTTAATGACAAAAAAAAATCTTTTAGTAAGTGTTAATGCAAATATAAATACAAGCAGCATTCAGATGGGCAATAGTTTGTCATAATTTATGAAAACAGTTTGTCATAATTTATGAAAACAATCTGTCTATTCATCAATTCCAAAAGTTGGATCAATAAGAAATAGAGCAACACTCTACTTTCCAGAGATTTTTAAACTATTTTTTTCCAAACTCTAGACATACTGTGGGGTCTGTGATTGGTTGTCACAGCCCAATTAAATGGAAACTTAATTTTGTTCCATTTTGGTTTGTTGGGTGTTTGTAAACAGCAATCTCCCTTCCCCACCTCTCCCTCCTCCACCCCAACAAACAATAAAACAAATGAAATACAGTGGCTACAAAGTGCTTTGTGGTCCATTCATCAAATATTTATAAAGCAGTCCTTGAGGCAGGAGTTTAGCACTGGACAACCATCATCCATCTAAACACTACTCAATACAAATACTAATAGTAATATTTTATTACAGTGGAACCTCCGGTATACAACCGTCCAAAATCTGAGAAAAAACGGTCTTATAATAGAGGTGGTCTTATACCGGAAATAAGGGGTGGGGGTGGAGGGTCAGGCTCGGAGGTGTATGTAGTCATAATTTTTACACTCACCAGCATGTATTCTCTGACAAAGAAAACTGTAAAACATGTTTCATTTTTAGCTTTGTCTTTTATTCACAACTTCAAAAATAGAAAACAGTCGTGTCTTCAGACATTTTGAACAGGGAAAAACTTTTTCTCTCTTTGCCAAACTCAAAACTTTCCTCTTGCGCGACGCCATTTTGACAAGCCAGTGTAGGTGAGTAATGTCCCTTACTTGCGAACCGGAAATAGCAGACAACAGCAGGCGTACACTATTTTTACATGAGAGAAAAAAACGAAAGGTACAGACAATAAATTAACTGATATCTCTTTGCCTAAGACGGTCGTATAGAGGGCTTAAGACACGGTCGCTGGTCGCATAAACGAGGTTGTCGCATACCAGAGGTAATTTATTATTGGAAGTGAATCCGTCAGAAGTTTTCAGGTCACATAACGGAGGGAGTCGTATACCAGAGAGACAGATACCGGAGATTCCACTGTATCAGCAAATGAAACTGTGTATATATCTATATCTATATATCAGTCTATGCTACGTTCCTTTTTCTATGAGATAATAAAGAATTTGTATTGGTATCGTGTTTTATTGAAGCGTATGCACACAAAACATCTGTAATGCAACAGTTCTCTATGACAGTAACCAAAATAATAGAAACAGAAATGATGGTCAAAAATAATTAAGTATTGGTACATACCAAGTGAACAACAACAGCAATAAGGGTAAAACACATAAACTTAACCAAAGCCTTATCCAAACAAACAAATCTTTACGCAGTCACAAGCAACGCATGGAGAGGTGGGGAAGAAGCAAAAATAAACAAACAATAAATTCCATACAAGCACTGCTTGCTTTCAGAAGAAGATGCAACACCTTTCAAGCATATGAACATATTACAAAACGGTTGACAGCAATGACACAGACTTACAGTTTCAACAGCCAGCACGTTCCTGCCTTTGGTCAGAATACCAATGGGAGATCCAGTCATGCTGGGTCGAGCGCGGATGTTGTGACCAAAGCTGCCACAGTTGACCACCTGATAGGTGCCAGGACCTGCAATTACTTATTTATTAATTTATTTCTCCATTCATTCATTAACTCAATGTATTCCGAGATCTGCAAGCAATAAACCAAAATCAATCGGCCGTCAAAGGCAAAGAAAAGCCAGTTGGCATTCTGGATGAAGTTGGCACTTTCAATGTAGGTAAAAGCGTCAATCTTTGTACAGAGGTAAAATTCTAAACAGGAGCTTTTTTGAGCTAACTCTTTATCCAAAGATGACAGGAATGACTGATACACAGCACCTTGTCTCTTGCACTTGTTAGTTACCTATGTGAGGTCCTTTACCAGCGGTGATGGAGTCTGTGCTTTGTGTGTGGGCCAGGGCAGTCTTGGCATGTCGCTCCATCTCTACCAGAGAACGTGGCTCTTCCACAGGGGCCAGAAGCACTTTGCCCAGGTGTTTGTTGTACTGCAGGCACCAGGCCTCAGGCAGTCCCACATTGTTGCTGCCTTCCCCCATCAAGCTGTCGCAGTACTCACGCATGCTCTCCATACTCATACGCAGCCAAACACCATCGTTGTTTTGAATCTGAAACAATGACAGCAAGGTAATAATTAACATACTGTCCCTTTGACCTTTGAAAAGAGTTTGTGCATAGCAAAAATCAGTCAAACTTGAGAAAAGGCAAAACATGTGTTTTGAATTAAAAAGTAACATTTGAAGAAACGGACCAACCAACCGACTAACTGACTTACAACTGTTATTGTTACTGAATGATTGGTTATGATTTGGAGTACTTGGATTAAAAAAATCAACAAAATTAGTTCAGACGTTTTTTTAGATATCGAGCAAACGTAGCAATAATGTGACCCCAGAGACCTTGACTTTTGTGGTAGAGCAAATATGATGGCACGGGAGGCTGCTTGTCACTAACCAAGGTCATGTTCCTATGAAGTTTGGCCCAAATCTGTTTAGTGGTGCTTGAGATATGGCTTCTAATGGACTGACCGACAGACAGACATTTGTGACCTGTCATCACAAAACCAGGAGTAAGTCCCATATACTGGGACAAGCCATATGTGACTGTCATGACAAAACCAGGAGTAAGTCCCATAATACTGGCTTTGTCCTGACAGTCACATTTGGCTCGTATTGATCCCTGAGTATTTCAAAGTATTTCCACATATTACCTGAAATACACAAAAAAGCACACAGACAGTTTCAACAACCACCTCTTCAACAAAGGAGACAACACCGCCAGGACTGATGATCCCCAGCTGTTCACTCTGCAGAGTGGGGTGCGCTCGCACTCTCAGCCCAGCACTGTACTGCGCCACAAACTTACGCATCTGCAAAATCACAGTTATATTTTTCTGCAAACAAATTTTAAAAAAAGAAAGAAATAGTCACGGAAAATGTGTTAATTTCCAAAAGCAAAAGAGATGAAGGATCTCTTCTTTCAGGGCCAGTTTTTAAGAGGGGTTTTGAAAGTCTATCTCCTGTCACAGGCTGTCAAGATCACCCAGGTTCATTCACAGTAGAGGGGCTGGGGTGGTTCGCTGTGCAAAGCTTGTTATCTGATCTTCCCACACCCCAGTCTAAGTCACTTGGCTTCATCCTCCACACAGAAGCATGCACCCTGACCACTCACAACTATCCACAAAACTACAGAGATAGCAAACCAGCTGTAAGGCTGTTGGAAGGGAGTAGCAAGCACCTGGAATTAACATCCAGAATGTTGATTGGGTGAAAAAAGGAAAAGGGGTTGAAAAATCCCCAATTATGCTAACCCGAGCTGAAAAGAGTGGTAATAATGGATGGCCTGTGAGGTCCATACCTTGTTTTGAGGGTGGGCTTTCTTGATGGAAGAGACGGGCGGGGGAGCCCCCTGGGGTGGTTCCTTCACCTCCACCTTCACTGCTTCACCTACAGCACACACACACAAGCAACATGATCAACATCACATTTCTAGACAGTCCCTGTAAGCTGAGGTTTGGCCTCTTTCAGAGTTGTATAGTTTGTGCTTGGGGTACATAAGGTGCATTGTGAAACTAGCTGTGTTGGTCACTCAATAACAGAAAATCTTTCTACAATGGTTTATTGAAGAAGAACGTAAATAACATGACAGTGGTCGAGAATACTCGAACACTGTCCGTAGAGTCTGACGATGTACTACAGTCCAGCATCACCGACACTGTAGATGTGGTAATGACAAACTTTGTGGAATATCCCAAATACAGACCTACATTTTTCACAAACTCTTGCAACACCATACACCCAATGTTTACCATTATAAAAAGCTAAAAAAAGGAAAACCAAAAATAATCTGTTTGCATTGTAGTGTTGCTTACTATGTTTCAACGTGATGTGGTGAACTATGCCTCAGTAAATTTAAAGTCAAATGAAAAAGTGTTACTTTTTAAAAAATTAATAAATGCATTGTGACTGTTCATGGATTCATGCTCTCACCAGCGTCATAGCCGTCAATGATGACATAGATGTTGTAGAAGCCGACACAGCTGGGAGTCCAGTTAGCAGTCAGTGTGCCGTCCATGTTAGCCCTGACCAACATGTTTTCACTAGGCCTAGGGACCATGGGTGCTGCATACCTCAGCTCTTCAAACGAGTAGTTCTCATAGGCCTGGGACAAAAGCCAGGCACATAAATAATCCATTGTTTTGACGACAGCAGATAGTTCTACTAACTTCCTGGACCCTTGGAGGTTTGTCTTTATTTAAGCATTGTTCTACAAGGTTTCAGATTGCCGAGCTTTGAGTTGGATTGAACAAAAAGTTAGTGATACCATTCTGTATTATTATTATATTTCACCGGTCCCTGCTTATTAAAGGTGGGAAAGTTGTTCCTGTAACCTTTGGGTCATTGGGGAGAAAATCATTGAAGACTTTCCTTTTCTCTGGACTAGCTTAATGAAGGTTATCCCTTGCTGCATTACCTTCCTCAGTTCTAAACATAACCAGCTACCCATTGGCAGTGGTGGATTGCTGCATTGTGCACTTGTCTCATTCATTGTCGTTCAGTGGTTGCATCAAAGTATAAACCATTCCCCAATCGGTAACTGCACTGGACATTGCTGAACAAAACATATGTAGCTTGGGCCATAACCACTACGCGACCCTACCTAGCTAATGATGGAGTAATAAACCACTTTCATTTCTCAGGCCACCTACAACGCTCTTCTGGTACAAAGAACAGCAATACAACCCTATTGAATCTTCTAAACAGGACACGGAGTCCAAATTGAACATCACCCACCTTCATGACGGTGATGGCGTGGAACACATCCTTCCTGTCCTTGACAGTGACCTCATACGGCACGTCCAGCTGGGGCACGGGCTGGCCCCCAAAGGTCATGACCCCATCGTCAGGGCGACTCAGACGACGCATCTTCTTCAGGTCATCACCAAAGTTCTCCTTGCGGTCCACTGGCACGGCACGCACCTCCACCTGTACACAGAACATTTGTGGTTATGATTCCCATGGATCTCTAAAAAGCAAGCATGCATTGTCTGGCAAGACATTTTGTTTCTTGAATACACACTGCGCAATGGGCTCATTACCCTGTTCAGTGTAGTTGTGTGGATTAAGTATTCTGAGGCCAGTACAGTGCAGCACAAATGAACTAGCAAGATGTATGTATTGTGTAGACAATATCTAACACCAGTCAGTTTACAGATGGAAGCTTCTTCTTAGACAAGACAGTTGTCACTCCGTCCAGAAAGAAAATAACTCCACAAGGGATGAATCCAAACGAGCATAACAACCCAGGGTCATGACAAGATTCACCGCGGTTTACCTTGAGGTTAGGGACGTAGACAAGCTGACCATACTGGTCTTTGGTGAAGACGGTGACCAGAGCGGGCCAGTTACACTTCAGGTCCTCGCTGTTGCACACCACTTCACACAGCTTGGGTTCCAGGTAGGAGTCTGGTTGTAGCCACCTGCGCACAATGTCACCTCTTAGTTTTATATGTATTTCTAAATTATATATTGCACAAAAATAGACATTTACCTGTTCGTTCCTTTATTAATTTAATTCATTTATTATTTCATGGCAATAAAAGCCGTTTTCCTTCTTGATATTTACGATATTCATGGAACTCTTGAGTCACTTGACTTGTTAGCCATGATACCCTTTCATTGGATTAGAAATCCACAATAAAACTCACCGATTAAATAGAACTTTCCCACCACAAGCAAGTGAAACCATCCCAGAATACGACACAATAACATCGTTTTGCTGGACCAACTCAACAAGCTGAAAACTACCAAGGCTTAATGTACAACTGAACTGGCAGAACAGGTGAATAAAGCCACACAGCTGGCCAACTGCACAACAGGGCAAATGTAGTTCAAAGGCTAAGTCCAGCATGGAAGCACATCAATCTGTTTAGTACCCATTGGACAAAGGTCCCTCACATTGAAACGCTTAGAGAAAGATGCAATGACACAAACAAGAGAAAGCCACCGTACTGACCTGGCCAGCCTACCGCCACTTGTACCGGCGGTGCAGGCCACAAAATCCTTGAGGAACGCTCGCTCGTTGGACTGCCAGCAGAAAGGGAGGTTGCCCTCCAGCGCTTGCATGATGGTGGGAGGGTTAGAGAGGGCGAATCCTTTGCCCAGCAACTGGGAGTGTGCCTCAAACACCATCTGCGCAGACTCCTCTATAGAGTCTAGGTCTTCTTCCATCTCCTCCATTGTCACTGCAAGCAAATACAGCAAGTTGCAATCAAGTTAGCAATATGATGATGATGAGAATGGAGATGATGAAGATGACTATAGTAATGACAAAGATAATGAGTGCCATTCACTCCAGGTTTTATAATACCATATCATGTCACAATTCAGGTGAGCCCCAAACCTTTTTCTTCTAAGACCTATACTCTACATTTTCCTTCTTTAATTAAAAAATAAATAAATGAAGAGAAGATATATTACATACCTTCCCAAAATTAAAATGCACAAATAAAGGTCATATGATAGTCACCAACATCTGGACAAACTGCTTATTTCCTCTCTGTATTCTCCTTCTTTTAGTTACGTCCTGTATTCAATGTGTCCAATACTGTGGTAGATTAAACTCTGTATTCTCTTTTAGTTGAAGTCCTGCAATCAATGTGTCCAATACTGTGGCAGATTAAACTCTGTATTCTCTTTCTTTTAGTTGAAGTCCTGCAATCAACGTGTCCAATACTGTGGCAGATTAAACTCTGTATTCTCTTTCTTTTAGTTGAAGTCCTGCAATCAACGTGTCCAATACTGTGGCAGATTAAACTCTGTATTCTCTTTCTTTTAGTTGAAGTCCTGCAATCAACGTGTCCAATACTGTGGCAGATCAAACTAGGGCGTCTACTGAGTGTAATGCTACTTCTTTTCTAACCGTAGGAAACGAGATTGGACTTTCACTTTGGTATGGTATTACAAACGTATCAAATCTGAGTTAAACAAAGAAAATGGTACTGACCTGGTGGCAAAGGGATGTCTCGTCTCATGAGAGAGGCAGAGCACATGCCTCCCAAGTATGCCAGCTCCTTCTCCAACAGCAGTACGTTCTAGAAACACAACATGAAAATCAACATAAATACTGCAACACTATCCGAACAACATGTAATTCATCTGTCTTACTCTCACAGCTGCAACACCTTGTGAAAATACCAACCCCTCCATTAAAAAATATCTGCAGGAAAAGCCTACTCCCTATGACTGTGCACTTAAAACCATAGAAGCTGGCCTTCTCATCCTTCAGGTAGTCAGACGACGTCTCCAGTGAGAACATCACCTCACAACCTGTGTTGGTAAACAAACATCACCATCACCTCACAATCTGTGTTGGTAAACAAACATCAACATCACCTCACAACCTTTGTTGGTAAACAAACAAACATCAACGTCACCTCACAACCTGTGCTGGTAAACAAACATCAACATAACCTCATAACCTGTGTTGGTAGACAAACATCAACATCACCTCACAACCTATGCTGGTCAACAAACATCAACATCACCTCACAACCTGTGTTGGTAAACAAACATCAACATCACCTCACAACCTATGCTGGTAAACAAACATCAACATCACCTCACAACCTGTGTTGGTAAACAAACAAACATCAACATCACCTCACAACCTGTGTTGGTAAACAAACATCAACATCACCTTATAACCTTGGTTGGTAAACAAACATCAACATCACCTCACAACCTGTGTTGGTAAACAAAAAAACACCACCATCACCTAACAACCTGTGTTTGTAAAAAAACACCACCATCACAACCTGTGTTGGTAAACAAACAAACAAACATCAACATCATCTTACAACCTTTGTTGGTAAAAACACAAACATCAACATCACCTAACAACCTGTATTGTTAAACAAACAAACACCACCATCACCTCACAACCTGTGTTGGTAAACAAACAAACACCACCATCACCTCACAACCTGTGTTGGTAAACAAACAAACACCACCATCACCTCACAACCTGTGTTGGTAAACAAACAAACACCACCATCACTTCACAACCTGTGTTGGTAAACAAACACCACCTCATAACCTGTGTTGGTAAACAAACAAACACCACCATCACTTCACAACCTGTGTTGGTAAACAAACACCACCTCACAACCTGTGTTGGTAAAACAAACAAACATCAACATCATCTTACAACCTTTGTTGGTAAACACACAAACACCATCATCACCTCACAACCTGTGTTGGTAAACAAACAAACACCATCATCACTTCACAACCTGTGTTGGTAAACAAACAAACACCACCATCACCTCACAACCTGTGTTGGTAAACAAACAAACACCACCATCACTTCACAACCTGTGTTGGTAAACAAACACCACCTCACAACCTGTGTTAGTAAACAAACAAACAAACACCACAATCACCTCACAATCTGCTGGATAACACACTACTCATAAGCAACTGCACTGTTGCGCAACAAACACTTGATAGCAGTGGAAGGAGAAGAATGCTCAATTTACATGTGAAAATACACAACTAGTGATCTTCACAAACACAACGCAGAAGGCCTAGGTGATTCAACAGGATTAGTATGCACTGAACACACTATACACATTACCCAACATCACACATTACCCAACATCACATTAACAACTAATAATAGTTGACTAAGAAGAAGAAGAGGAGGGGGAGGAGGCAGACAACTGTTGAAGTCTTTACTGTACCACAGGTAAAAGATGGCTAGTATTGCTGTATTTGTTTTCACACCAAAGCAAGGCGTTTTTATTTTTGTCCCCCTCAAACTGAACAAGCAGTGACAGGAACTAGGCTAAAACTGAGCATATCTTCTTAGTGTGGAATCATGCACTCTACAAATGCACAAGGGATTAGATTGGATATAAACTGAGTGAAATAATTATGCTGGAACCCAATGCTGTGCTTACAATGTTCAAATGTATGGAATCAAACTGACCGAAAACAACTTGATTTGCTTGCCGACATTTCATTCCAGACGGAATTTTCGTATGGATTTTAACATCCCCAACAAGACTTTCCTGCTTCAGGATCAGTTTGGTTCAAAATTTGAACTGAAATAAACCTGCTTACCGGGGAGCACAATGGACTGTTTGGGCCAATCTGTAGGGCCGTGAAACTTCTGCAACACTGGGAAGTAGTTTGAAGTCACCTCAGCTGGTGTGTCTAGCACGCTGTGAGCAGCCTCAGAGTCCAGACTGATGTCAGAACGCGGGCGATAGGCAGGGATGTAGAGCTGGAGCAGATCCTCGAGCTGAGCTGTGGCGCATTGAGGGTCAAACTCCAACACCATCCAACGCACTGTGTTGGGGAACTCCACCTGCACAGCAACACAGCGAAGCCTATCAGTTATTTCCTTACAAACCACTCGCAAGCGCATACAACTTAACGTCCAGAAAAAATCTTTCAGCATTATCATGTCATGTTTGACAACTCAACCTGTTCAAGATCATATACAAACCCGAAGTCATGAACTTGTTTAATATAAATGTGTATGTATGTGTAAAAAGAGCAAAAGACATAGCTGAAACACACCAAACATGAACGGAATGCTGTGCGGCAGATAAAAATGAACGTAACATTTCTATTTCAGCCACACGCCTGTCTTTTCCCTCTGACCTTGTAGTTGGCAACAGAGGCAGGCTTGTATGGGTGTTCACTCTCCACCACCGCGTAGTGCTGCGAGGTGGTAGGCACGTTGGCCTCTGACATGGAGGACTCCAGGCTGACGGAACTGCTCAGGCTGAGGGGAACAAGCTGTTTGGTCAAGTTTACCACTGCTGGCAAGATCTCCTGGATCAGGTACAGCACTTGAACTGCTCCCTGTGAGAAACAAAGAATGATTAATATAAACTGATAGTGCCGAGTTCGCTTGAATAAAACCCTCTGCAACAACAAAACTAAATAAAATGGCCAATTGGAAGGATGAGTTTTTAAAATTATATTCTGTCTGTTTAATTAATAAATGTATTCAACTCATAAGTTCAAACAGATTTAATATCCGATTTGTCAATTCAGCTATGTATCAAATCAGTTCAGTTTGTAAAACTCAAATTTAGAAGCTATTATTATTTGTTTAAAACCAACAATAAAGTGTCTTGGATCACGATTTTAACAGAAATTGCCTCTCTTCTTCCCCCCTCCCTCTCCTTCCACCACTTCCTCCATCTCCCCAAGCCCACTTTCCACCCCACCCCACCCCACCAGACAAACAATTCCAAATTCACTGAGCAGATCCCTATTTTGTACTTTATCCCATCTCTCCTTTATCAAAACATCACCGCAAAGCAGGACCCAAATGGTACATCAATACCACATTGTGAAACGCACCCTGGGGTCCTGTGCAGCAACGGGTCCCACATACGCCAGGGACAGCGGCAGCAGTGTGGCAAACAGGTGAGAGTTGCTCAGGGTCTCCAACAATATGTCTGATATAAACCAACATATTACATCAAAGCTCACAGCAAACAGCAAGTTTTCAATGTTCACAAAATAGACCACAGTCAGCCGTGCAGTGGTTTGAGCACACGCTGCGATTAGTTTTTTTTTGGTTGGTGTTAAGCAATGTTAAGAGTGGTTACCAACTTGGCTGGGAAAGGTTAACACTTGGATGCAACCATTGCACTGCCTATATAAACTGTGCACTACCCATCCCAGTCCACCTAGATGTAAATGGGTACCTGGCTCTGCTTACAACCAGGGAAAGATAAAGCAGGATAAGAGATGGCCACCACCCTCATCAAGCTGGCCCTGCGTCAAGGAAGCCTCTCCCTTCCACATCACCAAAAATTGATTTTTCCTTTTTTTAATTTGTTAATTTTCTTCAAAAGAGGCTCAAATTATCCATTTGTGATGGCTGACACTGCCAATCAATAACTAACCGCAAGCTTAATTTCTGCAACAAATGACAAATTGTCCGCCCCACCTTCCTTGCTGCAAGAGCTGTGCAGGAGGTCTGTGGCAGTTCTGCAGATGGCGCCAGTGATGTCTATGGCGTTTTTGCGAGCCTGAAGTTCGGCCAGCGTCTTGGCATGCTGGCTCTGCTGGTCACCCTCCTGGGGCGCACTGAAATGTACACTGATGGCTACAACTGGTCAACAGCAGGAACTATCCTGTACACTTCCACCACACCCTAACACAGTCTGCAGTCCTATACCCCCCTTTTGTTTTCACCAAACTTTTATTTATTTTTATTTCATTAGAGACGTGTCTTGGAGCCAAGTCTTTGGGTTTGTTCTTTCATTGGAGTGTGCCAGAGGTTGACATTTGCAAACTATGCTCACGCAAGATTTTCCACCCTTAGCATGACAATATTACCAGATAGAAAAACGATCATGGCAGAGCATGAAGACCGCATTCGATAAACAAAATTCAATTGACGTATTTTCAGTTTCATCTGAAGCAAAAGCTATTGCTCTCCCCTTGAAGTTTAAAACAAATATATTTGTTTAGGTTGAGTGATTGGAGAATGCAACAAGGCACTGTAACACTAAAAATAGCTTATTTGCAATTGCACTTATTGAATACTATTTTGAGATTGCTCCTTATTATTTTGTAAATGCATTCTGTCACTCAACATGCTGTTATGTAGAATGCAATGCAGCATAAATTATATTCAAGCTATTGTAGCTACCTGTAGTAGAGGATCTGTGGGATCTGACCCCGGAGGTGGTTGGTGCCGTTGATGCTGAGAGAGCAGGCAGTGAAGGTGAAGGTCGTGCCATCAGAGCACTTGACTCTGGCCATTCCTCCATCACCGTTGTACGACCTTTGACCCACATTCTTCAATTTTAGGGCGTACTTGCTGCCTTCCTGTAAATGTACAGGTGACAAGCGTTTGAAAACAGGGTGATGACAGCACTAAATGTAGCAACAGGCAACCTGGACTATGGCTACTTGTAACAGCATTTGGGAGAGGTAATACTATTAGTAGTATAGCGATTGATTACTGTATCAGGTCCAAGTTAAAAACAAAACACAATACTAGTATAGCGATTGATTACTGTATCAGGTCCAGTTAAAAACAAAACACAACACACACAAGCAAAAACACTATAACTCTTGTGAACTCTTGTACTTTTTACAAGCAGGCCACAAAAAGCGCTTGATCATATCTATAGGGTCAAATGTCTGATGGAGGTTAAAACATTAACATATATCATACATACACTGAAAGCAACATTTTAAATGGAATTGAACAATTAAACAAGATGGGTTGAAAAATTACAAAATCCAAATGCCAAGTTTGTTATAGAATTTTAAACCAAAACTAAACAAAATAGACACCAAAAATCAAGGTTGAGTGTTTTTTGTACATACTCTGATGGGGATGGGCTGTTCAAATTTGATCTCAGCAATCTGGTTGACAGTGTCTTCAGGGCCGTAGGTCCCTTTCACAATCTCCAGGCTGTCCCAACGCTGCACATGAGACAAGTCTCCTTTCCTGCCAGCATCCGCTCCTGACTATGAAAATATGCAAATATAACATCAATGGGGGAAGGAATGGGAGTGAAGAACAAAGAGAAAGATAGGCATAATCCCATGACTACTTCACGGCTGCTCCTTGTAATGTTGATCATGAGCTCTTCAGTTACAAAATAACTTAGATTCAGATTCAATATTTTATTACAAGAAGAACATGATTTTAGCATTAATTTGCTAATCTTACAATCAGTCCTTCTTTTAATCACTCACACATTTACTTTAATCATTCATCCGCATTCATGCAAAGACAAACATTGATTTGAAATTAAAGGAATAAACAAGCTAACTTCGTAACAAGGAAACTAACAATAATCAATATAACACATTTAACTGGAACCATTTAAATTAATAAAGATAGAGAGGCTTGACGGACTGAGTGTGAAGAGAGGGAGGGGAGGGGGAAGGGGGATGAAAGAGGAAAATCAATTGATGCATGCTAGAATGTATGATTTTTGAAATTATTAAAAAATATGTTGTAAATCTTGTACTTGAAGCTGTTTAACGATGTGCATTTTTTTAGTTCTAAAGAAAGAGTGTTCCATAACAAGGGGACTTTAAAAGAAAAGCAAGATTTAAAAATGTCAATTCATGAAATTCTTAAAATGATTAAGAAGATGAGGTTCTAAAGGTAACAAGTTCAGGAAGAGTACATAGGAAAAATAGGACTCCTTTACCACTTGAATGTCCCATTGTTGATCATGGGCTAGGTCACATATCATGCTTCTTCTACATGCTAGAAATCATGCAATTGTAATAATACTAATGATAATGACAATGAAACACAATCTTAAGATCAGCCCGTTCATGAACACAGACCCTAGACATTAAAATATCAGGATAGGGATACACAATAGCAGAACCTAGACTGACAGAAAAGATGCACAGGCATAGAGACAGGCAGATTTATTTTCTTCTAAAATAAGCACTAAAGCAGACACCCGCCTCTCCATTTTCCACCAGAAGTTCCACTTCGTACTCATAGGAGCCTGCACCTCCGTACACACAGATTCCAGCCAGAGCGATGCCAGGACGGTCGACAGAGAAGGCAATGGCGTCAGGACTCCCATTGCCTGTGTTCCAGAATGGCAGCTGAGTCATGCGCGGGAAGCGGTTTGGCGTCACCAGCAGTGGGCGTGTGGAGGTGTCCAGGTCCACCTGCAGAAATACAGAAAAGGCATTGCAATACTTCCATGTTGAGGCATGACAGCTCAACCGCTTCACAGCTATACTGATGTTTCAGAGGTCATGGGTTCAGATCCAGGTTGTCTCCTTCTTGCGCAAACATGTCAAAAGAAAAAGTGGCCTTCTGTAACATCCATCTTTACTGATGGTTGGAACACTGACGCCATTTCTCCCCTCTGTCTTTTGTTATAGAACATGTGCTTTAATATGTTGCACAATGGTTTTGGGCGTTGCAAACAGTACAGATGCACACTCTCCTGATCTCAGATGTTGAGCACAAACCAGCCTGCTTGGCACTCGGCGTCTCTGAGGGGTATTGGTATTCAGTTCATCAAACTGCTGAGAAACACAACACTGCACGCCAGTTATCCCTAGCCACCAATCTATAAATGGGGTAGTTGGTGAGGGAGAGAGGATGGGCCACTGCCATGACAAAGCTGTACCTAAGAAATGGCAGGCCCCCAACTGAAGGTTACAGGAAACCTGCACTCTTGCGCAGACTGACATTGCTGCCCTATGTCAGTCAACAACCCCAAACCAAAGAGCCATAGTTCTTACCTCTAACCCCATGGAGGAGGCGGCCAGCTCACTGATGATGGTGGCCAGGAGGTGACAGGTGTTGGCCACCAAGTTGGGGGGAAAGCACTGGTTCTCGCCAGCCAGCACCTGGCGTATGGGCAACGCTACCAGCATCAGCAAGCGATCCAACACCTCCTTGAATGAAACATGCATGGCTCCCCCTGCTCCAATGCAGTCCATCTGTAATGACATCATCATCATGAATTTGAACATAGAAGATACACAAAAAGAGTCACTGGCTGCCACATACAACACACAGATACATTTACAAATATTAATTAAAGAATGAAATATGTGCAAGAAAACAGTGCAAAATTAAATCCAAAGAGAGAGAGAGAGAGAGAGAGAGAGAGAGAGAGAGAGAGAGAAAGAGAGAGAGAGAGAGAGAGAATGGACATTAAATGAATGTACACTGAAGTTTAATGTAGAAACCCACCACTGGCGACATGGCAGACAGGGATAATAACCATCCCAGGAAAGAGGGGGTAGGAACTAAATAAACATTTAACCAACAGAGCAAACATACACATAAGATGGAAAGTGAGAAATTGCCATTTGTATCTTGCCCTTGAACCTGGTCATCGGTGTGCCAGATGAACACTCTTCCACTGAGCTAAGGCAGTGGAAGAGAGAGAGAGAGAGGAGAGAGAGAGAGAGAGAGAGAGAGAGGGAGAGGAGAGAGAGAGGGGAGAGAAGGAGAGGGAGAGAGATAGAGAGAGAGGTCAAAGTCAAAACCTTTAATAGAATAACAGCATTAGGTCCTATGGACTTGTCTTACAGCTAGTCCTTAATACACAATTACAAACAAAAGAAGTAACATAAAATTAATTTGAAACCTAAATACATAAATAAGCATACTACTCCCTTCTTTCCTTCTCCCTCCCCCTATACCCCTTTTCTCCACCCTCCTCCCACACACACGCACATACACACACACACACAAACACATACACACAAATTTTCAAAAACTTACATTTTCGAAAGGTTAGGAAAGAACAAAAGTATATAATCTGAAATATTAGGAGCAAAGGAAGAGTAGAAATTTGTGTAGTCTACTTTTAAATGAAGTTCATGATTTACTATCCTTGACCTCTTGTGGTAGAGAATTCCACAGGCTTGGACCAGAATACGACAGAGATGTTTTAAATATATCTAAGCATGGTTGGAAATGTTAAATTGTGCCTGAAAGATGAATAACTACAGTGTAGAGGATGATTTGCTAAAAAGTGCTTTTAAATAAGCAGGAGCTTTATCATTCAATATTTTGTATTTTATACCGGCTTTATTGTAAGTTAGATGTTTGTTAAGAGGGAGTATGCCAGCTATTTTAAATTTTGAATCAGTTGTGATGGAAGTATTGGAGATAACTAATTTTGAAGCTCTGCGCTGAACAGAATTAATCTTTTTAAACAAGGCATCAATGCAGCCGTCCCACACTGTTGAAGCATAATCAATTTGAGGTTTGATATGAGCACTATAAAAAAAATTGTTTGCCTCTGCGGTTATGATAGATTGAAGCTTAGAGAGCATACACAATTTTGTTGAGAGAGTTTTACAAAGACTTTTAATATGTGGATGCCAACTGATTTTGTTGTCTACAACTACGCCTAAAAGGTATGACTTTCAACGTGTTCCATATTTTTTCCATTCATGACTAAATTAAGAGAAAGCGGAGACCGCTGATGCTTTTGTCTAGTTGTTATTAACATAGCTTTAGATTTAGCCGGATTCAGAGAAATATGGTTTAAACTGCACCAGTCAGCAACATTAGAGATAAATGTAGAGATTGCTGAATTTCAACTATATTCCTCCCCTAATTTTGCAAAATGTTGTGTCATCGAGAGAGAGAGAGAGAGAGAGAGAGAGAGAGAGAGAGAGAGAGAGAGAGAGAGAGAGAGAGAGAGAGAGAGAGAGAGAGAGAGAGAGAGAGAGAGAGAGAGAGAGAGAGAGAGAGAGAGAGAGAGAGAGAGAGAGAGAGAGAGAGAGAGAGAGAGAGAGAGAGAGAGAGAGAGAGAGAGAGAGAGAGAGAGAGAGAGAGAGAGAGAGAGAGAGCATTACATTACATGATTATTGCTTTAAGTCCAGGGGACTCTTCCGAGCCAAATCATGACCAGTATAGCCGAATCAGGACCACAAAATCAAGACCACAACTTCGCTAAAAGAGGACTTGCCCCTGATCCGCATAAAAGATCTGCCAAAGCAACCCTACTGGCAACACTGAAGGCACTCCACCAGCCGGTCACTTTACAATAAAGACATCCCACGCAGGGGACGCTGAGGCTATACTCTAATTTATCGAACCCCCGTTTACAAAAACAAAATAGAATATAAACATCATTATAAAATATCAACAAAACACATGCATATAAAATGCCTATTAATGCCAAATAATAACATCATAGAAAGCCCCAGTGACCACCTGGCAGAAAGCGTCCAATATTTCCAAGCTGATCCAACAGACCTCACACACAAATGAGGAGTTTTGTCCCGGAAGAGTTTTCAAGAAAAAAGGTAGGTGACTGGTCTAGCGAAGAAGAAGATAGTATTATAGATTGATAGAACACAGTGGGAATGAGAAAGAGCAAAGGAGACAGACAGCGACAGTGGGAATTTAAAGCACTACATTTCCAGAAAGTGGGGATACTATTTATACTGAAACCCCCGGCACCCCCACAGGGGGATGATAGAGAGAGAGAGGGAGAGGGAGAAAGAGAGAGTATGAAGTATCAGTGCCTATACAGCAGCTTAACTAAGCTGAACAAACAACAATGCAATAATAATATGAGACAAAATGTGATCCTCCTATCACCTCCATTCTGATGCTCATGTGGGAGGCCAGAACAGGGTATCTGTGCCCATCTCCCAGCCTGGCATAGCTGTTTGTGTTGTCATCCATACTCATGGACTGTCTTCGCAGCACGGCCTCGGTCTCAGGCTCACAGTTGATGGGCATGATGGCTGTCAGTTTGACCGCCGGGTGACACAGTGCCTCCATCACCGCCGCCAACAGCCGCCCCACTCCTGTGACGTTGGGAGCTCCCTGCACCATGCAGAAACAACATGTGTAAGCAACAAACTCAAACAAACTGCACAGCAATAACGTCTTAATAAACTGCGTTAAAACTGGACTCAAAGTTAATACCAATCAGGAAGTCAAGTAAAGCAGACTTTTAATTCTGTTTAAATTTTATTAAACTGTTTTCATCGTTTTTCTTGATTGTAACTCTTTGTTTCCGCTATCAGAGAATACCTTTCATCAACACTTTCAGAACTGATTTGGGATGTTTTTGCAGTTAAAGTGACCTCACATACTTTGAAATGTGATTGAACTAAATAATCAAATACAATAATGAAACTGTCACAGTACGAGAGCGCAGAGCGAGCGTTGTGGCCAAGTGGGCTAAGGCGGGACTAACTTGCCTTGTCCACAGGCCAGAAACCAATGTCGCCTGACAGGTGTGGAATCGATCCAGCATCTGCATGGGCGTTATGTTTCTCCGACTATTATTTACTTTCGACTCGGGCAACGTCTCGGGGGTTTTCTCCGGGTACTCCGGTTTGCTCCCCCAGCAAATTTTCAAAATTACAACTAATGTTAGGTAGGTTGGGTTTGGGCGCGCCACAGGCTGCGACTACGCTTTCCCAAGGGGAAGCGGCCCAGAATTTCCCTATGGAAAAAGGGATAATAAGGTAAGTAAAAATAAAATAAAATAAAATACATGTCAAGCTCATAAGTACTTCTTAATCTTCCCAAAGCGTAGCCCATCCTACACCTATTGATCACATATGAACGAGTCATCTGGAACTACAATCAAGGACTCTTTGCGTAAAACCAATTACGCCTTATTTACCACACATCCACAAAATGTGACAAGAACTGCTGTGACACACCAACGTGTGCACAACCTTTTTTCCCCTCACTTTTCCAGAATTTACAATGAAATCACAATGTGCAGGGAGACTGGGGCAAAATGTGTGCGATAGTCAAATATCTCACAGTAATTGTTTTCCTCCATTTTCTTTCTTTATTCAGTGAACTCCCAAGTATGACAGGCAATCATAGACCATACCAACACCAATGATCAAATGGAATGTGTGTTGATAAAGTACATTATTATCATCATTACACTTTTAAAAAAACCAAACATGTCAATTCCTATCCTATCCTATTCCATATCTCAGAGGTCACTGGGGCACCACAGATAATCGTTTAACCAGCGTACTCCATCTTTTTCTGTCCTCAGCAACCCTCAGTGTCAAACCAGTCCATTCTCGAATGTTGTCCTCCATCTCTTTTTTGGTCTCCCTCTTCTTCTGCCTTATTACACCGTGCCTTGCAGGATGGTTTTGCAAGGCCTGGTGCTTTGGTGACGTGGCCCTACCTTGGAGTGTAGACTGATGATCCTGTCTTTCCAAATGGGTTTCAAACTTGTCAGGACAGCAGTTGTTTGTGAGATCCTGGAGAGGACTTCCTGTCAGGACCTATTGTCTCATATAATGAATCCTAGATATTTCAAGCTATGCACTGTGTTGAGGGACTGGCCTTTGACTTTGATGTTGATTCCATTGGTGTTGATGGACATCATTTTGGTCTTCTCTGCACTTATTACCATTCCAAAGGCTCTGGAAGGCTCTGTACCACAAGCTGTTCAAGTTCTTGTTCTTCTCCAGCCAATCCATCAATGTCATCCTCAAAACAGAGGTGGGAGATTGCTCTACTTCCTATGCTGACTGTGTTTTTGTGATCTGCAAGGGTATCTGACATGATGCGCTCTACGAAGATGTTGATGCGTGTTGGAGAGAGTAGGCATCCTTGAAGCACGCCGATTGTTGTTCTTAACCAGTTCCAGATGGCACTTTTGTGGAGGACTTCACTGGTAGCCTTGTCATACAGGGTTTAGATAACTTCAATAATGTTAGGGCTGATTTGAACACTCTCATGGTTGCCCACAGAGCTGCATGCCAGACTTGGTCAAACGAGGTAATTTTCACACTCCTGAAGGTTACCCTTTTGGGAAGAGTGATGACAAGCGACTGGGTCCTTGGTGTAGGCCACTCCCCACTCTCCAGATCTTGTTACAGCTAATGATGAGGGCGTCAATCTTCGCTTCTCCTCCTGTTTCTGCAGATATGTTGTCCACTCCCGCTTATTTCCTCTTCTTCAGCAATTGCACTGCTGTCTCAACTTGTTCTCGGAGAACTGGGATGATTTCTTCTTCTCTGTTCTGGGGACATACTAGAACTGATGGGTCTCCGTTTGGTGTGTGGTTGTAAAGATCAGAGCAATACTCTGTCCATCTATCCAAAACATGGACCCCCACAGCAGACCTACAACGAAGAATACAAAGCATGGAGGGAGGCGTTATCGAAGAATTGTGGGCATCTCCAACACCCAGCACTTCACCAATGACGACAGACGAAAGACCATCACACAAGGGGTGACTTGGTGATGATTACACAGTGGTGAAGAAATGGAAACTCCGATGGTATGGCCGCATCACCAGTGCACCAGGCCTTGCAAAAACACAGTGCAAGGAAGCAGAAGAAGAGGGAGACAGAAAAAGAGGAGGGAGGACTACATTCGAGAATGGACTGGCTTGACACTGAGTGAAGCCATGAGGACAGAGAAAGATAAAGTACGGTGGTTAAACGATTATCTGTGGTGCCCTAACAACTTTGGAGTTAGGGAATAGGATAGGATAGGATAGGATAGGATAGGATAGGATAGGATAGGATAGGATAACTACATGTATTAACTTATTTTGGAAATGGCATTGTTGTCACATTTAAAGATGAGACAATGAGCAGTCCTTGCTTAAAACCGACCGCTACGATTTGATGTTAAGGTATCTGTTCCTTGTTAGGCAAACACACAACTAGGCCTTCTATACACACATTCACAACAGTGCTATTTTTAGACTCAACTTTATTAGGTACAAAAACAAAATGAATTTATCGATTCTTTTTTAAACTGTACTTTTGGAAGAGTTTATTGTTTTAACTTATTTTTTTCCCCTTGGTGTGCAACACTCATTGTGAATTTTTAGAAAAATCAGTGACAGTGAAATGTGTGATCTTGGCGGCCTTTTAGGTGCCCATGTCAAATTACATTTATCGCTCTACCATTCTTTACTTAAGTTTTAATATCAAATCCACAGAGATAATGCCTTGTTCAAACTACAAAGTTAATTCATAGAAATTCTAAAAGCCAAAAGCATTATCAAGCAAAGCAGAAAAGGAGTACAATGAAGGTCAACATATCAACATCACGTCATAAATAATCAACAATCGTCATCTTTATCAATGGTAATAATAGAAACAACAAACATTGAAAACTTCTATTTGTTGAAAATTTCAATCAATATTAACATTCTATTTACAGAGGAAGCATGATTAAGATTAGAATTAGAATGCTTGTTGACCATCAAATGTTTACAGCAGGAGATGATCTAATATTACAGACAATGGAGAGAGAGAGAGAGAGAGGAGAGAGGAGGAGAGAGAGAGAGAGAGAGAGAGAGAGGAGAGAGAGAGGAGAGAGAGGAGGAGAGAGAGATGGAGAGATGGAGAGAGAGAGAGAGAGAAACAGAGAGAGAGAGAGAGAGAGAGAGAGAATAAACAAAACACAATGGTAGAAAATAAAAAAAGCTGTAAATAAAAAAAAACAGCTGAATGAAGCTGCAACTAAGAATAAGATTAGATGGAAGATCACAGCAAAACGGCCAAAGACAAAACAACTACTTACCTTACAATATCAAACACAAATGTGCAAAAAAAAGCCAAAAATTACAGAAGAAATCAAAAAGCGCAGAAAAATATGATGTAAAAACCATGCATCAAAAGCAGACCAACCCCCCAAAAACAAGGTCAAACTATTCCACAAAACGAGGTGAACAGTCTCATTTAGCTATTACAAAATGCAACAATGATGACAATTAAATTTTTTTTTTTTAAAGATTACATTATCATAACGTGAGTACAAAATTATACTTGGTTATGACCAACCAGTTACATACGGTAATTGAATCCATACCCAAGATGGATAATAATGGTACCATTTGCAAATTGGTTAAACCAACATTTGCCATAGCCACTCTATCCTGCATGCTATTACAAGCGCTTGATATCCTAGGTCTGGGTCATGCCTACAGGCAAGCACGCAAGATGTAGCATGTAGTAGCATTTTTATTGCATGAAAGTGTATGGATATCTTCCAAATACTCCAGTATGAAGGTTTTTTTGTGTGTGTTTTTTTTTTTTACAAAATGCTTGAAGTACTCAGGAAAAAAAGCAGGCTTTCTAAGTTTCTTCCCAAAATAAATAAAGCATGAAGCCGTTATGATTTCATATTACAGGTTATACCAGGCAGGCGTGAGAAAAAAGACTTACCGCACCAAGAAGCCTTTGATAATGCTTGAACACCGGCAGTTACAAGAAAAGCACAATGTGAAAACGTGAAGAGGAATTTTGTTGTTTTGTTGTTATTGTGGGTAAATGTATATTATTATACATTAAGAATTATTCAGACTAAAAATAATAGCGATAGCGCCTAGCGAGGGACTGTTTACATGTTAAGGCCAAATCATAATTAGTACTGCTACCATCGCCTCATCTTTAAAAAAACCACCATTCAGAACTTTTGCAAACCTTTGGACTGATCTTGATGAGAGGTTTGAAGATTAAAAGGATATCAGTGCTGTACAAATGAGAGAGTGGGCACTTAGTAAGAGATGGTCTACATACATATACACACAGATAAGATTTATGGATCTGGTATGGCCACGTTACGGTCCCCATCACCACGGTTTTTAAGAACATTATACACAATTTCCCCTTCCCGTTGGTCTGATTTAGATGAGAGGTCTGAAGGATGTTAGTGCAAAAAAGGGGACTAGCCTTAATACAAACCTCTGCTTCATTGCTTTGGCTTTTGTCTTTTTCAAATTGGTTAAGCATCTGAGGGAAGCAGAAACAAGGCAAATGATCATGAACAATGGCATGTTCCCACCCTCCCATGTAGTCATTCACAAAATGATTATGCCTCAATGATACAACTGAGGAATTACTTTCGGAGTTTGACATTTCCAACAAGAGCATGTCCTTATGAACCAAACTAAACTACAACAAAGACATTTATTTTTACAAATAAACAGTTATAATTTTAGTGCTCAAGTCTGCAAAAACTGAATACGATTACAAAGAATGATAATTTTCAAAGCAAACATGCTATTTCATACAGAGAAATCAATTCCTTTTTAAAAAAAATAAAAAAAGGTTGGAGGTCAGATATGACATTATGAATAAGAATTTGTGTTTGACGTAAATTAAGATACCCAAATCTTTCTTTGGAAAGTTCAAACTCCAACTCTACAATAATGTGGGATGAACATGACATGTTCCAGCCTGAACACTGTTAGCAACAACATTTCACAACAATAAAATATCCACTAATATCAATCAAATCAATCAGGATTGATCCTTAATCAGGGACAATCATCAAGAACAATTATCACATCAAGAACAATCGAATCTAACAGCAAGCAAACTATTGTGGCACACTGAGACATCTAAGAGGAACTACTGCTGCATGTGATGATGTTTTTTGCTAGGAAGGAATGACAACTGACTGCTGATTCGTGTGTGTGTACTCAACACAGACGCCACTATTCACATACACACATAACAACTGAAAAGCTCATTTTAAAAATCTCTGCAGAAATATAAAAACAAAGGGTATATCTGCAATGTTAACAAAAGCACAGATAGTGAAATTTGGCATCAAAAACGTAAAAACCATAAAATATGTATAAAAGTTACACTACAGTCAAAAGAAATGTATTAAGTAGTATTCAAAAACAACTAGTAAGACAGTACAAATCAAACCTAAACAATGAAAACTGTAGGAAAATTTCAAACTGCAAATTCAATTTAAACTGCAGAATAATGCAAATGCAAACGCAAATCAACTCTTCCAGAAAAACAATATATTTCAATCTCAGAACACACTTAAAAGGGCTTGGAAAAAAAACTACACACAAACACTTAAAATGTAAAAAATCTACAAACACATAAATAAAATAATTATGTACAAACTTCAATCAATAAACTATTTTGAATTCAGAAAAAAAAAGCAGTAATAGAGAAGAATGTAAACAAAAAAAGTAATTATTTTAAAAAAAGATAACAAAATATACGCTAATCCAAACTTTCAGCAAAAAATTACTTGCTCTGAATGGTGAAGGTGAAAGTGTGCATGTGTGTGTGTGTCTGTGTATGTCTGCGTGTGTGTAGGGGTGGGGGGGGGGGGGGGGGGGGGGGGGTGAGGGGGTGTGCATGTGTGAAAAATGTCTAGTTAGAACACAACTTCAGTCAATTTGTCCAAAAGATAATGATAACAGAATGTAACTGCACAAACCAACACTAAATATAAAAATGAAAACTAATCCAAATGTTGATTAAAAACCTACCGGCTCCATTTGCAGCAGAAGGTCACAGAGACACCACCACTTGAGTTGACCAGTGGGGTAGAAAGCATGGAAACAGGTGCGGAATGTGTCGTGACACTCACTAAGAATCTCGGTCCTCATCTCGGTGAATTCAGCAGCAATGCTGGGCTCGCCCAGAAAGATCTTGAACTTCTTGGAGTGGACAGGCTCCGACAGGATCTTGCGCAGTATGTCTCGCCCATCTCCAATCTGCTCCGCCAGGATGGTGGACTCGCTCGAGTTCTTCTTCTTTGTCACTGAAATGTTACAATGGCAGCACTGAATGTTACAATGTCAGCATGATTAAATGTTGTGGTGGAGCTTGTTTACAGCTGATGAAATCCACTATTGAAGTTCTAGCATACACTCCCTGCCACCCTCGCTTCCATTCAAACCAAGGTATTGCTACATTTTTATTGTTTTTTTCTATTAACTCTTAGCGTCCTATAAGGTTTTCTGTACATTTGCGCCTATATCCTGTAAGGATTTCAAGTTTATTGTAATAAATTGGGCTATGAATTTAAAAAAATTGCAAAAAATTTATTTATTGTCACATTAACTTCATATTTTAGGATATGTTTACAAAATAGTTATTCTATGTATCCAAAGAACCATTTTGACTTTAGTACTATTTTTACCTATTGGAATCTTGTAATTAATTCATAATTACAGGTATTTTATGGACTATGTTAATAAAACAACAACAAGACAGTGTGGATTGCATGTGAATGTGTGCTCAGACAGTCAATACAGACAAGAAAACTCACTCTGGTTGTCTACACCAAGTCCTTGTGCTCTTTCAGCAATAAGCTCATCAATAAGGTTACCAAACTCACTATTACTGTCGGAGCTATCCCCTGCCATCATGGCCGAAAATTTCGCAAACTCAAACCTCAAACAAAATCGTTAAAAAAGTACACAAAACCACGTCAAACTTGCGAAAACGATAGCGGAAAACACACGGGAACCTTTCCGGAAGTTGACTAAACCTTCTCTCACGCACTGGAGAGTTCCTATTTCCTGCGATTTCATGACTAAAAGGTGCACTAACGAGGCGCGCATTACTGCGCTTCAGGATTACGGGGGAGGCGCGCTTTACCGCGCTATAGGATGCTAAGAGTTAACTCACTCCCTACTGTGATGGCAGTGGTCCCCTGCCCATCGCTTCCTCACCAACCATTGCCATTGCAGTTTTCAACTGACGTTTTTTGTTTTTTGCTTCAATGACGGCAATTTTCTTACGAAAGTAAAGTTCTAGCTTTCAAATTTGTTCTATTGCCCGCTGTTTCACAGTGCTATTTTGGGTTCTTCAGCTGTAGAATGACACAGCAAAGATTAATTTCATAATCACTGCATGGTTTTTGCCAACCAAAATGGCCTCATCTACTTCTACAAAAAATAAGGTCATGTACAAGCCCCCTTCTAAATCAGGTATTTTCACTTGAAACATGTAAACCTGGGCACTATAATGTACCAATATGTCAATAATAACTCCTGAAATGTTCTTTTGTGAAGTACTGTTTTTGTAATGAATTTCTTACTAAATAGTACAAATCGCCAGTAACACAAGTGAAGAACAAAATGGCCCAGCAGGGTGACTTCACACTTCCTATGCACACGCACCCAGTTGTCAACGTAACTGTCAAAGGGATCAACAGTAATTGCTGCATTCCAATGGGATTAAATACTTTCAATGAGACAACCTGCCTTGATGCTATTTAGATCAGTATGGTAGCTAAGAACCAGATATAGAAAAAAGAGGTGTAAACTCACTTTAACATTCTCACACCACACCACACACACCACATTCCACCGCACAACACGCCACACCACACACCAATCCACACACCACACCACAATCCACCACACCACAATCCACCACACCACAACACACACACTACACCACCCACCACACACACACTACACACCACACAATCCACCACACCACACCCCACCACATCACAATCCACAACGTCGCGCGCCACAATCCACCACACCACACCCCACAACACTGCGCACCACAATCCACCACACCACAATCCAACAAACTGCACCACACCACACTGCACCACAGTTCACCACACCACACCGCAATCCACCACACACCGCACCACACACTCAAATACAAACAATACATACCTCCATCAGGATAGATCTCGTTGACGTAGATGCGCAGCAGGCGAAGACAGGCGCGAGAGATGTAGACCAGTCGACTCATGTCTGCCAGCGCTGCCTGGTAGTCATCCCCCTTCAGCCCGGTCATGTCCATGCCAACGTGCGATGCTTTCCAACTCCACTCCAGCAGATGCAGCAGAGCCTCAAAGCAATGCTGTAAACAGACAAAGAGAGCTGTCAGTTCTTTGTCACACTGACTCCCTAAATTAGCTGACTTGAACACTAAGAAAGCAACATGTTATTTGAAGCATAAGGTCACAGAGACACCGCCATTTGAGTTGGCCAGCATAGAGAAAAGAAGCTGTAACAGAAATAGGATTTTATCCAAGATGCTATTGATAAACTATGGCCCATCTCTTTATGCAGCCACCTTTATCATGTGTGTGTTACACACACTTCTTGTCTCTCAGTTCTTTATCACTTGTGTGTTACACACACTTCTTGTCTCTCACGTCTTTATGACGTGTGTGTTACACACACTTCTTGTCTCTCACGTCTTTATCACTTGTGTGTTACACACACTTCTTGTCCCTAACGTCTTTATCACGTGTGTTACACACACTTCTTGTCTCTCACGTCTTTATCACTTGTGTGTTACACACACTTCTTGTCTCTCACGTCTTTATCACTTGTGTGTTACACACACTTCTTGTCTCTCATGTCTTTATCACTTGTGTGTTACACACACTTCTTGTCTCTCACATCTTTATCACTTGTGTGTTACACACACTTCTTGTCTCTCACGTCTTTATCACTTGTGTGTCTCTCACATCTTTATCACCTGTGTGTTATACACACTTCTTGTCGCTCACGTCTATATCACCTGTGTGTTACACACACTTCTTGTCTCTCACATCTTTATCACCTGTGTGTTACACACACTTCTTGTCTCTCACGTCTTTATCACTTGTGTGTTACACACATTTCTTGTCTCTCAAATCTGTATCACTTGTGTTACACAAGAAAGAGAAAGAGATAGAGATGTTACATCTAAAACATTCTGCCATTGTCCAACACCAAATAATATTCCGATTGTTGTATCTATTACATGTCAATTGGCGAAATAAATTCCTGTTATCCTGTTATCCTGTACACACACACTTCTTGTCTCTAATGTCTTTATCACTTGTGTGTTACACACACTTCTTGTCTCTCATGTCTTTATCACTTGTGTGTTACACACACTTCTTGTCTCTCACATCTTTATCACTTGTGTGTCTCTCACGTCTATATCACCTGTGTGTTACACACACTTCTTGTCTCTAATGTCTTTATCACTTGTGTGTTACACACACTTCTTGTCTCTAATGTCTTTATCACTTGTGTGTTACACACACTTCTTGTCTCTCACGTCTTTATCACTTGTGTGTCTCTCACGTCTATATCACCTGTGTGTTACACACACTTCTTGTCTCTAATGTATTTATCACTTGTGTGTTACACACACTTCTTGTCTCTCATGTCTTTATCACTTGTGTGTTACACACACTTCTTGTCTCTCACATCATTGCAATCCTTTCCAATACACTTTCAGCATCACACAGAAGAGGTCATGATATATTTAAGGTGAACGTAGCAAGTAACAGTACTGTAGAAGATAACTGACGTAAAATCTAAAGCCAAAACTATTCAGGAATGTCAAATTATCAAAACAGGTTTTGTACTGACAATTTAACAGTGCAATAATCTTTTAATGAACAAATGCATGTGAGCTTTCCAAACTTTTTCTAAAATCAGGGTTTATAGCTATTTCGGTGTAGCAGTATGTTTAATGGCTGAAATACATTTATCAACACATGCATGAAAGTGGTGGAAACCAAAAAAGAGGAAATGTTTTAGGGTTTGGAGAGCACAAGTTATAGATTCCAGTGCACGAACATACAATCAAATACATAGCTAATTCACTTTAAACCTGCTTTAAATACATAAATAATAATAAACTACATCATTTATGTTTCAAAATAAGCACATTATCTTACTCAAGCTAGGCATACACAAATACAAGTTGGAGTTTAAGAGGAGATGGGAGGTGGATCTGGGGGCATGCCCCCACCCACCCTGAAAAAAAATAAAACATAAGATTAAAAATCGGTGCATTCTGTTGCATCCTGGAAATATTTCCATGAATTTACAAAGTCAAAAAAACTTACAACTTTTTTTAATTTTAAATTTCTTGTAACCAAAGATGATTTTAATTATTTAACTGGTAAAAAAAAGAAAAGAAAATTAAAGCATACACTATTTTGAATAGACCAAACGTTCTGCTTGTGTTTAACTGATGTTCTACAGTGAATTTCAATTGCCAAATATCCTTGGCTGCCATATCGCAATTTCTGTTCACATGGCACGCAAAAGGCCTCTCCTTTCTCCTCTAACTTCCCAATAAAATCACAGACTCTTCCTCCATTAATAATTCTATTGAGCCAATCCCAACGACAGCCGTTCCTGAGTACTTCTTTCATTCAAAAAGCCTTCCCTATTTTTACCATAGAAGCCATTTTCAACTGTCTACACATGGAGGGAAGTGAAGTTACTGTTTTAGTCCAATGGACTTTCACCCCATTTGGTGATCGGTTTGAAGATTCTTTCCAAATGGGAATAAAGGCGATCACATAATGAGGAAAGAAATCTGTTTCACTAAAAACAATTTTAGTGTGACCAACATATTTTTCAGGATACATTTTTTTTCCCTGGTGGATTTTGGTGTCGAAAATAGGTGGAATTCTGCCTAAAAGAGGAGGTCTTTCATGCCTGCAACAACTAGTTTCAACTTTGATGAGCAACGATATGATAAGTCTTGTTCAACATGGCCAAACAGGATATAGAGAACACTAGTTTATTGGTGGATAGTGCGACAAGTGCCAATGTTGAGAAGGCTGCTTATCCCTGCCCCTTGCTTGATTGCTGACAAGACATGCTTCCGCCCTTATTTCTGTAGCTGTTCATTGTTACAGTGAATTCCTTCGTTATACTTAGCAGTTCTCATACTATATACCTCAGAGACGGTGTGAGAGAAGTCCTGACTGAGGATGTGCGCTGGGTCTACATGCTCTGTTCTCCTCACCACATTGGGGCTGTCACGAGACGGCAGTCTGAAAATGACAAGGTAAATGAATTAAACAAAACATGTGTGTTTCACAGTTAGTTTGATTTAGATTTTATTTGGTTTTTGATTTTTGACATAGTATCAGGAAATGGTTGTAATCAGAAACACCTTTTCAACTTTTCAGCGGCTGTCCATTTTTTGCTTTTCTGATTTCAGTTCATGTTTTGACATGCAATAGTGTGAAATAATTGTCTTTTTCAGTCGTGTTAGTAATCATATAAAAGGGTATTAATATAGCCCTTTTTCCTAAATATACATTAGCTCAAAGTGCAGAACCATTAAAAAAAAGCAGTTGTGTTGGTCAAGCACCAAAACATCAAGTCAGACACAATAGGGATCTTTCGGAAGCGGGTGAAAGTGAAAGTGAATGTGAATCGGGACTACTTATTGTTGTGACGTCAGCAATTTATGTGACGCTTTTATTTCCCGTGGTGAAAGGTCACGAAGTCTGCCTATTACAACGAATAAAACTTCGTGGAAATCAGGTTTTCCACGAACTAATGTTTGTGAGTACATTTTGGTTATTAAATCGTTTGTAAAATGTCCAAAAATGATTTGAATTTGTATATGGTACATTACTCAACCATTTTAGAAGTAATAATGGGGATCTAAACTCGGTCTCAGACTTAAAACGTATTTTCAAACGAGCTACTGAAAAGAGTGCCCAAACCCTCATGCCATCATGGCTGTCTAGAATCTATCTATTCTGTATCACCAATCAGCAGTCCAAAAACTGTTTTATGTGACAAAAATGAAACTCGAAGCTAGAATGTAAAATATCTTCAATGTTAGAGCACTAATCCATCTTTAAAGTTCAACCTAATCGTTACATTCGTGTCAAATCATGATTTGTTAGAAGAAGCCTTACGTAGGCATAATATTAATAGCAAAATCACAACGAAACTAGGTGCTGGAATCGAAAGCGCACAGAAACACGTTCGTTTCGTTTCGTTACGCGGCGTAAGAATCAGCGGCGTGCCTCTCGTTGGACGACACGAACACACAATCACTTTCACTTTCACCCGTTCCGAAAGACCCCTACTAGGGACCTTTCAGAAGCGAGTGATTTCTTTGTGAGAGTGATTCCACACTACTTTATCTTATTGATTGCCGCAAGGCAGCTTCATACATCAAGCAATGACGAACTTCACCAACTTCCATACCCTTCGCTTTTCACATCTAAAATGGTTGAGTAAGGACCTTTTCACAAAATCTAATCGTTTTGGGTGTCATGCAAGCGAAACAAAATATACCCACAAAGTCAACTTTGTGGAAAAGTCCCTTTCCACGAAACCACAGGGAAAGATCTTGGGAACTTTCACCTTTGCAAACTAATGAGAGCATACACTGCTGACGTCACGGACAGAAAAAGTAGTGCAGAATCCCATTCACAAAGATAATCATTCACTTCTAAAAGGTCCTTATTCAAATGACAAAATGAATAAATGTGGAAAAGTGGTAAAGGTTAGCTCAGACAACACTGCTGCACTACACCATAGTACTATTTAGCTCTTCATTTTCCAGGATTGAAGAATTTATCTCCCAGGCTAGCTTAAGATAATGCAAAACCAGGAGCCAATAAGACCAAAACTTACTTGTAGAGAAGCTGTGGGATCTGACCAGCGTTGACATCAGTGCCATTGTTGGACTTCTTGGAGCTCTTGAACTTGAACATCACTCTGAAAATACACCACAATGTGTCAGCAACCAACATCTTATAGTCCGACGTTACTTCAAAATCATCATGACCAGAAATGTTCAAGAAACTAAGCATTTTGGATTAGAATATTGCTCCCAAGCATCATCAAAATAATGCACTACCTGACCATGGTACACTGCATCTTTATGTAACATTGACAGATGCATGACATAAATTATGTCCTTGTGACTAAACAAAAAATAATGGTCAAGAATTCATGTCCAATCTAATTCCCATAAAAAAATACAATTCAGAGAGTGCCTTGTAGGGGAGTTTATTATAAACAATAATAATTATTAGCAGTCTTACAAATTACGTTGCCTGTTCATTATTGTACAAGGACTGGATGTATGTACATCAAGATCGTTAGCACAACTCAATGGATAGTGATAATGAAAAACGAACGCACTGGTCTTCAGTGGTGACAGTAGGCTGACCGCTGGATCCACAGTCGCTGGAGGGGCCTGAGATTCTCGCCCATGCTACGTACCAACAGTTGGCCATGAGAGGTACTGGCTCCTCGAACAGCATGCAAAATTTCTCCCTGTACGAAAAAAGGTTAGGCTAATAAAACACGCTGTGTTATTCTTACACTGTAAAAAAAGACTGTAATTCTTAGCTATAGCGGATTATATAGGGACTGCGTGAGATATGTATCATTCATACCAACAGCTGACATGGGAGGTTGGCCACAAACAATAAACTGCATTCACACATCAACAAAACAAACAACAAACAAACTGCAAAACAACACAAACCTCACCCACACACACATAATATCTCAAACAAACTACATGGCCACTAAATGTCAAACAGCATAGCATGATTATAAATTTAGTATCTTCCTCCTCCTCCACATCAATCATCATCATCATCATTGTTGCTGTCATCATCAATTACCTTGCACCACATTCATAAGGGATCTCCTCAGTCTCAGCCAGAAGTTCTCCATCAATTTCATTGTCCCCTCCATCCACTCCTAACTCAAACACCTGATGATATACAACGTGGCATTGATTATTTCAATATATTAAAGTGTGCCACCATTATTTTATCTACACCTTTAGGAAACATGTATCAATAGTGCACCCCCCTTTCCCAATCCCCCAACACACACCCACCCAAAAAACCACCTATCATTCAGATAAGACAAGTGCAACATCTTTTTTCACAACTGATATTATTTTTGTCATCTAATGGCACCACTGTAGTCTGGAGTGAAGGGCGCTATACAATGGTCTTTTCTTTTTTTTTTCTCAAAAATCCAATATAAAAGTTTTATATTGATAACGGCATAACAAACCTTATACTGGATAACAGAAACGGCATAGCCTTTAGAAATAAAGACACTACTATAGAATACAAATAAATTACCTTAATGCGACCAAAGTACTCTCCCCGACCACCAAATAGGCCAAACCCTCCCAACAGAATGTCTGTGTCACACATGAAGCGAATGGCTTCCACAGAATGACCTGAGTAACCCCATCCTCCACCGTGACCTGCAATGAATAACACACACCGGATGAGGCCAACATATGATGAAATGGCGCATAGCGAAGTGGAATAAGGAAAACACACTTTCTGTACAGCCCAGCAGAGCTGCCCCGCACAAGGAAACCGATGGGTCCAACCTTTCCAAGCAGAATGATGATGTCCTGCAAGAAGGCAATGCTGAAATACCTGTGAGGATTTTTGGTGTCAGGGGATAGAGTGTAGTAATGAGCCTGGCAGTGGTCTGGCCACAGTAACAATAAAACCACAACTAACCACCAGCAAAATGTGCAGCACAAAAGGTACTGACTTTCAAATCTGTTGACAAGAGAGAAGTCCTCTTTGGTGTAGACTTTGGCCTGTGCCGTTTTCTCCTTGGCCTCCTCCAGCACTTCCAGTTTCAGCTGTCGAGCAATGGTCAATGTGTCCAGGCAACCTGAAAAGGCCGTTTTTCACATTGTAATAAGAAAAATAGTTCTCACATTTGAGAAGAACAGCCTTAACAAGAGACACACTGAGTACAATACGTTTGGATATCTTTTCCTTCAAAATGGGTGGATTTGTGCTCTTGTGAAAATCTGATCTACTTTGCAATGGGAGCTGCAAGGATCGCAACTCATTTGTTTTACAGTGACAAAATATTCCGTCAGAGCAAGACAAGTTCTTCTGGAATGTCAGGCAAACAAACCAGGCCATATTTTGATGGTTAAGTTTGCCTCTGGCATAAAAGACATCAAAACATATGACCTCAAACGATTCATCATGATGCACTCTACAGTATTCACGTGATAACCCAAGTTTGAGCTAGACTGGCTGAGTATGAGCTCCAGTAGTAAAAGTCACCATGTTCAGCAATATAGATTAAAATACGAATGTTTCAAATTCAAACATAATGCACTGGCATGCTCTCTCTCCATTACATTACATTACATGGTTATTGCTTTAGGTCCAGCGGACTTTTCCGATGCTCTCTCTCCCTCTCCCTCTCTCTCTAAACTCTCTTATCCACAAGAAGGAGAAAAAAATAGCCTCACCCAGCATGTGCAGGGCACAGTGTGATCGGGTGGTGGTACAACCCATGCGGACAGGGACTGCCAACTCAGGACTCAGAATGTTGGGGTAGCCTGGCTGTATGCTAGTCAGGCTTCGAGCTTCAGGCACCAGCACGTTGTAGCAGCGGATCTCTTGGGATTTGGGACAGTACCTGAGAAGAGTACAGGTTACAAATTTCACCCAAATCAAAAGCACGCTAAACATGGACAAGATTAAGCTTTAATGCCCAAAAGCAGCTTAGGCTACTTGATTCCAATATTTTAATTCAATTTCAATTCAATTCAATTCAATTCAATTCAAGATTTATTCGCCAAGTGACATACATACAGTTATAGTATACATGACACAAAGAATGCTTTAGATCAGCGGCAGGCATGCACAAGATACATAACAAACGAATAAAGCATAGATCTAGTGCGACCTATGTAACCACCATTATACTAGACAGCAGACCCACGCCTGACTAGAACACTCATGTAGAACATAGAAATACAGACATCAACAAACACAACCGAATTACAGATAACAAAACAGGTGCATGATTTTTAATGTACATCATCAGACACATCAAATATACAGATGACTAAAATAGATTCGCACGCAGAAGCACCCTCCCGCAATTCATGACTAATATGACTATACAAGTGCACGCAATAAGGAGCAGCCTAAATAATCCTTATAATTGATTTAAGTGTCTGATAGACCACGGGAAGAAGCCATTCAGTGAGCGTGTGGTTTTGCTGGGGAGGGAACGGAATCTACAGCCTGAGGGGAGCACCTGGAAGAGCACGTGGGCGGGGTGGGACTCATCATGGATAATATGTTTGGCTCTGCGTGTGACACGTTGCGCATGTAAAGCCTCGATGGACGGGAGGGCCCCACCAACGCATCTTGAAGCCTGGCGCACAACACGGTCTAAACGCTCTTTATCTTGGATGTTTGCGTTGGAATACCAAACAATGAAAGAAAAGGTCAAAATGCTTTCTACAGTGGCGCGGTAAAAATTGGCCATGATAGCTTGGCTGACCCGAAACTTCCTAAGCTGGCGGAGAAAGAATAGTCTCTGATGGGCCTTCTTGACTGCGCCAGTGATGTGCTTTTCCCATCCTAAATCTGAGGAAATGGTTGTGCCAAGAAACCTGAAACTGTCTACTTGTTCTACTACTTCCCCGTTGATGGACAGGGGTTGCATGTTGTTTCTGTTTTGACGGAAATCTACCACTAGTTCTTTTGTTTTGGAGACGTTTAATTCCAGATTGTTGTCTATGCACCAAGCCACTAGCTCCTCCACTGCTTGCCTGTATGCTCCCTCGTCATTGTTAGAGATCAGACCTTCTACCGTGGTGTCATCTGAGAACTTTAATATGACTACCTTATCATGGTGCGACACGCAGTCGTTCGTGAATAGGGTGAACAAAAGGGGAGATAATACGCATCCCTGTGGTGCACCTGTACTCAGGGTCAGTGGGTCGGAGAGCTTGTTGCCTACTCTTACTGATTGGGGGCGGTTAAGGAGAAAATCTAGTAGCCACCTACACAAGGCCTGTTCTACTCCCATGCTCTCTAGCTTGCTATACAGCTTGTGAGGAATGATCGTATTGAATGCCGAGGAATAATCCACAAAGAGAATCCTAGCATAACTTTTGGGAGTGTCAAGATGTTGCAGAATGTAATGCAATCCCAGAGCCACTGCATCTTCAGCGTTTCTATTCTTCCGGTACGCAAACTGATGTGGGTCCATCCGGCTCTCTGTAGCCCGCTGAAGGTGGCGGAGCACCAGGTGCTCAAACACCTTCATGATCACAGATGTTAAGGCCATGGGTTAGTAGTATTTTTTTAGCCTATGGGCAGTACAAAATACAACCAAATTCAATAAACTGTTATAATTTGTATTGCATTTTATTGTGGTTGAGTCCTGGACTGCCCTAAATACAAGCCAAGAAAAGAGTAAAGAAGCGTTTCCCAATCCTTCCACTTACCCCCACAGCACGTCATAAACAGGATCCAGACAGACAACTTGGTCAGTCAAATCCACTTGCTCATCGCCACTGAAACTATACACAAAATAAAATGGCATGTAGTAATAATAATAAGGGTATTTATATAGCGCTTTTTCCTAATTACATCATTTCAAGTGCATAACATAGCTGCCTACTCGCAACTGATCTCTTTACTTTTCTCTTTTCGTTTTTTCCACAATAAAACTACAAACAAGACAAACCGGAAAGTTAAACAGCAGAGCAACTACAAAGTAAATTATTGGTTGACTGTATAACACATTGCAAAACACCTATTTATGACAACACATGTGTAACATATGCCTACAAATAGCCCATGCTGCCACCAAAAACCATTTGAAAAAAACACCAGCAACGAAACAAACCAACACACTCAAAAATAAGATAACGAGCAAAGAAAGCAAAGGTATAACTTACCTCTTGCAGTTGCCATCTGCCTTACTGATCATCAGACACTGCACTGTGCCAACACTGTTTTCCCCACGAGGGATTAGACCTGTCAAACCATGTTCTATAATAATCTTATGTATCCTACAAAATCTACAAATGCTTTAGGCTGCAATGTCTGACAAGTGAAAATACAACGAGTACAAATTAATAATGATAAATAATTCAAGATTCAAGATAATTTATTGCCAAGTGAATAGTACACCAGGAATGTATTTAGGTCAACACTGCAGCTCCACACACAAAAGAACAAGCTGACAGCAAATCACAATAAAAGGATAAAAAGATAAAATCATAAAACAGATTAAATGTACAAAAGGGCAAATATATATTTGCTAGTCAACACACACACACACCCACCCACACACACCCACCCACACACACATACATGCATATTGCCAAATCCTAACCATCCAGTTTTCACACTCCCTCCATTCGACCTCGTGTTACTTTAACATTAGCACGCCTATGCGCAGCGAGTGGGCCTACTTGTACGAAACTAGGCCCGATACAAAGTTAATGGCTCTCGCTACAGAATATTGCGTCCACATGTGCTATATAATAATAAATGAGGGTATTTTTTTATAGTTCTTCTTTCCTAAAATTAAATAAGTTCAAAGAGTGCAATAGCAACTATGGAAGCCGCCCACCGTCATTATTTCCCTTTCAAAACATCCAGTCTTCACTTAGGGCATGTTCTAAACGTGGAAAATCAGCGCAAATCATGCTGCGAACTGATTTGACTGAGACGATTCGGTGATAGTCTCATGAAATCAGTGACTCGAGTCATGATTTTCCCTATGATTGCAATCAAAACGTTCGTCGGCAACCTAAGCTTTAGAAAAAGGTAAAAAGGTGCTCCAGTAACCTTTCAGTCGTTGAGGCTATAGGTGCCTGAGACCTCCCTTTTTATCTGGGCCAGCTTAATGAGGGCGGTAGCCATTCACAACTGTGTGGACTGGGGTAAAACCCACTCCGCTACTGCACTACCCCAATACAGCGTTCAGAACATAAATAGCCATGCTTACATATTTCTTTCTGCAGAATAACAACAATGATAGAAAAATCACAGATCACAAGAGAGAGACAGAAAGAAGAGAAAGAAGAGGGGGAGAGAAAGAGAGTGAGAGGGGGGGATAGAAAGAGAGTGAGAGGGGGAGAGAGAGTAAGAGGGGGGGAGAGAGAAGGAGGAAGGGAATGGGGAAAGAAAAAAAGAGAAGAACAGAGGAAGACACTGACCAATACAGGACTGGCTGGCAAAAATGTTGGCTTTCTGCAAGGTCAGAGCGTTGATGAGAGACTCGTCGATCCTCATAAATGTCTGGTCAGCGCTGGCTCCAATCCATGTGGCTCGCCGCCCATAGCGTGCTCCTGAAAATGTGACAAAGTTCCTTCAACGTATTTCAACACTAAAATCATCATCCATTGTAGAATCCTTCTTATCATTTTCCCCTGTAAAACTGTCTAGGAGTAATTGTAATGATACAACACAAATTGAGTTGCCTTACCCACTCCTGGGACAGCGCCTGGTACACAGTGCCATGACCCTTTCTTGCTCTTCACTGATGCATCATCTGGTCCTGATCTGCCTAGTGCACCTTTCTGCAATCACAGGGACATCACAATCTTTGTTATCAATCGATTCATCCCGCTACCTACCTCTCTCTCTACCTAGTTTCTAGGTCTCTGAGGTTGTGGGGATAAAGCAGCAGAAGCAGGTCTGGCAGCAGCCACTCAGCAGGTCTACAGGGCATGATTGATTGATTGATTGATTGTTGCTTTAGGTCCAGCGGACTCTTACGAGCCAAATCAGGACCGGACAACCCCCGATCCGCATAAAAGATCTGCCGAAACAACCCTAGTGGGAAAATTGAATGCCCTCCACCGGCCAGTCACTTTACAATAAAGACATCCCACGCAGGGGACGGCTGAGGCTTTACCCCAACTACTCGAACCCCTGGTTACAAAAACAAAATAGAATACAAACATCATTATAAATCATCAACAAAACACATACATATAAAATGCCTATATTGCCAAATAATAACATCATAGGAAGCCCCAGTGACCACACGGCAGAAAGCGTCCAACACTCCCAAGCTGATCCAACAGACCCCATACACAAACAAGGAGTCTTGTCCAGGAAGAGTTTTCAAGAAAAAAGGTAGGTCAATAATCTAGCGAAGAAGAAGATAGTATAGCAGAGTGATAGGACAGATCAGGAATGGGAAAGAGCACATGAGGAAGACAGCGACAGTGGGAATTTAAAGCACTAAATTTCCAGAAAGTGGGGATACTATTTACAGGGCATGGATGCCAATGCCAAATGTGTACCGTCCTCATCCCAAAACAAGAATGAGCGGGTGAACACAATGTCTCCTAATATATTATACACAGAAGAAGTGGAAACCCCATCTCTTGATTGTAAAATGTTGTTAATGTACCTAACACTACAGCTAATGATGATTTGCAGTCAAAAAGTAAGCTGATCAGTTAATACAACAGCAGATACAACTAAATGTAGGCCTGGAATTTAAATTACCTTAGGGTAAAGTGCATAGTACACTTCTGACTGATAAAGGCTCAAAAACCTGAAATATCCAAAACTTTTCCATCTTTGATTCCATTATTTAACATTAATATGTGCTTCCCCTAAAAATTTGTGTAATAATAATAATAATAATAATAATAATAATAATAATAATAATAATAATAATAACAACAACAACAATAATATAGTAGTGGTAGTGGTAGTATTAGTAGTAGTATTATGAATGCTTACCTGGTGGTCACCACAAGTGTAGACCTGGCCGCTGGACAACAGGATGACGGTGTGGTGAGAGCCAGCTGCTATCTGAACTGCTCCCAGTGGCAGCGGAACCTTGGTGGGTACACCCCTGTGAGATACACTGCTTATAAAAGTCAGTCAGTATAGCTTCAAGAAAATATGAAGGCTTGTTGACAAGTGGAGTGCAGATGAACTATTCTAGTAAGCCTAAAGGAAAATAACGGTACAATGAGTAGGACAGTGAACGTGTCAATCCCAAATACACACACATACAAAGGGACAGTTCATTTACAAGTCACGTTTCTTGTCAAAGTTTCACTGAATTCTGGATTGTGCACTGTCTCTCAACACATTCAATAAAACATATTTCATGCATTTAAACAGGTCAGGGAGAATTCTGCAGACTACTGATTTTAGCTGGATCCAGGGGTTGACATTCTGGCTTTTATCGCCCCTGTCAGATCTAATCAATCCCCCAGGTGATGGAATATATCTGTTACGTTGAAACGCGAATGGTAGTACGTCGGAAGCGCGCACGATAGATCTAATCATTTCGTTTTGCAAAGTATTCAATAATGGAGTTTATTTACCTTTGATTTGAGTTTGCATTGTTGTTAGGAGAGGCTTTGTATAACGTTGATAATTTTCGTTAGTCGATATCGTTGTAGAATTTTCTGGATCTGCGTGTTTACTCTCGATAGAAATTTCCCGATACATGTCGAAGCAAGAAGACGTTCCGGAAGGAGAAGAAAATATGTATGACGTAAGACAGTAATGACGAAGTTAGAAGCGATTGGTTAAATTGCGTCAAACGAGATTGATCCAGGTTATTCGGGAGTATCAAGAGACTATTTAAGTGCCGCGCTGTTTCAAAAATAAGATAGTGATTGTTGTTGATAGTGAAGCTGGAAAGTAAATTTGAAAGTTGTTGAGTTGAGTTGAGAATTGTATGCAGTTGTTGATGTGTGCTGAATAAAAGTGGAAAACTTCATACGTCGACTTTGTGACTTGTATGCTGCTTGAGCGGGTTGCGTGAATAAACGAATCTGAGTTACACCCTATCAGGAATTCAGCATTGGGGCTGAATCAGATACTGATAGAAAACACCAACATCAAACCGAATGTAACAATATCCAACTAACGCTATTGAAATAAGAGAAAGAGAAACAGAATTCCCAAACAGCCACTCACCTTGGGGCATTGTCCCCCAGCCCCAGCTGTCCATAGCTGTTGTTGCCAAAGGTGTACACATCACCGTTCTGCAGCATGACCACGGTGTGGTGCACACCACATGCCACCTGAGTCACCGAGATGTCACCAGAGCTCACCACCACCTCTGCTGGTGACAGCGTCACTGCCTTGGCATAGTCCCCCTCCACTTCATGAACCCCATCTGTAAAAACAAACCATGTTAGGAATGGACGTGAAAGTCATATGTACACAATGGCCATATGTCCAGCATACATAAAATCCTTTCCTTAAACTGCTACTGTTGACTAAATCTCATCCCCTTTTCAGTTCTAGAACCACCTATTAAAACAATGAAATTGTAAGAAATGGGAGATCAAAACGTAGCAAAATAAAGAACCCAAGGAGCAGAATGGTTGATATTTTTATTGCTTTGATCGCTAGGCTCAACAGAAATGACAAATAATATTTCCCTCCTGATGAAAATAAGAAGAAATTCTGTGCTCATCAGCACAGACCAAATATGGGTGTGAGTTGCTGCAACCGATTCATAATTAAGGCTTTCTTGCAAAAGCCAGATCAAAACAAGTTGTCAATGTAATAACACACTCAAACTGCTTAGTTTTCTGCATATTTGAATCCATTTAACTTCTATCCAATTCAACATCCTCATATAGCATGATAGCCCACTGTGCCATGTGGACAGACTCATTTCCACCATTGATCTTACAAATATTTCTCCCCACAACAATCACCTGTGAACACTGATTAAAAAACAACCAAAACTATCCCAATGGTCAGTAATAGATCATTGTTAATGATGTAAAACCAGAAACAAAATCTTAATATTAGTTTGAATCTCAAAATTTTTTAAAAATCCAATGCAATAACTTCTTTGTCAAGCAGTCTTAAGCAGAAAGGCCAGGACTTTTAGATAGTGGGTTGATGTAGAATTTCCCGATTTCACAAATATAAGGAGTAATCATCATTGCTGATGCTCAGCAATGCCCTTAATTCATCAATCGGCAACATTTTCAAATCTCATTTCAAACACTAAGTGGTTTTTTGACAATTTGCTGCCAAAGAGTTTTGGAGTGTAGGAGTGCTGTGGAAAGAACTAAAGGTTCTTAACTTTATCTCAACATCCCATATTCATCATGATACACTACCTTGACTTAGCATTCAAAGCTTAACCACAAAAAATTCTGTGAACTGTTTAAAAATCACTCACAATGTTAGGAAAGAATACACGTGTTTTAAACGCAAAATCAAAATAATAATTGCATGCAAATTAATAACAATGCCAAGGCATACATGCAATCCAACAACGACAACAACAAAAACCTAACATAACTAATGAAATAATAGTTGTGACTGGTTCCCCAAAAAATATTGTACACATACAAATATGCAGGCAAAGTGAAAATACTTGCCCCATAAGCTTTTCATACACTCATATTCATGCAACAATTTTAGTGCTTGATTAAAGAAAACCAAAAGGGAGTCAGGGGTGGGGGTTGAACAAATTAAGACTGACAAGCAGCATTAGGTTTTCTTTGCAGTAGTAGACATGAGGAGGGTTGGGGGAAGAACAAGACTGAAAGCTTTCCTCCCTCAAATGACAACATTGACAGAAGTGTAGACAAAACCCATCACCCGCTGACAACAGCAACAAGGTAAGTTAACAACAATAAGCACCTAAAACCAAACAACCAATGCCCTTGTTTATACTATATACCAAATAGTGTGTGACTATTTTGTATGTTATTTGTGCGTATTTATAATGTGATGGTTATGTCAGTAAAACTACAATACAGATGCAAAGCAAAGAGTTACAATTACTTTACATTTAGTTTATTATAAAATAAAACATTTAACACATGTTTCAGAGTCTGTAATAGTAAATTCATTAAAAATGCCATTCATTTATAATATCCACCCTACTCTTTTTTCCAACTTGCACACTTTCACACACAACAGTCCAAAACAGTATTACAGATAAAAAATCAATTCTTTCCAAACAAAAATGTCACCTGCCTTCAACGTCTGCTCTCTTCTTGGCTTTCTTCTTCTTTCTGTCTTTGTGCTTTTCTTTGTCTTTCTCTTTATGCTTTTCTTCTGGCACCATCTTTACATCTTCTGTGACACAGGCCAAGGCAACAACAGAAGGATAACCGCATAATCAACACAACTGAACCATTGCACCAGCACGCCCACACACCACAAAATCAACTTAACATACAACTCGTCTGAAAAATTCCTCTAAACCCAACACATACACACCCACCCACCACACGCACACACAGAGCATAATCAACACAGCCAAATCATTCCACTAAAACACACACCATAACACAGCGGAACCATATCTCACAAGCACACAAACATCACAAAGCCGAATCATTCCATGAACACACACAACATAATCAACACAGCCAAACTGCTCATCTAACATACACCCTTACAACACAACCAAACCATTCCAACAACACACACAATTAAAACAGCTAAATGATTCCACCGATACACACAACATGATCAACCCAGCCAAATCAATTCCACTAACCACACAAAACCCCAGCCAAACCATTCCACTAATGCACAATACAATCAAACATCCCACTAACACACACCACACAGCCAAACCATTTCACTAACACACAACACAGACAAACCATTTTTTCGCACAGGACATAACAACACAACCAAACAATATTTACACACACAATATAATCAACAAAGCCAATTCATCCCATTAATTAAAAAAAAAGACAGACTCAGCTCAACCCAGGCCTTCTACCCCCTCCTCCCAAACATTAAGGACTGAACGACACCTGCCAACTCTCAACAATTTGTGAGTTACGTTCCCCAATAGTTTTCTAGGTATAAGCATTGGTACATTGCATGTGTGTGAATGTGTTTGATGCAACTACCTCTGAATGAAGGCACGTGTGATTGTGAATATACATACATGAGCTCATGGACCAACCTTTACTATAGAGTATCATTCACATCACTTTTTATATATAATATACCTAAAGAAACGATTTGCAATCACAATACAATGATTTATGTTCAATTTTGGCAACTGGGATTTCCCACAACAAACACTTCACAATAACATTTTTTTTTAAAATCC